>CM071688.1:14062500-14152500 GCA_036553675.1 Solanum okadae | reverse complement strand
TGTCTATATATATATATATATATATATAATTTAACTACACATCAACAAAAGTTTAATTTAATAAATTTACATATATATATAGATGTATATATGTATATATAGATGTATACATATACATATTTAATAAATTTACATATATATATAGATGTATATATATATATATAGATGTATTATTTTAAAAAATATCGACATCCCGAGGTCGGTAAATTAAAGAATTCTCTTAAAATAAGAATGACAATATAAGTCTTCCTCCTAATTAAACACTAACTCTCAAAACCTAGTCCACTTTCACTCCCAACTGCAGATCCACCCCCGACCCACCCCATCAGCGCCGATCCCCACCCATCCCCGACCGGCGCCACGCCACCTCTCCGACCGGCGCCACGCCGCCATCCCCCACCGCAGCCACCCTCCTTCGCAGCAGCAGAGGACGTCGCGGCAGCTGCAGAGGAAGTGACGCCCAGCAGCAGGAGGTCGTGCGCCTCCCTCCCGACCGGCGCCGCCTCCATTCCGACCGGCGTCGCCTCCATCTCGACCAACACCTCCATCCCCGACCTTCTTAGTGAAGGTGAATTTTTAGAACCTCCATAATAAATTACTTTTGTTTCTATTTAGTTGAAGTATCTCAAATTTAGAGTACTAATATACTTAGTTTTATTGATTGTTAGTTAGTAAGTGAATGATTTAGGGTTTTTGATTGTTAGTTTGAATTAGGTATTATTTGATTGTTAGTTTGAATTAGGGATTATTTGATTGTTAGTTTGTGTTTGTTGATTGTGAATTGAAAATTTTAATGTTAGGGTTAGTTTGAATTAGGGTATCTTAGGATTTGTTTGAAATTCGGTATTTCTTAAGTTAATTAGTTTGATTTTGGAATTGTAAGGTTAGATTGAATTAGGGTATTTAAGGAGTTGTTTGAACTTGGGTATTATTTGAGTTAGTTTGAATTATTATTGAGATTTTAGGACTAATAGTTTGAATTTGGGATTAGGAATAGCTAGCTAATTTGAATTTAGGATTTTAAGTACTAGTTAGATTTTGGGATTTTAGGGCTAGTTTGAATTTGTGATTTTAAGATTAGTTTGAATTTTGAATTTAGGACTAGTTTGAATTATTATTGAGATTTTAGGAATACTAATAGTTTGAATTTGGGATTTTAGCACTATAGTTTGATTTTTGAATTCTAGGAGTACTTTCAATTTGTGATTTTAAGACTAATTTGAATTTGGAATTTAGGACTAATAGTTTGAATTATATTTGATATTTTAGGACTAATTTAATAGTTTGAAGTTGGGACACTAGCTAGCTAGTTTGAATTTAGAATTTTAGGGATTTGAATTACAACTTAATTAGAACTTATAATTAATTATAACTTGAATTTACTATAAGTTGAACTTAATTAGGAATATGAACTTGAAATTATAACTTGAACTTGTAACTAATTAGCTTGAATATATAACTAATTAAGTTTAGAAATTATATATGAACTTGAATTGAAACTTGAACTTATTAAAACTTGAGAATATATATATATATATATATATATATATATATATATATATATATATATAAACTAATATTCTTGGATATGAAGTTTATATTTAACTAATTTAAGAACTTTTCGTGCTAGGCAACTGAGGAAGCTCAACATGTAAAAAAGTTGATACATGACTATTTTGCTTCTTTCATCAAAGTTGGAGATAAGGTTGGTGCTTCTAAATTTCTCAAGTTCAAGTACAATTGTTTTGAATAATGTGTTTGTGTCCATCTAGTATTAATACTTGGCTTTAATGCTAGTAATTATAATTGATTGTTTGTTAGTATATTATTGTTTTTGTTTGTTGGTTGTGTTATTCAATTGTTAATTTGATTTGATTATTGTTAGTTAGGTATAGATAATTGAAGATTTTTATTTTAAGGTTTTTTTAAAAAGAAATTAGGCATTTTTAAATTGGGCATTGTTAGTTAGTGAAGAATTAGCATTTTTATATTTTAGAACTAGTTTAAACTTGAGAATATGTAATTTGAGGTTAAATTGAGATTTTTTTGGATTTGATTTTAGGACTAGTTAGTAAAGTGTTAATTTGAAGTTAGAAATTAGTAATTGAAGTGTTATGAGTAGAAGATGAATGTTTGAATGTCATGAACTTAATTAGAATTTGAAGTTGAACTTAGAATTTGAACGTGAACTTAGAACTTGAACTTGAAATTAGAACTTGAACTTGAAATTAGAACTTGAACTTGAACTTTGAACTTTGAACTTTGAACTTGAACTTGAACTTGAACTTGAACTTGAACTTGAACTTTGAACTTGAACTTGAACTTGAACTTGAACTTGAACTTAGAATTTGAAGTTAAACTTAGAATTTGAACTTAGAACTTGAACTTGAACTTGAACTTAGAACTTGATCTTAAACTTGAACTTAGAACTTAGAACTTAGAACTTGAACTTGAACTTGAACTTGAACTTGAACTTGAACTTGAACTTGAACTTGAACTTGAACTTGAACTTGAACTTGAACTTAGAACTTGAACTTGAAATTAGAACTTGAACTTGAAATTAGAACTTGAACTTGAACTTAGAACTTGAACTTGAACTTGAAGTTGAACTTAGAATTTGAAGTTAAACTTAGAATTTGAACTTAGAACTTGAACTTGAACTTAGAACTTGATCTTGAACTTGAACTTAGAACTTAGAACTTGAACTTGAACTTGAACTTGAACTTGAACTTGAACTTGAACTTGAACTTGAACTTGAACTTAGAACTTGAACTTGAAATTAGAACTTGAACTTGAAATTAGAACTTGAAGTTGAACTTAGAACTTGAACTTGAAGTTGAACTTAGAATTTGAAGTTAAACTTAGAATTTGAACTTAGAACTTGAACTAGAACTTAGAACTTAGAACTTAGAACTTAGAACTTGAACTTGAACTTAGAACTTGAACTTGAAATTAGAACTTGAACTTGAACTTGAACTTAGAATTTGAAGTTAAACTTAGAATTTGAACTTAGAACTTGAACTTGAACTTGAACTTAGAACTTGATCTTGAACTTGAACTTAGAACTTAAACTTGAAATTAGAACTTGAACTTGAAATTAGAACTTGAACTTGAACTTAGAATTTGAAGTTAAACTTAGAATTTGAACTTAGAACTTGAACTTGAACTTAGAACTTGATCTTGAACTAGAACTTAGAACTTAGAACTTAGAACTTAGAACTTAGAACTTGAACTTGAACTTGAACTTAGAACTTGAACTTGAAATTAGAACTTGAACTTGAAATTAGAACTTGAACTTGAACTTAGAACTTGAACTTGAACTTGAACTTAGAATTTGAAGTTAAACTTAGAATTTGAACTTAGAACTTGAACTTGAACTTGAACTTAGAACTTAATCTTGAACTTGAACTTAGAACTTAGAACTTGAACTTGAGGATTCTTTGTTTGATTCCTAGCTAGTAGCGGCGGCTGGATTTTCGCTAAGGGGTTCAAGCTCAACATGTACGATGTATACATAATGTTTTGTTGGACCTTATATGAATTAGGAACCCATTTCGCCCCTCTTGCTCCTCCCCTGGTCCTAGCTACAACACTCACAACACTCAGTATGATCCCATCTGCTCTAGACTTGGTGTGCAGGTTAACTTGTCTGCGCAGTAAATAAGTCAAGGTACACACAAGTTAGTGCTAACTCCACTAATCATTCCCCTAAAAAAGTAAAAAAAGAAAAAGAAGACAAAACGAGAAGTAGAAGGATATATTGACACAAAAAATACTTAAAGGGTACTATAAAGTATAGAAATTTATCTAGTTGGTACAAGCAAGTTTTTGTTGAAATGATTGGAGTGAATTGATATTTCTTCGCCTTTAGAGGCGGAGTCAAGGTTTGAAATTTATATGTTTGAGACTAGAGACTTAAGTTATAGGGTTTTAAATTAATAGTATAAACATATTCAATGAAACTTTTATACAAATTACACGGTTTGAACCAAAGCTGCTGGGTTTGGCCAAATCTGTAACCAAAATGCTAGCTTGCTTCTGCTCTCCTTTTTGTGTCTGTTAGTGACTGATGATATAAGATTAGAAAGTTAAGGTAGGCAAGACTGGTAACTAGTTCAAGAAATGACTGGAATATCTATTGGTAGATTGCGTGTTAGGTCTTCTATTTGTCTTGTTTGAAAGTGGAGAAAATAAGCACGAGTAATGGTATGCAGTGACAAAAATCATTTGGTTTCAAAACTTGAGTCTTAATCTGACAAATTTTGAGAAGTGTATTTCATCTTCTCTTCCTCATTTGCTTGGCTGTTTAGTATATAGTCTTATTTTGTAGTGTACGTTCATGGTTTCTTGTCCTTGGATAATAATAGATGCTGCTGCTGTTACTGGGTTTTTGAATGTTCTGTCGAGGGGTTGTGAGCTGGTGAAGATACTTGTGAGTGGAAATCTTAAGTGGTGAAGGTACTTGCTAGCGGAAATCTTAACTTCTGTTTTAATTTAGGCAACATGGACCACGATACACTTGGAGCTTCACAAGGTATTTCGGCTTTAGGTCTCCATTCTGCCCATCGTGTACCCCTGGTCTTCTAACAATATTTCTGTTTGTTCTGAAAACGATTAATTTATGTGTAGGTTTGTTGCTTTTAAATTTCCAACAGATTATAGAATTGTATATGTCTTTTGGTATCTGAAAGAGTTTAATTAGGGGTTTACATAAAAGTATATCATTGGAACAAGCTAACCAAATAGTTAAAGCATGTAATATTG
Organism: Solanum okadae; assembly: GCA_036553675.1. NCBI lineage: Eukaryota > Viridiplantae > Streptophyta > Magnoliopsida > Solanales > Solanaceae > Solanum > Solanum okadae. Next base: position 14,147,736 of record CM071688.1, on the reverse strand, counting down.
ATCAGAAAATAGTTTAAGGATGTTGGAAATCAAAAATAATAAGGTGGGAAACGATGTGGTGGATTGTCGGAGCCCAAAAAATTGGATAGGCAATATGAAAAATCAAAACGTTCCTCAAGGCTAAGTAGATAGATATTACCGTTGATGGGCTGTGTGGAATTTAAGGTGCAGGACTTGCTTGAAGTGAAGTGTACCAGTTTTCTAGAGCAGGGGGGTATCCTCAAAACACAGGAGGGCATTTCGATATTTTGCAAAAACTCCTCACTTTCTGAGAATGAAGTGCATCACCATAAAATTAAGGGTGGAAGGCTGTTGCAAAACACACTGGCATCGCCACATCAGAATGATTATCAATAAGATTAGGTAACGTCCTCTGCTTAGCAGGAGATGATGTATCTACTTGGTTAGGAAATTGACAAAATGTTCTCTTTAGCAAGAGTAAATAATGCCCTGTAGAAGTTAATAACTCCCCTCCTTCCCAAGAGAAATAACATACTCGTTTCAGGAGGGTGATGAGAATGATAAGGAGAGTGAGGGTGATGAAGAGTAGTTGTATCTATTTGACATTTTAGACTTCTATATTTTTAGAATTGTTTAATTTGATCGTATTTTAGTTTATTTTGAAATAGTTTATATATGTTGAAAATATTGTGTTGTTTTGGTTGGATGAAGTTTATTTGACTTTGGGTTGTTTTGGTATAAATATGCAGGTGGGCAACTAAAAATTGCAGCAATTTGCTGCCTGTTTTGCAGCAAAAAACCGACCTCCGGAGGTCGGAATTTCAAAAATAAAAAATAAAAATACCGACCTCCGGAGGTCGGAATTTCAACATAACAAAAATAAAAATACCGACCTCCAATGGTCGGAATTTCAACATTACAAAAATAAAAATACCGACCTCCGGAGGTCGGAATTTCAAAAATACAAAAATAAAAATACCGACCTCCGGAGGTCGGAATTTCAACATTACAAAAACAAAAATACCGACCTCCGGAGGTCGGAATTTCAACATTACAAAAATAAAAATACCGACCTCCGGAGGTCGGAATTTCAACATTACAAAAATAAAAATACCGACCTTCGGAGGTCGGAATTTCAACATTACAAAAATAAAAATACCGACCTCCGGAGGTCGGAATTTCAACATTACAAAAATAAAAATACCGACCTCCGGAGGTCGGAATTTCAACATTACAAAAATAAAAATACCGACCTCCGGAGGTCGGAATTTCAACATTACAAAAATAAAAATACCGACCTCCAGAGGTCGGAATTTTAAAAAATGAATATTCCGACATAAAATAAAAACCGACCTCGAGAGGTCAGTAAATACCGACCTCCAGAGGTCGGTATTGAATAGCGACCAAGCTTTTTCCGACCTAAGCTGGGATGTCGGTTTTAGGTCGGTATTTCAAGGAATACCGACCTCCGGAGGTCGGTATTTATAGGTCGGTATTCACAGTTTTTTTAGTAGTGAGATTTTGATTATAATCACGTGTTTATAGGGGTAACAGTAGATACAAATCTTATTTATATTTATAATATATCCCTTTAAACAAGATAGATCCATACATTGTGTAATTCATGTATAGTTATTGTATAATATATGTATAATCAATATGTATATTTTGTATATTGATCATACACTAATTTATACATTTGTTATACATATATAATATATTGTGTAATTCGTGTATGATCATTGTATAATAGGTATATATATATTAGTGTTTACACATTATATACTAACTATACAATATTTTATACTTTTAAAAAAAATAAAAATTGGGTCTAGCCCATTTATTGAGAAAAAGAGAAACCACAAGTAAGACCATGGGTAGGTTCCATTTCTTCATTCTAAACTGGTTGAGCTTCAGAGGAACTAATACCACTGTCGAAGAAATCTGATCTGAAATTTTACCATGTCAAAGTTGAGGTGTCGATTTAAGTTAACACTCTCTTTATCATAGAGTAGCTGCAGACTTGATCTTCATTCTAAGTTATTGGATATTCGTTGCTGTTGTCTGTGTTTTGTTGATTCCTGTTCCCATATTATTTTGACATTTCTTTATTCTCATATTTGGTATGTCCAGTTTTTCGAGTTCTAACAATGCCTTTCCTTTATTTGGTATCTCTGCCAAAGTATTGAATTGTTTCACCGTTGTACCTGCAAAACTAAAAATTATGTTAGTAAAAAAGTCTGCAACTTGATTGCCTTCTCTGTAAATATATTCGTTTACGACCCCATTTCCTGCTAACATCTTCTTTAGGTAGTTTGCAACAACTGAAACAACCCATGGGGTTTCCACACTCCATCTTTTATAGATTAAAGAATCTATTTCCAGAACAACAGGCAATACCTTATGAGTGCAACAATACTCAAGGCCAAACATCAGGGCTTTCATTTCTGCCACAAGCACTGATTCCTTCCCAATGTTTCTTGTCTCAGCATATACAAAATTGCCTTCTACATTTCTAATACATAATGCACTAGAAAAATTGCCCGTCAAAGCATCCAACCCTCCATCAGTATTACATTTACAGGACATGTCCATCTCATCACCTTGCAAGAAATTACTGGTTTGTAATCTTCAAAAAATTTGACCAGTAAATGCCAAGTGTCAGGAATATCCCCTAACCAAGGGTACAAATATCTGGCTAACATAACCAAGTTTCTGTTGATTTCCCCCACTATATACATAAAAGACATCTGACCTTCATTTCTTATTTTGTTCCTTCTTTTCCAAATCTGCCACCCAATAAAACTAGGCATAACAACAATATAATCAAAGGTTTAAACTTAGAAGCACACTCAAACTTCCACCAATTATCACATATTTGTTTCAGTTGAACAACAGAAATCTCCATACCAGCAGCCCCAACAAACTTCTTCCATAGTTTTATAGTATCTGGACATTGAACAAAAAGATTATTATTGCAACAACAACATTTCACTTCACTTTTCAACCTTGATTTTCACCAGTACTTCTCCAATGTGAATTCTCTTCTTCCAGAGTCTCCACATGAAAAATGAAATTTTAAATGGAATCCCTCTCTGCCAAATGTATCTCATCTCCTCTTGAACTGAATCTCTCATTTTGAAAATTTCCCATGCAGATTTAACAGTAAATTTTCCATTACTTGTTAGCATCCACCAGGCCTTGTCCCATTCCTCTTATTTCCCTACACTATTCAGTACTCTGTGAATCTGATTTACCACTTCTTCATCAAATAGCTGCAACAAAAGATCATTATTCCACTTATCTTGTATCAACAATTGCTTGACATCTTCATAAGTATTTTAGTAATGGTCTTGTATACAATATATTGTACATTTATCTTTTATCTAAGTTTTTTAATGTGGGAAATAAATATATTGGAGAACAATGAAAGAAGCAATTGTGGGAGAAATTTTGGGAGTTAGATTTTTCTAAGATAATGATCCTTGATTATAGCAACTATTTTTGGGATTCTTTACTCTTTCTATTATCCATTTTAGTATTTCACAATGCTAGAATAATTTAGCCTTAATTACTTGAGTGAATCCCTTTTAAAAAATAATTACTTATTTTAAATATACTCTTTAATTATTACCATTTATAGCAATATATAACAATACTATAATTTTATTAGATTTTTCTCTCTCTCGCCTCTTTCTCTTTTTTCTCTCTTAGCTTTTTAATTTTTATCTCTCATTCTCGCTCTTTCTCCCTTTTTTTCTTTATGTTGTTCTTTCTCCCGTGTATTCATTTTGTTGCTGCTTTTCTCTTGCTTTCTTTTGATTGCTTTTTTTTTTCTTTCTTTTTCTCTCTTTCAATTGTTTTTTTTCCCTTTCCTTCTCTCTCTACTTTCTTTCGTAGAGTAATCAATGATTCGTAGAATAAATAAAATTTTATCAATAATTAATTAATTAGACAAATAATCTAATCGTAACAAATAAAGAGATATAATAAATTGCAAAATGAATTAAACTTGAATTAAAAATGTATTACACACATATTAAAGTTGAATTAGAAGAGAATTAAACATGAATGCAAAATGTAGCAAACGAAAGATCATTCTATGATATGTAAACTGAATGAATTTGTATCAATAATGAATTGAACAAGTAATTCGATTGTAACAAATCAATCAATAAATTGCAAAATGAATTAAAATTGTATTTAAATGTGTATTGCACAAATATTAAAGTTGTATTGGAAGAGAGAATTAATCATGAATATATAAAAACGTAACTAATAAAAAATCAGATAATGATCTATAGAATAATTTAAACTTGTATCAATAATGAATTAAACAAGTAATCCAATAGTAACAAATAAATCAAAAAAATGCAAAATAAATTAAATTGCTTTAAAATTGTATTACACCATATTAAAATTGAATTAGAAGAGAGAATTAAGAATGAATGAAAAACATAACTAACGAAAGACAAGACAACGATCTATAAACTGAATTAAACTCATATTATTCATGAATAAAATTTATATTATATGTATCTTATAAATTATTTTTGCTTTATCACTAAGAAAATGAGTGATGGTTGCAATATGTATTAAAAATGTATTGTGCATTTCTTATAAATATATTATTAGTGTGTTACCTAAATTATTGTAAGTATCCATAAGAAAGGAGTGAAGTGTGCAATACGTACTATAAATGTATTATTAATGAATAAAACATGTATTATATGTGTCTTATAAATTACTTTTGATTTGTATCACTAAGAACGTGAGTGATGTTTGCAATATGTATTAAAAATGTATTGTGCGTGTATTATAAATGTATTATAAGTGTGCTACCTAAATTATTTTAGTTGATATCATTAAAAAGGGAGTGAAGTTTGCAATATGTATTATAAATGTAGGATGTATTGTTCATGATTTTAATACAATTATGAAACATATCTAATACAACTTCAATACAAACGTGATATAGTTCCGTAAACTTCATCCTTTTCGAGCTTCAAGCTAATATTTTTCCTAAAATCAATTCTAAATTTAACCAAACCCTCTTAAAATTGAGATATAAACTCCAAACGATATTTTCAATTATTTGTAGGAACAACCTATCCAAACTAATCACAAATGAAAGAGCAGTCAATGATTCGTAAACTGAATAAAACTTGTATCAATAATTAATTAGACAAGTAATCTAATCGTAACAAATGAAGAGACATAGTAAACTGCCAAATGAATTAAACTTGAATTAAAAATGTATTACACGCATATTAAAGTTGAATTAGAAGCGAATTAAACATGAATGCAAAATGTAGCAAACGAAAGAGCATTATGTGATTTGCAAACTGAATAAAACTTGTATCAATAATGAATTAAACAAGTAATTCAATCATAACAAATCAACCAATAAATTGCAAAATGAATTAACTTGTACTAAAAGTGCATTACACAAATATTTAAGTTGAATTAGAAGAGAGAATTAAGCATGGATAAAAAAATGTAACTAATAACACCAGACAATGATCTATAAAGTGAATTAAACTTATATTAATAATGAATTAAACAAGTAATCTAATAGTAACAAATAATAAATTACAACTTGAATTAAATTTGCGTTAAAAGTGTATTACACAATATTAAAGTTGAATTAGAAGAGAAAATTAACAATAAATGAAAAACGTAACTAACGAAAGACAAGACAATATTCTATAGTTTGAATTAAACTTGTATTATTCATGAATAAAATATGTGTTATATGTGTCTTATAAATTATTTTGATTTGTATCTCAAGAACATGAGTGATGTTTGCAATATGTATTGTGCCGATGTTATAAATGTATTACAAGTGTGTTACTTAAATTATTTTGGTTGATATCACTAAAAAAAGAGTGAAGTTTGTAATATGTATTATAAATGTATTGTTCATGATTTTAATACAATTTTAATACAATTATGAAACATATCTAATACAACTTTAATACAATTGCGATACAGTTCCATAAACTTCACCTTTTTCGAGTTTTAATCTAATATTTCTCCTAAATCAATTGTAAACTTAACCAAACCCTCTTAAAATTCAGATATAAATTTCAAACGACATTTTCAGTTATTTGTAGGATCAACCTATCCAAACTAATCACAAATTCGTAAAATTCAAATAATGAATTCAAAATTTGAAGCTTTATAATGACCATCAATGGTGAACTCTTGCTGCTGTAATTTTAGTGATTTGAATTTTCTGCTTTAAAACATGATTTTGTACAATTTTTTGGTCTTTCTGTTCCTCTTTTCATTGTGTTTTTTGGGTAAAAATAGTGAAATATAGGCAAAAACTGATTTGAGGATAGTTATTTAAATGAAAATTTTAAAGAAGAAGAAGAAGAATTAAAAAAGAAAAGAAAAAAGAAAGGAGGATGATAAATATTGACAGAGAAAGAGACGAAGAAGCAAAAGAATAAAAAGAACAGGAGGAAGAGGAAAAAGGGCGGAAAGAAAGAGGCGAACCGCGTACGATTTTCTTAATTATTTAGAAAAATTATGTTGCCATAAATGGTAAATATTTTTGTAATGTAGCATATTTATGTGATTTACCCAATAATTTATGGCTAAATATTGTAAGACCAATTAATGTGAGTTAAGTAATGGGCTTATTTATTTATGTTTTTTTTAATGGTATAAAGTATAGAAATTCCAATAAATTGGACGCTAGTTACATCCTATCTCGAAAGTTTTTAAATTATAATATAATCTAAGATTTTTTATAACTGGATATACTGTTCCTTCGCCCAATACATAGCAAATGATACTTGAGTTATGTATCTGATACATAACTATCAATCAGATTCATACTGATTTAGGTTTGAAATAATTGGAGTTATTGTATCAACAATAACATTTGTACCAGATACATTGTACACAAATAAAATTATAATGTATCTGAATAGAGGTGTAGTGATCATGTATCCAGATGTTAAGAAAGAGAAAGAAAAATGATTTTTTTAATTAATTCAAATGGTAGAGATTTTTAAAGATTATGTTATTTAAGTCGTGTAATTATGTAATTTTCCCTTAAAATAGACACAAACTAACTATATTAGTTATGAGTAATTATATTCTAAGCCCTGTCCTTAATCTTTTTATAGAAGACTTGCATTTGGTCATTACAATTTTGTTTGAATATTTACCTTTTTTACTTCATAATATCAGTTACCATTATACTTTTATTCTACTAATAAAATAAAACTACTTAGAAGTTAGAACTCAAAAAATAAGAGGGAGAAGTGGACCTCGATCGATCAAGGATACACAAACTTTTTATCTCTTATTAATTTATTTTATTATTTATAAGAGCAGAAGTGTCACAATCTATTCTGTCATTATGGAAGTTAGGATCATAGTACCCTCGTATAGGTCTTACTTGATTAAAGGTTCGCAAAAATTTGAAAAATGAAAATTGAGTTTGAAAAATCTTGTAAGTCTTCGCTAAAGCGAACAATTGATTCACAATGGTGAAGGGTCCTAGGTCGTAGAGGTTTGCCATAGCGAAAAAATTCTTTGCTATAATGGATGTCGAGAAAACAGTAACATGTTTCTAGTCAGTTTTTCACCCAGTGATAGTCACAACTTAAAATATTTGATCAAAGAACCCCAGAGGCAACTTACCACAGGCTTAGGGATTTTATCTCTTGAGGTAAGTGCTTTTCTTTCATCTTTTCCATCTATAATTCGATTTTTTCCTAGAATCTAATGGTATGTTTTTCATGAGAATTTATGGGTTTGAACCCTAAAACTATTGAGTTGTTGGCACATTATGTGAGGGAGTATAATTACGCGTGTTTTCAATTGTAAACCATTAAATTATGTCTTCTAGCTTATAATTATGAATCTAGCCTCTTACTATGATATTGGGGAACCTAGAAACCCCATAAAAATAGGTTCTTTGAGTATATGAACTGCTCAAGAGAGGTTAATGGGGATGAAACTACATGAATGGAATTGGAATGATCATGAAAACCTCTGATTTGATGAAATAATCTTCAAATAAATAGTTTGATCTCTAAAAAAGGTAAAATTAGGTTGATTTGAATATCCAAGACCTTCATTTGAGGAAGTAAACGATTAAAGTGTCATTATATTGTTTGTCTTGGACTTTTAGCATTCTAAGGTGATGACACAAGGGAAGACTCATGCACGACCTAAATATGGGTGTGATGATACTTATCTATTCCCACCAAAATAAGTCAACCTCAACCTAATGAAACGAAAGAAATGCGTAAAGTAAAACAAAAACAACAAAAAATAGACAGAAACTTAGTCATTCTAATAAAACCCCCAAAACCTGGTTGTCCTGTGTGCAAGTCACTAATAACACTCGTTGGCAATGACCTCAACATCAATAACACTCACCGGCAATGACCTTGGCATCAAGGACTCGACATCAAAACACTCGCCAGCAATGACCTGACATCAATATCAATCATCGACAATGACCTCGACATCAATAACCATCAGAAGTCTCATCACGATGCTCAAAAATCAATGCAAGTAAACAATTTCACACCACAAGGAAGAGACAATAACATAAGTAAATCAAGTCCATAATAATGTCATCAAAGCATTTCATCAATCATCACAGCAGGATTCACAACATGGCAATTTCACAAGGTGTTAAGACCAACGTGTTGCCTTTTCATTAATCCCTTTTTTCTTCGTTAATATTAATCAAATGGAATAATTGAACCCAACACCTCGTTCCCATACTCCCCCAACACACAAATGAAGGGAAAATGCATTATTCTACAATTTAACAAGGTTTAGGAGATCACTTGCCTCAATTTCAATCAATGTCAATTCAGGACTTGAGCCTTCCTTTTCGAACAATGTCCAAAGCCACACAATCTAATTCAATTGAGTAGTTACAATAATAATCCAAAATTAACTGCACCCAAATCAAACACTTTGGAAAATTGGGTCAAAACAACTCAAAAATCCAATTTCGAAAATGATGTTTGAATCCAAAAATCTTTACTTGAAAACATTACCCAAGGCGTTTGGAACTCATTGGTGAAAACTATTTTTAAAAAGGATTAACACTCAGTCCAAAATCATCATTTTACTAAATTCTTGGGTTACTATAGAAAACCCCACTTAATCATTTCAAGACCTTGATTTGAACACTTAAATTCATAAATAATAATGGGTAAATGAAGATTTAAGATTAGGAATCGTTACCCAAATATTTTTTTCTCAAAAACATTGTTCAAATCGCCACACCAAAGCTCTCAAAACTCAAAAATGGTGAAACGTGATTGAAAGCTCGATTTTTAGAAGATATTATGTCCAGTGGTTCTCCACAAACACGGACCCCTATCTGTGAATGCGGACTTTAATGAGCAGGCCTTCCGCGAATGCGGTAGAGTTTCGGTGAATGCAGAGGTCAACAACTTAACGCTCCGCGAACGCGGGGTCCCCAATCTTGCCCTACGCTAACGCGGTCACCAATTCCGCGAACACGAAGGGTTGGACATAAAAAATCCACACCAACAAAATCAACCAAACTCAAATTCATCAAAAGCACCCTCGAAATTCGTTTGAAACCCCACACACACAATCAAATATGCAAATTGACTAAATTTGACATTTCAGACTCAATAGAACCATCGAAATACGAATCTGAGGTCTCCTTGATCCAAAACTCATGAAAGTCACAAGAAATAAACATAATACTTAAAAAGGCAAAAATAAGCTCGGGACCTCTAAAAATAAAACTAAGATCTACCTAGGCTTAAAATCATCCCCCGGATCCAATGAAACTCTCAGAATCCCGATCCGAGCATCCTGTAATGACCCTCTTGGTCATTTCTGTGTCTTGCCTTCTGTGTGTCGTTTAGAGCGTTCCTATAGCGACCCCAAGTCATTTATGACTTGCTGGGACTGACAGTTCGGTCACCTGGTCGTTCGTTTGGTCTTGGTGAGAGTTTTTGTGTTTTGGAGCTTATGAACCTTGAACGATCATTTTCGATCAAAAGTTCAAGAAGATGACATCGGAATCCAATTCTGACGATTCCATCAGCTCCGGAAGGGTCATTTTAGGCTAGTAGCATGGTCGTCAGGACTCCCGAGGTTTTCAGTGTGAGTCGGTGCGATTAGGCGTTTTAGCTTTTGAAATTTAGCCTAAGTTTGACTTTGGTCAACATTCTGAGTAAACGCGCTCGGATGAGAATTCTGTCAGCGTGGTTAGCTCCGGAATGTCGGGTTTGGTCTAGATTGACCCTTATTTTGTGTCTGGAGGTTTTCGATATCTTTCCGAGCCCTTTTGAGGGTTTTGACTTAAAATGGCTTTTGGAAGTGGGACCCACTTTTTATCGAAATGACCTCTGATGGAAATTTTGACTGCGCCGTTGAGTCTGGAATATCGAATTTGGTATGGTTTCATATCTCGTTTGCGTCCACGGGGTTCCGAACGAGGTCGGAGCACCCCGTCGGAGTTTTTAATTTTTTTGGAAAATTGCAGAAAAATCTGCTATTTATTGCAGATATATCAGCAAAAATTCCAAACTTCAAACCCTCATCTCTCTCTCATCTCTCAACCGATTTGGGTGATTCAAAAGGCTAAGTTGTGAGATTTTTCGAGGACAACGTGTTGGTGAGCTCGGATAGTGATTTGGAGTCCCCGTTTGAGGTAATTTTCGAATAATACCTGCTGCCAGACCTCTTTTTGTGAACTTGATTTTGGAAATTTTTGAGACTTGTTTTCTTAGCCATTTTAGGTCCGATTTCAGTGATTTTTGAGGCTATCTTGAGTGGTTTTTCGAGGAGAACATTGTGGTGTTGTCAGATTTTACTGTAGACCGCTCGTTTTTGGTAAATATGCTGATTCAACTGCTGTCCCATTCTATTTTTTTGAGAAAATTTGGGTTTTAGTTGCATGTTGATATTGTGTTGTTCTCGAGCCCCGAATTGTGTCCCATTATGGGAAATGAGCTGGGGGAACTGGTTAGGACTCACTTTTGGGGTTAATTTCGGAATTTCCTGCGCGGGTCCCACGATTCCCGTTTTGACTCCGAAATTGACCCGTCTCCGTTTGTTGTGATTTTGGTGTCTAAACGACTGTAATAACGTTGTGACTCTATTTTTGATAGCGGGGCAGCGTTTCGAGACCGTTCAAAAAGGGAAAGCTCCGAAGGAGTGATTTTGGAGCGCGTGTGATCGACCTACAGGTAGGCTATGGTTTCCCTCTCTTAGATTGAGCTCGAGAATGTGAATGCATGTTGATTAGTTGGGATTTGGGTTGGGTAGTTATTTAATCCTGCATAGGTGTTTAGGAATCATGTTTTCGGCGTATTTCGGGAATTATCGGGTAACTGTGAGCATGCTTTGTGTTATTAATTGACCCTCCTCGCTATGTGGAGTGCTTGCATGCTTAATTACTGTTTATTTGAAGCATGTTGGGCCTTAGTTTAGGTTTGACTAGGGCTTGCCTTAGAAATACATGATTCGGATCCGATAGGCCTTAGTTTTGCCCCGACGTCGCTCGGCCGACTTAGATCCCTGTAGACTGGTGTAGCAGACTTGAGTCTGATAGTTTGGGCCTTAGTTAGGTGATACGCTTGTTCCGACTTTAGTTATTCTTATTTTCCCCGATGTTACGGCTTCACGAGTTACATCAGCAATACTAGTTTTGCTTCACAATTTGAATTTGGTTTTCGGTTTGGTTCCAAGGACTTACATTGATCGGCTATGTGTGGACGGCGTTTCACGGACATTTATGAGTATGGATCGATTGAGACTCTTTCAGCAGCTACATTGACACCTTTATAGAGCATCCGGTTTAAAGTCCGGCCTCTATTGCCCAGATACTTATATAGAGCATCCGGTTTAAGGTCCGGCCTCTATTGCTCAGACACCTATATAGAGCATCCGGTTAGAGTTCCGGCCTCTTATACTTGATACTTGTGATTGGTTACTCGGGTACTTCTAGTGAGCATCCGGTTCGAGGTTCGGCCTCCGTACTGTCATATTCTACTAATTAGGGTTGAGGTTCTGGTTCGATGTTCTTCGTTCTTGGGTTCTTTTATGCAATTCTCTTTAGTTATAGTTATTCTGTGTACTCGTCGGGCTTATGGGGGTCCGTTCGGGTTTTTATTTAACTTGCGCACGAGTGTACCTTCTGGGCTTATGGGGGTCCAGTTAGGTGTAGTTAGCTTATAGATTACTTTAGTTAGTTCTTTGTACACTCGTGTGCATTCCATTGTTACTTAGATTTTTGCTCTTGACCTTCGGTTTGTATTATTCCTTCTTTTCATATTGCCTTTACTTTTCAAGTTCAGTAGACCTATGATGCCTACTGGGTACCTGTTGTTTTGGTACTCATGCTACGCTCTGCATCTATTTCGTGATGCAGGTCCGGGCACTAGTAGTCAGCGTTGATCGAGCTTGGAGCAGACTGATCCGGAGACGGGAGTGAGCACACGACGTTTTGTACTATTTCAGTCTCCATCTGTATATATAGACTTGTCTTTTACCTTTCGAGACAGTCCAGTCTCTATTGTCCACTTTTGGGACTTGTACTCATTTTGTTAGTAGCTCTGTACTAGTGACTTTCAGGTTCTGGGAGGAATCTTTTTTTGTATATATGTTTTTGGTTTGCTTCCGCCTGTTTATATTGTTATTTGCCTACTCTTGTTTAGTTTCCACCCTCAGAACCATTACTTGTTGTTCCGGGTTACGGGTTGGCTTACCTACTGGTGGGTTATAGTAGGTGCCATCATGACTTGAGAAATCGGGTCGTGACACATCCGAACCCCGAATGTTAACCAAAGTCAACCCAAAGGCTAAGATTTCATAAGTTTTCAATTTAGGACCTCAAATCCTCAAAAAGACTCCAAATTTGAAACCGATGACTCTCGTACACCAATTTCCAAATTTTGGGACTGTTGAGATCGACAAATTTTCATCACTCGAAACTTCAAAAGATATCAAAAACCCCTTTTTAACAACCTTAGTCTTTCAAAGTTAAAACTTACAAAGATCACCACATTTACTCAAAGTTCGAAGCCAACTTTTAGAACTCAAATATAAAAGACTCGGGGTCAAGATCAGAAGGGGAGAAATGGTAAATTACCAAAAATGACCAATCAGGTCATTACAACTCATGTGATTTAGTTTTCATATTCCAGTCTTTAATTGAGGTAGGTTACCATTTACTTGAAGTTAGACTTTTCTTAGTTTCTAATATGTGATATGAGTTGTATTACATGTTTATTGGTCTTTCGATATAGTTTTTCTTATGTGTCATGACAAAAAAAATGAACGCGATGGCGCTCGTCTATTCCATCAAGACAAGTCAACCTCAAACTCAAAAATACAAAAGAAATGTGAAAAGTAAGACAATAAAAACATAAGATTGGAAAACTTAGTCATTCTAATATAACCCAAAACCTGGTTGTCACGTGTATAAGCCACTAATGTATTAATACAGAATTGAAAGATAAGTATAAGTCTCAATGTCTTTGTCTCTAGAATAGAACAAAGCATAAAATAAGGAACACGAGGGTCCGCCAAGATAACAAGCAACTACCTCTCAAAGTCCTTCGAAAGCCTCGAAAATATAAAAGAAGAGCAATCCCATGGAACTGGTCTCGAAACCTACATAAATGTATAAGCAAGGAGTGAGTACCAAACAACATGGTACTCAGCAAGAAACTAACGAAACAAAGCAAAACTAAGATAGAATATGAGTACTCCTTTCATCCCAATTGAACCACCTCAACTACAATCTGCATAAAAATCAGTCCAACCTAACATTTTACAAAGCACAGTTCATAAGTTTTCATAATCACAGTCCAACAGTTACAGTTTAGTAATCACAAGTATCAAGCATGTCAATCACAGATGTCAAGTAGATAAATCATGATTACCAAGTAGATCAATCACAAGTATCAAGTTAATCCAATCACAACGACCAAGTACACCAAACACAAACTCAAGATTATCATGCACAATGTCAATCCGGACTCATGGGGAAACGCCGATAGTCTATGAAATCACTGGTAGTGACCTCGATATCAATAACACTCATCAACAATGACATCAATAACACTCGCCGAAAATGACATTGGCATCTATAACACTCGTCGGCAATGACGTAGTCTTTAATAACACTCACTAATAATGACCTCGATATTAACAACTCTCGCCGGTAATGACCTCGGCATTAATATCACTAGCCAGAATCATTTTCCTTCGACATTATATAATGTCACTTGCAAGAATGTCTATTCTCACACCCCGCCCGTTCAGAACGCTTAAGTTAACTGGTACCTTTGGGCATAAGACAAAGCGTGTCTTATATGCTAATAAGGATATTTTATAAGGTGATATAGTCTCCCAATGATCGTAAGTTAAGTTTTGAAGTCAAGCAAGTTGAGAAATAAAAAATTGGCAAAAGTTAGAGTAAGTTTCTTTGAAATTCTTTCTGAAAATTGGATTAAATGTCTCGGAGCTTTTCACCAAATCTACAATAATATAGAAGAACTCCAATATATGAAATCAAAGGTCTACGAGTCTACTTTCCAACACACTAAATCATTTGTCCATACGACTTCAAAATTGAGAGATATTCAGATTTTAGTGTGACTGCACAAGGAGGCACGTGAAGGTGGGCCCCTAGCCCATATGTCGATTTAGCTTTATAAGATAAGATTTCCCTTCGTTTTATCTCATTATTTTCGAGAAAAATAAGAATAAAACAATCCTAAATCCTCTCTAAAGGTTCCCCTATCATCCAAGCAAATATTTACAAGATTTCAACGTGGTTTCACCCTCAGAACGTTCATAGAGATTGTGTTATTTGTTTCCTCCTCGTTGGTGGTGATTTGAAGGATTCTTCATGGTGAAGGAGTCTCGTTTTTTATGTAGTATTGCTGCTGTTTGGAGGTAATAATTCTCACCCTTCATTTTATTGAGTGAGTCCAAGTTATAGCTATGCTATATAAGCAAGAACACGAATAGACGGCTGGAAAAATTGTATTTGGATAGTTACGTGATGTTGGGCTGTTTTGAAGTATTTTCTAATATTGTTGTTGTTAGAATATTTTTGGAAATGCTTTGTATGTGTGTGGTTCTTGTTGATATGAGTCTGGAAGAGAAGAAGAAGTATAGATGGATATTTAATTGTAACATAAATTAGTGTAACGTTGGTTCTATTATTACATTGCAATTTTCAAATTGTTTTTTCTTGGTTCAACGTCTTGCGTTTAAGGAGACTGTTTGTTATTGACAAGACATGTTAATGTACTGCAAGCTCCATCAATTTTAAGTTTAGGTTTTGTCCTTTTAAGCCCTTATTGCATATGAAGAGAAAGACATGACTCCAAATGTAATTATTGGACGAACGTATAGGATGATGATTGGAAGCGGCGAGTTCAAGTTATTATGGTTATATTGAACAATTATAGGACTGTACTATACATATTTTTTTATGACTTTAATGGTTTGAATACTCGTGGTTAGGATTTGGTTATGGTTATTTTGGGTTGGAAAAGAGGGGTGTGGCGATACACCAAGTTTTAATTGTTGTGCAATCATAGTCTATTTGGTTGTTGTTGACTATTCACTACAAGAAAAAGCCTTATTTAAGATCAACATTTAGGGACGAGTGAATTATCACGTCTCTAAAAGTATATCTATTGAGACGAGATTATATTTTGGTCCTTATTTGTACATTTTATAGAGAAGGTATTAAATCTAGTCCTTAAAAAATTAATTCACTGGTCCCAAATTATATTGAGGGCCTAGAGCGGGAGAAAATTCCGCCATTTTTTATATTAAAATATTTTAAAAAATGAAATTTTCATTTTTAACAAAATTTTAAGCGCTAAAGTATACTGAAGCTAGCTAGGTAAACGAAAAGTCCATCGTTCTGTTTTTTCTCAAAATACAGCAGCCCCTCGCCTAATGCCCTAGTTTGAGCTCTAATATCGCCATTGCAACTGATCAAGGTCATCACTTTGCCCTCTTCACGTTTTTTGCTTAATCTTGACGTTTTTCTGCCCTAATCGAGTCTTTTTGCTTGTATTGTTGCTGCTCTGCTAAAAACAGGATTCCACCCAGCTTTGCTCGAAACAGAATTCTAGGTTGGTTCCTCTTCTGATCGAGTTGTTCTATATATATTATTGATGTCGTTTTTTCATTGTTGTATTGAAGCTACTCTTTTTGTTCTTCCTGCTTAATTTTATATTGACGTTCCTCTACCTTAATCGTGTCTTTTTGTTTGTATCGTTGTTGCTCTGCTCAAAACAGAATTCCACCTTAGCTTTGCTCGAAACTGAATTTCAGGTTTGTTCCTCATCCGATCGAGTCACATCACATAATTCATATATCCACCTGCTCTGGAATAACGCCAGAGAAAAATAAGTATTTGGAATGACTGGTTTACTAATCACCTCTATAGCTGCACTTGCTTTAGTCTCAGTCTGAACTATTAAAATTTCATATGTACTCCCAACCTACAAAACTAAATGGAGCATGTTAATCACCAGGTTTGCTGATTATAGTTGTCAATCATTTGTTCAGTTAATCAAATATATGGGATTCAACTGTATATGTATGTGAAAACGTAACATATATACTAAGACACATATAACCTGGTTTGATTCAACTGCATTGCATTTTGCTGTGCATTCCATCTCTTGGATATCTCCAAAAACCTGGCCAATCTAATTGCATTCAGGCTGTATATAGGCCATATTGAGAGTATTATTCTATCAAGCAATCTAAACAATAACTACAGGTAACCCTTCATAAAAAAAAGGAGTAATAGCGTAGAAAATAAGGCTGCAGATAATTTGGTAGCTAATCAACAATAACAACAGTCCTACCTTGCTTGCAATCAGTTTTTCTTGAGATACAGAACCATTCTCACCAAGACAATTCTCTTACTAATGTCATTTTTTCATTGTTGTATTCAAGCTGCTCTTTTTGTTCTTCCTGCTTAATCTTGACGTTCATCTCCCGATTGCGCCTTTTTGCTTGTGTCGTTGCTGCTCTGCTCAAAACAGAATTCCACCCAGTTTTGCTCGAAACAGAATACCAGGTTTGTTCCTCTTCCAATCGAGTTGTTGTGTTTCTTCTATATGTTTTATTGATGTCGTTTTTCATTGTTGTATTCAAGTTACTCTATTTGTTATTCCTCTTTTTTAACTCCTGTAATTGAAAAATAGCGCCACTATAATGGACAATCAAGTTCCATAGATAAAACTCCACAATGGTGACTCCTATTTCACCTATCGTATATGCATATAACGTATCATGAATAGCCCTATCAAGATTCAATTCATAGACAGAAATCTATGCCAAATGCAATAATTAAGGTATCCCCATATATGTACTTGTCTAACTTAATATACATCTAAAATAGGGTGCTAAATATATTTTGCTGCAGAATAATGAAGTGTGCTACTGATACAAATTGATATAAGCGTGAAGCTTACGCTCCACCATAGCCCGTTCAAGCTTTAAATATCACTGAAACAGAACTAATTGAGTATATGTTTTTAACCTCGTTTCATAGGTCGTTGAACGTAAGATTTATTGGGATCTTCTGTTTTCAACTTTGGAGGCCAAATTTCTCATTTCTTAACCTGCAATATAAGGTAATAACAGTCTTACCCTCTTTGTTCCCTTCATGAAATCTCTCCAACTGGACACCTGATGATAAATAGACGAAATATTTCAAAACTCAATGCAGTAACTCTAGATTTTTTAACATGTCGGATGTCTTAACTGTACAACTTCATATCATCAGGAAGATTAGGTTCAATACGGTTATCTTGTTTGTCACTCGGGATTGTGGTAGGATGGATATAATTCCTCAACCCTTAACAAGAAGCTTAACTTTGAGACCTGAAAATGGAAAAAAATTTGGTATAGAGCACATCTTCGTTTAATGAGTCTTACACAACAGTTGTCTGAATTAGTCAGTGCCCTAAAACGGATACCGAACACGGAGTGGGAAACCAAAAAAAAATATTATTATGTTCTAAAGAACCCAATCACCTGTGTTACTAGTTGTATCATTTGCTACAAAAAAAAAAGACACTATAGATTCAAAGAACAGTCTTTCATAGTAAAAGTGCAGTTACATAATAGATGACATAAACCACTCAAGTTCATAGGCGATTGTCAACAGATTCATGTTCCAGAAATAAAGAGAGTCATTTTCTCGGCTGCTGTAGCATCATGTCTTAGGTTCTTAGCTAAGAGATGAGATACCCATGACCCTACATAGAGCCAAAACCACTGTACGCAGCTGCGTGACTGATAAATCGAGTATGATAGGATTTTATATTAATCCTATCATATTATGCGCAGCTGCATGACTGAAATATATATATGAATTTAAATTTAATTCTCAAACTTAAATAAACATTCACCTGTATTATGAGTTTTGACTTATAACCAATGTAGCATATAGTTGGAATTACAAGTTTTCTTGATTCTTTCTTTATGTATTAGTTTGAGGATGCGATTAAGTAATTCTTAACTTTAAGATAAGTTAGTTATGAGCCAAGACTTTTTAATCACAAGCGACTACCAATAAGATTTTTTTTAATCACAAGCGACTATTTTGTGTAAGTACAAAGCTATAGAAGATTACATGTTTTAAGATAAGTAATCTTTTATGTTTGTTAGTGTAATTTGATTATTTTTTTGTTAAAAAATGCATTTATTCATTTTTGGAATCCAAAATTCACATGTGAGTTGAGTGAGCTGTACAATAAGCCTCTCTGTCAAATAATTAGATACTCCATTTGATCTTATCTTAAGATGAGTTAAATGGAACAACATGAATAATACCTTTAGACAAACAGTATACGTTTTAACCAGTGGTGAATCAATCATAACACACATTTCTGTTTTGTGCATCTAATTATAACAAGTTGTATGGATCTTAATATTGTTTTTATCCTTTATCTTTTTTAATCTAACTTTTATGTACTTTTCAAGATTATGGCTCCGAGTAAGAAATGGATGGAACTAGTTGACCATCGACTCGATGAAACCTATTTAGTAGGCGTGCAAAAGTTTTTGGATTATGCTTTTCAGAAAACAGGAGAAGAATATGAAATACGATGTCCATGTGTCAAATGTTACAATACAACTTTAGGAACTCGTAAAACAGTTGAGACACATTTGCAAGTATATGGAATAATTAAGAACTATACTTTTTGGTATCACCATGGATAACGTTTGGGTGAGCCATTGTCAGAATCTGAATATGAATTTGAATTTGAATCTGAAGATGGTGATGAAGTAGAAGAATGTGAGAGTGAGGATGAAGTAGAAGAACTGTTGAGAGATTTATATCCTAATCTTGATGGAGGAACTACACACACTGATGGTGACGATTTACTTGAGGAGGAACCAAATGTTGAAGCAAAAATATTTTATAGCCTATTGAAGGATTTCGAGCAACCACTATATCAAAATTCCAAAGCTTCAAAGCTTTCCTCTTTGATTAAATTGCTTCACATCAAAAGTATGGGTCGTTGGAGTAATGCGTCATTTACAATGTTATTGAAAATGTTGAAAGAGGAGTTGTTGCCGGATGGCACCAATTTGCCAAACTTATATTATGAGGCAAAGAAGATAATTAAAGAACTCGGTCTTTCTTACAACAAGATTGATGCTTGTACTAATGATTACATGTTATACTGGAAGGAGGATAGCCAACTCGATTCTTGCAAAGTTTGTGGGGCGTCTAGATGGAAGATAGCTACACATAGCGGGGAAACAAGGAATAAAAAAGGAAAAAAGATAGCATCAAAGAGCTTACGCTATTTTCCTTTAAAGCCTAGACTTCAGAGGTTGTTTATGTCTACAAAGACATCTACTCTTATGACATGGCATAAGGATAAAAGAGTTGATGATGGAATAATGAGGCACCCAGCTGATTCAATGGCATGGAAGTCATTTGATGAACTTCAT
Source organism: Solanum okadae (assembly GCA_036553675.1). Lineage (NCBI taxonomy): Eukaryota > Viridiplantae > Streptophyta > Magnoliopsida > Solanales > Solanaceae > Solanum > Solanum okadae. The sequence continues at coordinate 14,127,786 of CM071688.1, read as the reverse complement.
CCTTCATCATGTTCAAAAAAGATACTTTTTTTGTTCCAATTATCATTTCGATTTTCATAGAAGTCATTTGATGAACTCCATCCTTCATCTGTGAAGAGTACTATCAGATATACATTTGTCGCGCCTGGTGCTATTGGAAAGGGCCGAGGACGAGGGCTTAAATCTTTGGCTGAGAGAAGAAATTTTCCAACTAAGTGTTTTGTTTCTCAATCTAGTGATCTGGTTAATCAATACATACAAGAAATTGAAACAAGTAAGAGTTTTGTTTCTCAATTCAGTGATCTGGTTATTTTTTCAATATAATGCTCTGTTTTTTTTGTCTTAAAATCTAATCTTCTCTTTGAGCCGCTGTTATTTCTTACAGCTTCTCGCTCGCAAAAAGAATATTCTAACGTATTGATAATATAATTTATTTTCTCCATGTTATGAAGGGAAGGGCCGAGGACAAGGACTTACAAACTCTACTTTGTTTACTAGTAAAGGAATGGCAACGATACCTAAGAACTCCATCGATCTTGAGAAAGAGAACAAGCAAACTAACCCTTCAGCTCATGCATCGACTAATATAGGTAAGCATTACACCCAAGAGGTCTAGACAAGTAACAATCTAATAATGCTCAAGCAAGTTGATAGTGAAAACCCAGCCTTTGTTATTTCTTACATCTTCTCGCTCGCAAAAAGAATATTCTAAAGCATTGATAATATGATCTGTTTTCTCCATGTTGTGTAGGGAAGGGCAGAGGACAAGGACTTACAAACTGTACTTTGTTTACTAGTCAAGGAATGGCAACGAAACCTAAGAACTCCATTGATCTTGAGAAAGAGAACAAGCAAACTAACCCTTCAGCTTATGCATCGACTAATCTAGGTAAGCAATATACACAAGAAGTCTAGACAAGAATTTTGAAAATCTGCTGTGTTTTCAAACAAAAGTTCTAAGTTTGTCTGCAACCATTTTTTCTCTTCTTTGTATTACTTTTTCAATTTCTCTATTACACTATGTTTTTTTCCTGTTTAACAATCTGATCTTCTCTGCAAGTACTTGTCAATTTTTTTCAGCTTCTTCCTCTCTGAAGCACTATGCTAAAGTATTGGTAACATGATTTGATTTCTCGAGGTTCTATAGGGAAGGGGCTAGGACAAGGACTTGAAAGCTCTACTTTTTCTACTAGTCAAGGAATGGGAATGAAACATAACAACTACATGACTTCTGATTCTGAGGTGGGATGTATTAACAAGAGTGTTCTTTGTGCTAATCAACAAATCAAAACTCCTTCTAAAAGCACAAGAGCGAATTCGACCATGTCGTCTAGTCAAGAAATGCAAAGAATGGATAAAATGATTCTTGAGAAAGAGGATATGCAAACTAATTCATTTCCTCCATCTATTGATCAGGTTATAGAACACTCTCAAATAACTGAAAAAGGTATGGTATTTTCAATCCATATCTTATTAATTTCTAAAGCTGAATTCGATTGCTATAGTTTTACTAAATTATGCATTGTAGGTTCATCTAATCCTACAAAGGTAAGAAGAGTTCGAGGGAGCAACATGTGCAAAGAAGTTGCTTCACTTGAAAACGGAGAAAAGCTGAAAGTAACATTTTACAATAATCGAACTGTTGGAACAAATAGCAAATTGTTTTCGAGGCATTTGGGAAAAATTGTTCGTGACCGTAATATATGTCTGTTGGGTGTAACTTCGTGGAGTGATATTAAGCAAGAAAAGTTAAGTCACATGTGGGCAGCTGTTGAGGTAACAAATTTCAACTCCATTCAAATATTTCATTAACATAAGCTTCACATCATTTTCATGTGTTACTGAAATCTTATTTACTCGAGATATCGAATAGAAAAGTGCCATGGGTACCTCTGTCTCATAATATTTTGAAGGTGACAAAGATCTGCCTATAATACTGGTCCAACAAATGTGTTCTTGTTCTATTGCAACAAGGATCTGTTGTAATGTTTCTCTCTTTGTTGACGTTGATCTGTATAACATGATACATAACTACAGATGGTCCAGTTTTATTAAAAGTGAGTGCTTCAATCCCAGAAGCGAGAAGCGAAACTTCAGTAAGAGCGAGAAAAAGCTTTGTTTTGCAATTTCCCCTGTTTTGTGTTTTTTGCAATATATTCTTCTCTGTTTTGTTCTTTCAGTTTTACCATTTCTTTCTTTGCTTTGTATTGCTTTCTCTATTATGCTCTGCTTTGTCCTTTCTTGATTCTTCTGAACCCTTTGTAGCACAAATTTGAGGCTGTTGACATGAATGATCATCGTGATCATATCATGGGATGGATGAATGAGCTATGGAACAAATGGAGAGGATACTTACATGCAAAATATGTTAAGGATAACCCAATTCAACAGTCTCTTAAGAATATCCCAAGGGGAGTAGACAAAAAAAAATGGGAATGGTTAGTAAAGGAACATTTTACTTCTGAAAGTTTTCAGGTATGTGTACTGCTTAAGTTTATTACTAGGAAACAACCTTGAAGCTTGTTCAGGCATGAGATGCCTTATGTTTTAACAATTTTGTTATAACTATTTTAATTAAGCTTATCGTTTCACAAATACAGGCAAGAAGCATCAGGAATGCAACAAACCGATCTAAGCTGAGGATGCTTCATGATATTGGTAGCAAACCTATTCGAGAGATTATTTATCAAAAGGTATTGTTAAAAAGCTATTTTCCTTGATGGAGTATTTACGAGGTTTATGTTATTTGATGTGTTTGAATTCGATGTAAAGGGTGGGAAAGATGGCAATCCACCAGATTTGGCGACTATTTTCTTTGAGACTCGTAAGAAAGATAACAAGCTTGTTGAACCTAAAGCAATTGAAAAACATGTACGTTTGGTAAATTGAATAAGTAAATAGCCTAAAATTGTTATGTGTTTTGATAGAAAATGTCCTTTTATATATTTTGTAGGCTCAACTTGAGGAAATAGTTCAAGAAGATCCATCTCTAGCTAGTATAGAGATTGTTGAAAAATGTTGTGGACCACAAACTCGTAGTCATGTATTTGGATTTGGAGGTGGAGTAAAGGCGAAAGATTTGAAAGGTGGGACTTCTTCAAAGGCTGAAATATTGTCCGCGCTAGGTTCAACTAGAGATGATAACAAATTCTTGAATGAAGAAAACAAATCCTTGATTGAGGAAAACAAATCCTTGAATGATCGTTTGTCTACCTTAGAAGATACGATGAAAGAAATAATGAAAATGAAAGAACTTTTTGCTGCTCAACATTCAGATGTCCCACCTACAATATCACCTTTTTCAACTGAATGACAACTATTTTTCTGCTGACCAAGTAAGTAACAATATACCTGACTTTATTTTATTATAAGAAGCCTTTTAATTCCTGAGAAGAGTTCTGCAATGCCAAAGTCAGTAAGGTGTATGGTAACACTCAAAAGCATGTCCCGACTTGTCCTTCTAATTCAAAGAATCAGTCTAAGTCCAAGAAAAGAAGATTGACATGGATTATAGTTGCCTCTTCTGTTATCTCTGTGATAGGGACTGCCTCATCAATAGTTTTCGTGTTGATGAGACACCGAGGTAAAACAATAGTCACCTGAGGTAGCACCTCAAAGAATTTCTTACTATGAACTTCAAAGAGCAACTCACGACTTTGATGTAAATAATCTTCTAGGTAGTTGAAGTTTCAGTTCTGTTTACAAAGGGACAGTAACAGATGGGATGACTGTAGCTGTCAAAATTTTTCAATGTGCAGATGGAAGGCACATTTCGAACCTTTGACAGAAAATATGAAATCTTTTGTAATCTTTGTCACAGAAATCTCACCAAAATCATTAGCAGCTGTTGTAACTTGGATTTTAAAGCACTGATACTTGAGTACATGCCAAACAAGAGCTTAAACAATTAGTTGCTATATTCTCGCGGCTTAACTATAATGCAGAAATTGAATGTCATGTTCCATGTTGCATCTGCTTCGGAATTCTCCATCATGGTTACTCAGTTCCAGTTATTCACTTTGATCTTAAGCGTAGCAATGTGTTACTTGACAACGAAATGATGGGACACCTTACTGACTTTGGCATTGCCAAACTTCTAAGAAAGGAAGCTTTCTTTTCATTTCTTTCATTTTTATTTTCTGACTGAAGTTATATATTTAGTTGTAGATCTTTAAAATAGATATTAGATTCTCGGTTAATGCATCTCAAAGTCTTTCTAATGGATTTTTTTCTTATTTTCTTGCAACTTTTTTGTTGATGTTTCTGGATAACACTCGATGAAGATTGGAACTTTTAATTTTTTGCCTACCTTATGTTCATTCTTCTGTGCAAGATACAAGTTTAGAAGAAGATGAATGAGCTCACTATTATTAGTTTTCTACAAATTTAATGCGAAACTTGATGTTAATTAGTCAAACTCGGATGTTAGCTATATATGTTTTTTTGTTAAACAAATATTGGAACCAATATCATGGATGTCAACTAGTTTATTGTAATGAATTGCTTTCTTTACATATATCTTATTTTCGCCGTCTCTTCTCTATATATATCATCTTTTCGTAGCGAAATTTTTAGTAGCGATTCGATATTTGTTGAAATGTATTAGTGCACAATCAAGGACAAGAATTATTGTTGGTCTCTAAAGGCCAATCTATGTCCAGGCAGCTTGTTGCTCGTCTCTAATGGTATTCTAGGACGGGTGTCACGACCCGGGAGCACCCCCTAGTTGTAACCGGCGTACTCGACCTTGAAGAGGTCTAATACAAGCCTCTTAGCATTCATTCATCGCATAGACACAAAAACCATAAGGAATTAAAAACTTTCTTTACCAAGAAAACATTTCATAAAAAAAAAAATAGCAAGCGGAAGACTTTCTAGACATTATACATGATGTCTCAAAACCATCTAATACTTTAGAGTACAAAATTCGGGACTAATCCCATACACAACTTAAACAATACTAAAAAGACATAAAAGAACATATGGGGTATTGTCCTCGAATATATGAGGACTCACCAAGTCTACATCTTCAACACTTAGAAACCTATCAAATAGCCATAACATGTCATCATCTCCAAATCCCTACACTTTAGTCCAAAAAGGGAAAGAAAGGGGTTAGCACAATTAAGTACTAAGTATGGAGACCATGCAAGAAAATATGCACAACGGACATTTACAAGAAATGGATGCTTTCATATCATTTTGATAAAACCTTCACTTCACAAGTATAAGAGACATAATACAAGTCAATATTAACATATAAGACCATAGCCAACCATACGTATACTCAACATATGTCCATATACAATCCATGCTTAACTTTAAAAGAACACATGTCATTTCATTACCATAGGACCTCTACCTAATATAACCTTAAGACACACTTGAGTGAGACAAGAAGTGACCGCCCATACAACCTCTTCAAGCACACTTAAGTGTTCCCCAAGATTACCTTAGATAAGGACATTTCATTTACAACATAACATCAATAGGCCAACATTCTTTAAGAAATCATTTTGGAGACATTCAAGCACATAAGGGGACTTTCACATAATAGTCGTTAGACTTAGGGAACTCACTTTAGTATCTTCAAAGCCTACTCGTGCCATGTGTAGATAGCATCCCATACTACTACCTACACGTTGTAGAACCTATCTAATAACTAGAGTGCACATCCCACATGATGGGAATAGGCATAACCGACATAGACCATACTAGCTAGGTATGAAATTCGGAGTCTATCCTACTCCGTGGAGGTTGTTCTACTTGCCAAAGGTAGAACTAGTAAGCAACCCATGTAGGCACATGGTTTAGGGGATGTCCAAGGAAGTTCATTGTGCCTAATCTCATACTCAACTAGGCCACCTTCCTAACCACATCCACTCGGTGCTAGCCTTGTTTCCCATAGAGTATTCAATCACATATGTACTTAGAGAAGGTTCCTTTTCTAGTTCAACCAACTCATAGTACCTCTTCCTTAAAAAGGCCCCATTTCTTAGTCATGACCAATCAAGGTTCATAAGGATAGCTCATTTGACTTTCTTAGATAAGGATTATCATGTCGTTCCGGCTCCATCCATCTCTAAGTCTATCATCTCACTCAAGAAGGGAACTTCGCCCTAAGGCCCATCCTTCAAGGTTATACATTTACATAGGAAAGCTAGACTTATGAAAGGGCACCATTTCTTAGTTCTGCCGATTCAAGTCTTGGCCTAGAATTCCTCTTTTAACATTTATAGAAAGGGCACCATTTCTTAGTTCTGCCCATTTCACACATTCATGCATTCAAGACTTTAAGTAACAAGGAGGGACACTTTAGTCTACCAACCAAGTCACAACATTTTCATTTAAGGATACTTCATAATCCAACATCATTTCATATATACATCATGAGAAATCATACTTTAACTCACAATGCTATCCACTTTACATAGGATCATCACAAGATCACATAAAACTCATTCACATCATACCTTCACATATAGCTTCATATAAAACTCATTCACATCATACCTTCACATATAGCTTCACATAAAACTTTACATATAGCTTCATATAGGACTTTACATATAGCCTCATATGTGTATAATAATACAACAATATAATAACATTCACATAATGCCCTTCATGGCCTCAATTCACAATAATACAACAAATAACCACCTCCACCAAAGGTGGATCAAACCAACCAATAACAATTATATTAATACTAAGAGATCAAGCCATCTTACCACCATTTTCAAAGGCCATAAGCCACAATACTCAATTCCATGCCAAATATACAATATTTATCAAGTTTGATCAACTTACCCTCTTTCCATGGCTATCTTCATCATCGTCATATTCCAACAATTAACAATACAATAACAATGATAATAACAACATTCAACTATACAAGCTAAGCTAAGCATAAGCCAATAATCAACATGAAGACCAATTCACAATTTTGTCCATTCAAGGCTAACATCCCACATCCTTCAATTCACTAACAATTCCACATAGATAAATACATATATGACCAGTCCACAACAATCTACACAATATTCGTCCATCAATTACACAAAATCAATACACCCACTTTAGGCCAAATTTAGAGAATTTGAGAAGACATGGGTTCATGGGGATTTCTTTCTAAAAACCATTAATAATCATTAATAATCATATAAATCATCATTTAAAACCTTTTTATGCAAGAACCAATGCTAGAATCGAAAGAGGTTTTTGTGTGTATTTGAAAAACCTCGAAAACCTTTTGATTGGGTTCCTTGAAAGAAAGAATAATCAAGGATAAGGATCCCCATACCTCTAAGTTGAAAACCCACGAAAATTGAAGAAGAAGCACTCGAAATCTTCAACCCTAGCTCCAACTCCTCTTCTTCCTTGAGTTAGAGAGAAATATTTGAGAGAGGGAATGATTTTGGAAATTCTAAGAAGAGTGACTTAAATGAAAGGAATTGGGTCATAAAAAGGTCTTATAGTTGCTAGGAAAGGAAAAGAATAGCATAGGGTCAATTTTGGAAAGGGACTAAGGACCCATAAAGTCTTGACTTAAAAATGTTCACTAAACCCGTCTAAACTCGTCCTTTTGGACAGTGCTTCACTATTTCAGGCATAACTTTTTACTCCAAAGTCGGAATTGGGCAAACTCGGTGGCGTTGGAAAGAGGACTCAGAGACCTTTAATTGGATAGGTAAAGGTCCACCTAATTCATTTTGAGCTAAAATTTATGACCATTTAAAGTTGACCCTTACAACTCACTAGTTCAAATGACTAGTTTCCGGACGTCACGGTCATTTCTCATCATTTCATCAAGTTCTCAACTCCAAACTCACATGTGAGGCTCTAGTTTCACTAGTTCATTTTTAGGGTCGTTACAACGGGGTTGTTGATAGTTGCCAAAGCTATTCTAGGACGAGGTTGGTGAGTCGCTAAAGGTATTTCTAGGACCAGATAGTTCTCGTCTTTAAAGCAATTCTAAGGACAGGTCTTTAATGGTCTCTAGAGATTACTAGGACCAGATCTATTATCGTCTGTAAAGATTATTATGACTAGTTTTTGGTGGTCCTTATAGAGTTTTACTGACCTGAAAAACATTTTTCTTAATATATATTTGGTCTATTTGAGACCAGAAATAACGTCCCTAAAGGTATTTTGCGACCAGTTTGGATCCCCGTCCCAAAAACCATTAGCGACTAGTTTCTTTATCCCGTCGTTGTTGAGCGATAGCGAAGGAAGCTTTTAAGACGGGTGGCGACCAGATTTTTCAGGTCTCAAATGTTCGTTTGGGACCAGATTTTGACTTTCAGGGACCATATTTCCTTTCCTTAGAGACTGTTTTTCTTGTAGTGATTGCGTAGGCCTCCACTTGTTAATAGCTGCTGCAAAAATGTCTGTTATGTCATTAATTTGAGATTGTAATTTGGAGAAGAGAAGGTAATGAGGCATACATTTAAAAATGGTCTGGCGAGCTAATCACCCTGCTAGTGAGCTCTAAATTGCTACTTTGACCCTGGCGTGCTAATATTTTGCCTGTAATGGTTGTGTGACATGATTTTCTGTAGACTACATACTGTAAGGAAGGGGGTACAATCCATATTGATACAACAAGACCCAAAATCGAGGTATGTTAAGGCTAAGCACTATACTTCCTTTGAGCACGAATTTTGGAATCCTAAATCGTCAAATATTGTTTTACTACTCTATTGCTAGAAAGTCCTTTTGTGAAAGGCATTGAGATTTCAGCTGACGTATTTTTGTTACTCCAATATGTTGATATTCCACTCATTCAGTTAGATAGGGTATTCGGCGTCTTTATGTCATTTTGTTGATTCTCTTGACTATAGGTACATGTGTACAAATTCTTATTCTTCTTTAGATGTAGTAACTTAAAAAGATTAGGGATAAACATTATGAATTTGAAATCAGTCCTCTTTCCTAGCTAATTTATATTTTTGAAAACTCTAAAATAAAACGTCGATCTCCAAAACTCTTAAATATAAATCATAGGTTTAAACTACTAAAGTACAGGTTTTTCTGAAATACTTTCTTTTACAAACCACTAAGGAAACATATATAGATACTAAGTGATGAACTTTAAGCTCTTTATGAACATCCTCAAGTTTAAGTTGCCTTTCTAAATCCAAGTTAAGTGTTCCAGTTTAATCTACAAGTATATAATTTCATGAGATATTTATATGTGATACGAAAGTGATTACGAGATTATGAGGACAAGAGTACCAATGAGCCAAGATTGGCAACATGATTCAGGTAACAAATGTATTACAAATCCATGACATTACATGATATGCATTCTACTTCCGAGCTATAATCGGAAGGTATGGGGCCTATTGCCTATATTTATACGTATGAGACACAGATGGCCACAAGTTGGCGAATATGATCTCGGTTCGCTACCGGAAGGCACCACCATTGCTAGCGCTTGGTTGGGTATGACATGCATTTTCATCTATATATATATATATTCACGACATACGGTTATGCGAGCATACCATGTATATTTAATCTATATAAGGTTTGATGTCAGTCATGGCGGCTACCAGAGTTTTTGTTTCAGGTGGTATCTTTATTCCCCTTTTTACAGTAACTATTTATTATTCTATTTTCTACCTTACATACTAGTACATTTTTATTCATACTGATGTCCCGTTTCCTGGGACACATTTGTGTTTCGTGCGTACAGGTCCAGGTAGGGATTCTAATTGACCCCTCTGCTAGGATTCGGGGTTTAGCTGTGAGTTGGTAAGCTCCACTTCTTTCTGGAGCTTTCATAGGATGTTACTTTCATTGTAATGTCTGGATATAATCGGGGACTTGTCCCGATCAGTGCTTATGTCACTCATAGAGGCTATTGTGGACACAGTATTCTGGGTTTCTTTCTGCAGCTTCCAGTTTCCAGCCACATAGGCTTGGCATGTATAGATATGTATGTATGTGTGTATATCTTCATTGTAGCCTTGTCGGCTAGCTAGTACCTTATTATCTTTGACTTGTCTACCTTCGTCTATATGACTTATTGATATTTAGGTTATGACCTTAAGGGTCCAGTCATAGTATTTTAGATGTTATGCTGCCTGACCTTCTAAGCCCTCAGTTGAGTCAGTTGGTATGTTTATGTGGCTAACTCGATTGCTTAAGGTGTCGAGTGCTAGTCATGCCTTCTCTAGTTTGGGGCGTGACAATTTTTGTCCTGCCATTTTGGGGTTTTATCCCATTTTCCCCATTTTGAGTTTTGAAAAACCCTTAGAGGTGATTTTACAGAAATTTTTCATGGTGAATCATTTGGGTAAGTATTTGTAACCCTAAAACATCAATTCTCTTTGATCATTTGTGGATTTTAACATTAAAATTGATATTTTTGATTGACAAATGACAATGTTTTTCAAAAACTTGAGTTCTAAAGTAAAATGGTGATTGTGAATTGGTTTTTCGAAATGGTTTTCATCAATGAGTTCCAAATGCCTTGGGTTAAATTTTCAAACAAAGATTTTTGAATTCAAACCTCATTTTTTAAATTGGGTTTTTGAGTTCATTTGACCTATTTTTCAAAGTGTACGATATGGGTATTGTGATTTCTCGATCTAATTGTGATTACTAATTGAATTAGATTGTGTGGCTTTGGACATTGTTCGGAAAGGCAAGACTCAAGTCTTGGATTGACTTTTCATTGAATTGAGGCAAGTGAACTTTTAAACCTTGTAAAACTTGTAGGATCTTGTATTTTCCTTCATTGTGTGTTGGGGGAAAATAAGAATGAGGTGATGGGTTCAACTATTCCTTTGCTTGATCTGAATGAATAAAAATAAAAAAGGGATTAATGAAAAAGGCAATATATTGATAGTTGTGGATATGAATTGCTTTGTTGTGGACCCTAATTTATTAATTATTGCGGACTTGAGTTTCTTGAGTTATTGTCTCTTCCTTATGGTGTGAAATTGCTTATTTGCATTGATTTCTGTGTATCATGATGAGACATGTGATGATTATGTCGAAGGTAAATGGTACCGTCTAGTGACATTATATAAAGCCGAAGGGAAATGGTTCTGGCTATTGATATTGTACCTAAGGATAATGATTCCGACAAGTGACATTATATAAAGCCAAAAGGAAATGGTTTTGACTAGTGTTATTGTGTCGAAGGTAAATTGTTCTAGTAAGTGAAATTATATAAAGCTGAAGGGAAATGGTTCCGACTAGTGATATTGTGCCGATGGAAAATGGTTTCTGCAGGTGTTTGACTATTGTGATTTGATGAACTTGATACGTGTGATTGATCTAGTTGATACTTGTAGGTTGTTGAACTGTGACTATTGGATTGTGATTGCTAAGCCTTGTAAACTGTGTATTGTAAAATTGTTAGGTTGGGCTAATTTCTATGTAGGTTGTAGTTGAGGTGGTTCGATTAGGATGAAAGGAGTACTCGTATTCTAGCTTAGTAGTTGAGGTGGTTCGATTAGGATGAGAGGTAAGAATTTCTCATTTAATCCAATGAAAGTTGAACACAAGACAAAATTTGTTGATAATCAAGAGCTACAAAATTTGTTCTAGATGACTTTCTTTGTTCAGAGACATTGTTCTGCTTAGATGAAGTGAAATGCTGAACATTTGGAGGAAGAAGAAAAGGTTGAGAGGAAGAAGACAACGTAAGAAAAGAGAAAGAAATTATTTTCATTTAATCGCAATTATTTGTCTACTCCAGAAGCTATGGACAGTAATGATGGTTTAGCGAATTAAACGAAAGAGATATTCAAGCAAAAGCTTTTGACGTCTCTCTTATTTGGGATTGAAACCTATGGTCCATGAAAATACTCTAAATTGGTATTGTATACCATTGTAGAGTAGTCAGTTAATATATTTATTCGCATCTAATATATAATCATCATACCTATCAAATCTAATGAATATATGTCGTTGTGCAAGCCATTCAGTAACGTTTCAGAAAATACTATTTGAAAAACAATTATCATCATATCAAACACATATACAGAGTAAATAAAGAGTAGCTAGCCTTGCAATTGCAAAGTTAGATAGAAGCATTAACTGGATAATTAGAATAATTTTCACCAAACTCACTGCCATGATCAGAAAAAAAATATGAAGAAAATTCTAAGAGGGCTTACCTGAAAGCCAATATGAGCACAATAATAAAAGTGTATCCCATATATGTTAAGGATACATAAAATATTATGCTAAATTGAGATGCAATATAATTAGTCTCACAAATAATCGATCCCATATATGATATATCACTAGTCAACCAAAAGGTTATATAATGGTAGGATAAATGAGTTTCATACTAAATAAAACAATAATCCCAAATTAAGAACTAAACAAAAGTAATTTCACTTGAGAGAACAACTTTGTCACTTCAAAGAGCCCTAATGAGAGTCGTCACTTATAGCCTCAATATAATTGGATCATCATATTAATGATTCGTCAGAATGATTTTCTATTCCTGGAAACTGGACGCTCGATGTCCCTGCCACCTACATATGTAGATTTAAAGTAAAATTTAGATGAGACTATGACTGTGATGAAAAATATCTTTTTAGAAAAATAAGTTAGTATTAAGTTTTAAAAAGATATCACCATGGGAAACATTTTTTACCAAAGGAGTTAAACTTTTTTACCATGGGAAAATAACTTAGTGTTAAGTTTCAAATATATGCATCAGTCTTTTTTTAATACTGAAAAAATTCATTCAAACCTCTATCTGATTTGCAAAGGGCTGTTTGATTCGGAACATGCAAGTATAGTAGAGATTATAGTCCAAACCAAAAATAGAAAGAAAAAAAATAATTTAATCTCGCGTCTAATATTGATATATAATACAAAAAAATTAATAATTATTTTCTACGAATTATAGCTAATACCAATAATCAAACACGAAATATACGTAATATCAAATTAGGTAGAAGTACTAACCTAATCATCAAAGTAAACTTGATCAAACTCACTACCTTGTTCATTAGGTAGGTTAGCACCCGGAGGTCCAAGATTCTGAAAGAGATAATCCACATTATTGTATATTTCACACCAAAAATATATTTTAGAAAAATAGGTTAGTTAAGTTTTAAAAAGATATCACTATGGGAAACTTTTTTTTACCAAAGGAGTTAAATGACTACTTCAAATATATGCATCAACCCTATTTTAATACTGAAAAAATTCATTCAAAACTCTATCTGATTTGTAAAGGGCTCGTTTGATTGGAACATGCAAGTATATTCGAGATTATAGTGCAAACCAAAAATAGGAAAAATTAAATTTAATCTTGCGTCTGATATGAATACATAATGCAAAAGAATAATTTAATTTTTTTACGAATTATAGCTAATACCAATAATCAAACATGAAATATTCGTAATATCAAATTAGATAGAAGCACTAACCTGATCATCAGAGTAAACTTGATCAAAGTCACTATCTTGTTCATTAGGTAGGTTAGCACCCGAAGGTCCAAGATTCTGAAAAAGATAATCCACAATATTTCTTGGATCAGATATGTTTTGTTCACGAGCATATTGCTGGAAATTTGCATTCGCATTTGTTGCTCTCAATTCATTAATAGTAACATTCCCAACATAAGTATTAGGCATCATTGTGGTACTTGAATATGTTGTCACATTGTTAACATTTACATTCAAGTTGTAGTCATTCATGGTTGTATTTCCAATGTCTGTATCAGACACTATTCTGCTACATGAATATGTTGCTCCTTTGGTCACATTAAGATCAAAGTTATAATCTTTTTCAGAATGATGATCCTCACTGTTAAGCACTGAATTAGGCCTATAATGAGTGTTTCTCATAATTGGGTCTTGTAGTTCTTGTGAACCCAACATTCCAAAAAATGGAGTATGTTGTTGTTTTAGCTCACCACCAATATTATTTTGAGCAGATGAAAATGGATTGCCAATGCCGAGGTAATGGGGTTGAACCTGAAGTTGTGGGCAGTAGAGTTGTTGAATTGAACTCTCTCCTTGAGCAAAGATATTATTGATATTCAGAGTTGGCAATGGAAACTCTGGGCCTCTTTGGATTTGATCTTGGTAACGTTGCTGATTTGGTACATTTTCTTGAAGATAAGGCATTGTCCCAAATTTTCGAAAGCTACTTTTTGGTTCATGAGAAACACTTGAGGATCCTTGGCCTGATGGGTGACGAATATGTTTTCGCTCTTTTGGAGATCTCCAATTGTTGCGACGACATTTCTGAGAGGTGTTATAAGAAAATAATGAAAAAAGAGTAAATTGTGATTATATTTATCATCTAAACTCATTACAATTTAGGTGTGTTTGAAAACGATCGAAGTCATTTATAATTAAGAAAATATTTTTGGTGTTTGGTAGTTGGTGAACGATAAAAATCTTTTTAACTAATATGAATTAAATATTGATTATAATATAATTCCATTGAAATACGAAACAGTAGAAATTAACAATAAATAATTAACTTCTATCATTAAACATGTAACAAAAGTATATCACTAATCCTCTTTAATGAGTGAGTTTTTTTATAAGACTTTCGAGTAGTAAAGATTGATAACAATGCCTAAATATTTACTGATAAAAGTGAAATATAATTAGATTTTTTTCTATTTTTTTAATATAAAATTAAAATTAAGATAGTTGTACAAAAAAAATTCTCACAGAAGTATTTGATGAAAAAAATTGTCCAAGCAGAACATTTTCTTATAATCAAATACGAGAAAATAACCTTATAATTTCATTTGATTTTTTAATGCAAAATAACTTTACCCTTACCACAAGCACAAATGATACATAATTTACCCCTTAATTTTTTTTAAGATATACCTGAAGGTGGCTGGCAACTTGCATCCTAGTAAGGCCAGGCGAATTCATCACATAAAGAATTGCCTTGGGATAACATCCTACATGTTTCTTAAGAATGTAAGTTTAATTTAATAATTATAATATTCTCAGTTCAAGCTGAGGTACATGTAAATACAATAATCACTAAGTTTTTATTCCAAACAAGTTGATGTCAGCAATAAGTATGAATATTCACTGTGCATATCGTTTCATAGAAATGAATTGTCAAGATATTTAATTGATAGTGAAGTACACTTACGTCCTTCCCCAAGTTGTTTTACAGCTTCCATAAATTTGGAATGAAGATCGTCAGTCCATTCTGTGTAGTCCTTTCGCCTAACAACCTCACTATTAGACACATCTTTCTTCTTTCTGAATTGTTCTTCATTTTCTCCAACCATATCATTATCACTAATATCAGCAATCTTCATCTGATCTCTATGTATATCCGATCCTTCTTTCGTTTTCTGCTTTTCTATTCTTTTCCTCAATACGAATTGCCATAAGTATTTCACAAAATTCTCGTCAAATGGCTTCTTAAGGTAAAGATATGCTCCCTTTTCCAAAGTCTTCTTTGCTACGAGTTCATCAAATTCATCACATACAACTGTAAAATTATTCCAAGAAGTCATCAATTAAAATTAACTTAAATTATACATTGTGTGAATAGTTAATTTCTCACTTATTTACTGAACCTTATTCAATATAATAGTAACATTATAATATAATTGTTTATCATATGCTAAAGAATATTAATTAGAAAATGATAATTTATTCTGTTAAACAATAAAAGTCACTGTTAATCCTAAACCATCCTATTTAGCTATGAACTACATAACGATAAATTGACAGTAATATTGGTTGTTAATCCTAAACCATCCTAAGAAGCTATGAACTACATAACGATAAATTGACATTAATAGTGGGGGAACCAGGATTTTCATTAAGGGTGTTAATGGTTGTAGTAAAAAAAAACTATAACAAGGCTACTAAGGATTGAACACACAATCTCATAGAATTTTTGCAACCCCTTATCCAGTAGACTAAACCTTCAACTTGTTTCAGAAGGTGTCAATACTTGTATATATATTTATTAAATCAAAATTTAACATCTATATACAATGTAATTTTCTGGCGAAGGAATATCGCTTGACACCCCTTGATCAATGATGGCCCCCCATGGACAATAAATTTTATAGCCAATTCTTTTGTAGTGTATAAATTTAAATGACTGATTTTATCTATAGTAGACATAGTAAATGGAAGAGTAGAATATATACTTACCGAGTGAAATTATATCCAAAGCCACAGCTTGAGCTAAGAGGTCAAAAGAAAGCAGGTTCGATGAATGAACCTTGAGTATCATTACATCAATTTTTTGCTTTTCTTTGGCGAGCATTAACATTGTTGTTGAAGTCATATCAGCCGTCGTAACTGTATCAATTTTCTTTTAAAGTAAGTGAAGAAAATTATATACAAAATTATCATGTAGATTCCTAATTTTTCATAGACAAATTAATTTATAAATTTTTAGGTTATATTGCAACACTTTAGTTTATAAAATTGTGCATATTGATCAACTTATATTATAATCATTGTGAGAAATCCTGGACAGATTCACATAATAAAGTTTTATACAATATTATTTAGAATAAATAATTGAATTAGAGAATAGAAAAAATCATATAAGAATATATTGTTAAAGAATCCACTCCAACTAAATAGCAAAGAAATTCAAATTAATTTAACACAAATGGGAGACGGAACAAACAATGAGTACTAAAAAAATAATTAAGAAATCCAACCCAAAAAAGAGGGAAAAAATAAAATAGACCTAACTATACAAAAAAATATCAGCTATATATCTTTTTTGCAGAATGAAATAATTCAAGAGAATCACCATTTTAAGATACATGTAAGATAGCATTTACTTATCCTTTTAAATACTCTGCAAATTTTTCTATTGTATTCACAAGTTAAAGTAGAGAAATTAATTGAATGACCACTAAGGTTGAGACAAAAATAATAATTTACAAGTAGTCGGTAAACTAGTTCAAATTGTTTTCATTTCAAATTAAGGAAAAATAAAAATAAAATTAAAATATACTAAACTTCAAGGTGTGCCCGTTGTCAAAAGGATGAAATAACATGTGCATATTAAAATATATATTAGTACATTGTTTTAAAAAGATACAATTTCTTTTGAACAAAAAAAGGAAGGAAAATATTTTTATTTTATTAATATCAGATCTCCTTATTTTATTTTATTTTTGTCTACATCCTAAAAAAAGAAAAAAAGAAAAGTTATCTCAAGGTCAATAATAATAATAGCTAGATCAGTTCTTATCAATCCCTTTTTTTTTGCTCTTGCTTTTTCCTCTTATTACCCTAATCTTGAGCCGCCGTCACCCTAGCAAATTATAATTATTAAAATGATAGATAGATTGGTAAAAAATAAAGATCTACACCTTAAGAAAATTATTTTTGAGAAAATGACTTATTTTTATCCTACTCTATGTCACTCCAAACCAATTGACACAGAAAGTCGCCCCCCCCCCCCCACCCCACCCCTCTTTCTACAAAAGATCAAGTGTAAAACCTAAATGTAAGTTGATTAAATAATTTAAATTAACATAAAACTGTATCCCTACAAGGACATCCGCCTCTTCGAAAAATCATATACATCTATGTGGGAAAGCTAATCGAGTCTATGATATGCTTATAGCAAGAACCAAAAATAGAGAAGCTAATTTAAGTTTTTATAGCCGCACAAAACACATTTAATGGGATACGAAAACAACATATACAAACACAGAAATGGTTTTATAACAAGAAAAAGAGAAATTCAAGATTTACAAAATATATAAATAAAATCTAAAAATAGATCGGTGTTAAAATCTCAAATGAGATAACAAGCATCATATCAATTAAATCTCTTATGAAAAGAAAATTACAAAAAATCTTGTTTATCAAAGACCAAAGGTTATACATTTGATATATATATATATATATATATATATATATATAGAAATATTACCTTTATAGTTATGCGACTTTAACAAATCAGTCAGCTTAGTAACAAACTCTGTGTCATCGTCTACTAGCATTACACACACTTCTTCTATCATACCATGACAGGAAGCTTCCATTAGATTATCTATTTCTTCGATAATTTGAGAATTTTTTTCTTTGGACTTAACGAGGAGATACAAGAAAATAATTTATTATATAAAAAGCAAAATGTATGTAAACCCTTAACTATTCTGATAGGTGCTTATATAGTACCTCTAATGACTAATGACCATGTCTAGCGTTGACCATACAAATAATTTTATTTGACATATTTAATTTCTTTCCTTTCTTGAGTCAAGATAAAAATATACTTTTGTCTCTTTCTATTTTTCTTTTACGATTTTAGTATTGAAGCGCAATCCTTAACTCTTTTGATAGGTGCTTTTATAGTACATCTACTGGCTAATGAGCATGTCTAGCGTTGACCATACAATAATTTTATTTGACCTATTTAATTTTTTTCCTTTCTTGAGTCAACACAAAAGTATACTTTTATCTTCTTTTTTTCTTTTTCCTTCTACGAGTTTAATATGAAGCGCAATGTTTTCTTTATAAAATACATTTTCATTATAAGATGTTTGTCACTTATGGGATATGAATGAGTACTCATTTTCAGTTAAAAGTATTACAATTACGGTTTTACTTTATCTCAATTGTTTCAATCAATACTTACATATTATTATCAGTCTTACTTTATCTCAATTATTTCAACCAATACTTACATAATATTATTATTATTATTATCAATTATTATAACTAAAAAGTATCATAAAATCATTATCTCCTTATCATATCCTCCACATTGGATCATGACTAACTTTGAAATTGATCTAGAAAATAATTTTTTAAGATAAATTATTATTTACATATTCTTATATCAGACGCAACCTAATGTTTTATTGAATTATTAAATATTTAAATTAATTGTGCCTAAATCATTGCCTATACTCTTCCTTTTCTATTACAAAATTGTATATTTGCGAACTTCATGTGTTACTATTAAATCAAAATATATTTAGTTAATTTTGTACATATATTTTACTATGCTACTAAGGACAAGCATAAGAGCAGTATTAGATTTATTGGTGGAACTTCAATCTCAAAAGTTTGGAAGTTTATATGTGAGTTAGTTTACATGATTCATATATATAACCTTAATCGAATAAGAAAGAAAATTTTAGAAATAGCAAAGATAATAAATATGATAAAGCTCTATAGCTATAGTTTCAATAATTGCGCTACATAGCTATAATTTTATTTGCTATGGAGATTGCGGTTTGTATATTTCGCTCGCAAATATAAAAACAGGGTAAATATATACCAATGGAGGTTGCGGTTTGTATATTTTGCTTGTCCGTTTGTGTATTTCTCTTGGAATATACAAACAAGGTAAGAATATACAAAATTTGTATTTATACATTTAAATTTTTTTCAGAACTCCGTTTGTATATTTCGTTTGTCAATATACAAACAGGGTAATTTACTGTGATTTTTTCATAATTTGTATAAAATAGCTAGGGTGAATATAAAAATTCTGGATTTATACAATCATGAACCAAATTAGATAAATTCGAAATTTATACAATCAGGGACCGAATACAAGTTCTAAATTTATATAATCAAGAAACTGAATAGCAAAATTTCGCAAAACTGTAGCTACGGATTAAAAATAATCAAAACTATAGCTATATTACATAATCTACTCTAGATGTTTGTCATTTCGCGTAATTTTTCAATTGTAAAAGCCAAAATACCGAATGGCCGTTTATTATAATAAACGACTTATTTTTTTAGTATGATATTTTTTTTACAAGAAATTTAACCTAATGGACATTTTATTTAATTTTCCCTAATAAGCTACTTCCAAAGCAGTCCACAATATTCAGTTTTAAAATGAAAAATTAGCCCAAATAGCAGCTACTATAAATGTTAAACTCAAAATAGTCTTACTGTATTTTGATAACCCCATTATAATCTGCTTCCACAACTTGTTTACTTTTCTCAGTCAAACTAGTAGTTTGAGTAATTATGAGATTTTGATTATAATCACGTGTTTATAGGGGTAATAATAGATACAAATCTTATTTATATTTATAATATATCCCTTTAAACAAGAAAGATCCATACATTGTGTAATTCATGTATAATTATTGTATAATATGTGTATAATCAGTATGTATATTTTATATATTGATCATACACTAATTTATACATTTGTTGTACATATATAATATATTGTGTAATTCGTGTTTGATCATTGTATAATAAGTATATAATTAGTGTTTACACATTATATACTAACTATACAATATTTTATACTTTTAAAAAAAAAAATTAAAATTGGGTCTAGCCCATTTATTGAGAAAAAAGAGAAACCACAAGTAAGACCATGGGTAGGTTCCATTTCTTCATTCTAAACTGGTTGAGCTTCAGAGGAACTAATACCACTGTCGAAGAAATCTGATCTGAAATTTTACCATGTCAAAGTTGAGGTGTCGATTTAAGTTAACACTCCCTTTATCATAGAGTATCTGCAGACTTGATCTTCATTCTAAGTTATTGGATATTCGTTGTTGTTGTCTGTGTTTTGTTGATTCCTGTTCCCATATTATTTTGACATTTCTTTATTCTCATATTTGGTATGCCCAGTTTTTCCAGTTCTAACAATGCCTTTCCTTTATTTGGTATCTCTGCCAAAGTATTGAATTGTTTCACCGCTGTACCTGCAAAACTAAAAATTATGTTAGTAAAAAAGTCTGCAACTTGATTGCCTTCTCTCTAAATATATTTGCTTACGACCCCATTTCCTGCTAACATCTTCTTTAGGTAATTTGCAACAACTGAAACAACCCATGGGGTTTCCCACACTCCATCAAGTACTCTTTTATAGATTAAAGAATCTATTTCCAGAACAACAGGCAATACCTTATGAGTGCAACAATACTCAAGGCCAAACATCAGGGCTTTCATTTCTGCCACAAGCACTGATTCTTTCCCAATGTTTCTTGTCTCAGCATATACAAAATTGCCTTCTACATTTCTAATACATAATGTCTGGCTAACATAACCAAGTTTCTGTTGATTTCCCCCACCATATACATAAAAGACATCTGGCCTCCATTTCTTAATTGTTCCTTTTTTTCAAAATCTTCCACCCAATAAAACTAGGCATAACAACAATCAAAGGTTTAAGCTTAGAAGCACACTCAAACTTCCACCAATTATCACATATTTGTTTCAGTTGAACAACAGAAATCTCCATACCAGCAGCCCCAACAAACTTCTTCCATAGTTTTAAAGTATCTAGACATTGAACAAAAAGATGTTCAAAAGTTTCCTGATGATTATTATTGCAACAACAACATTTCACTTCACTTTCAACCTTGATTTTCACCAATACTTCTCCAATGGGAATTCTCTTCTTCCAGAGTCTCCACATGAAAAATAAAATTTTAAATGGAATCCCTCTCTGCCAAATGTATCTCATCTCCTCTTGAACTGAATCTCTCATTTTGAAAATTTCCCATGCAGATTTAACAGTAAATTTTCCATTACTTGTTAGCATCCACCAGGCCTTGTCCCATTCCTCTTATTTCCCTACACTATACTATTCAGTACTCTGTGAATTTGATTTATCACTTCTTCATCAAATATCTGCAACAAAAGATCATTATTCCACTTATCTTGTATCAACAACTGCTTGACATCTTCATAAGTATTGTTGTGATGGTCTTGTATACAATATTTTGTACATTTATCTTTTATCTAAGTTTTTTAATGTGGGAAATAAATATATTGGAGAACAATGAAAGAAGCAATTGTGGGAGAAATTTTGGGAGTTAGATTTTTCTAAGATAATGATCCTTGATTATAGCAACTATTTTTGGGATTCTTTACTCTTTCTATTATCCATTTTAGTATTACACAATGCTAGAATAATTTATGGCTAAATATTGTAAGACCAATTAATGTGAGTTAAGTAATGGGCTTATTTATTTATATTTTTTTAATGGTATAAAGTATAGAAATTCCAATAAATTGGGTGCTAGTTACATCCTATCTCAAAAGTTTTTAAATTATAATATAATCTAAGATTTTTTATAACTGGATATACTATTCCTTCGCCCAATACATAGCAAATGATACTTGAGTTATTATCTGATACATAACTATCAATCAAATTCATACTGATTTAGGTTTGAAATAATTGGAGTTATTGTATCAAGAATAACATTTGTACCAGATACATTGTATACAAATAAAATTGTAATGTATCTGAATAGAGGTGTAGTGATGTATCCAGATATTAAGAAAGAGAAAGAAAAATGATTTTTTTAATTAATTCAAATGGTAGAGATTTTTAAAGATTATGTTATTTAAGTCGTGTAATTATGTAATTTTTCCTTAAAATTGACACAAACTAACTATATTAGTTATGAGTAATTATATTCTAAGCCCTGTCCTTAATCTTTTTATAGAAGACTTGCATTTGGTCATTACTATTTTGTTTGAATATTTACCTTTTTTACTTCATAATATCAGTTACCATTATACTTTTATTCTACTAGTAAACTAAAACTACTTAGAAGTTCGAACTCAAAAAATAAGAGGGAGAAGTGGACCTCGATCAAGGAAACACAAACTTTTTATCTCTTATTATTTTATTTTATTATTTATAAGAGCAGAAGTGTCACAATCTATTCTGTCATTATGGATGTTAGGATCATAGTACCCTCGTATAGGTCTTACTTGATTAAAGGTTCGCAAAAATTTGAAAAATGAAAATTGAGATTGAAAAATCTTGCAAGTCTTCGCTAAAGCGAACAACTGATTCACAATGATGAGAAAACAGTAACATGTTTCTAGTCAGTTTTTCACCCAGTGATAGTCACAACTTAAAATATTTGATCAAAGAACCCCAGAGGCAACTTACCACAGGCTTAGGGATTTTATCTCTTGAGGTAAGTGCTTTTCTTTCATCTTTTCCATCTATAATTCGATTTTTTCCTAGAATCTAATGGTATGTTTTTCATGAGAATTTATGGGTTTGAACCCTAAAACTATTGAGTTGTTGGCACATTATGTGAGGGAGTATAATTACGCGTGTTTTCAATTGTAAACCATTAAATTATGTCTTCTAGCTTATAATTATGAATCTAGCCTCTTACTATGATATTGGGGAACCTAGAAACCCCATAAAAATAGGTTCTTTGAGTATATGAACTGCTCAAGAGAGGTTAATGGGGATGAAACTACATGAATGGAATTGGAATGATCATGAAAACCTCTGATTTGATGAAATAATCTTCAAATAAATAGTTTGATCTCTAAAAAAGGTAAAATTAGGTTGATTTGAATATCCAAGACCTTCATTTGAGGAAGTAAACGATTAAAGTGTCATTATATTGTTTGTCTTGGACTTTTAGCATTCTAAGGTGATGACACAAGGGAAGACTCATGCACGACCTAAATATGGGTGTGATGATACTTATCTATTCCCACCAAAATAAGTCAGCCTCAACCTAATGAAACGAAAGAAATGCGTAAAGTAAAACAAAAACAACAAAAAATAGACAGAAACTTAGTCATTCTAATAAAACCCCCAAAACCTGGTTGTCCTGTGTGCAAGTCACTAATAACACTCGTTGGCAATGACCTCAACATCAATAACACTCACCGGCAATGACCTTGGCATCAAGGACTCGACATCAAAACACTCGCCAGCAATGACCTGACATCAATATCAATCATCGACAATGACCTCGACATCAATAACCATCAGAAGTCTCATCACGATGCTCAAAAATCAATGCAAGTAAACAATTTCACACCACAAGGAAGAGACAATAACATAAGTAAATCAAGTCCATAATAATGTCATCAAAGCATTTCATCAATCATCACAGCAGGATTCACAACATGGCAATTTCACAAGGTGTTAAGACCAACGTGTTGCCTTTTCATTAATCCCTTTTTTCTTCGTTAATATTAATCAAATGGAATAATTGAACCCAACACCTCGTTCCCATACTCCCCCAACACACAAATGAAGGGAAAATGCATTATTCTACAATTTAACAAGGTTTAGGAGATCACTTGCCTCAATTTCAATCAATGTCAATTCAGGACTTGAGCCTTCCTTTTCGAACAATGTCCAAAGCCACACAATCTAATTCAATTGAGTAGTTACAATAATAATCCAAAATTAACTGCACCCAAATCAAACACTTTGGAAAATTGGGTCAAAACAACTCAAAAATCCAATTTCGAAAATGATGTTTGAATCCAAAAATCTTTACTTGAAAACATTACCCAAGGCGTTTGGAACTCATTGGTGAAAACTATTTTTAAAAAGGATTAACACTCAGTCCAAAATCATCATTTTACTAAATTCTTGGGTTACTATAGAAAACCCCACTTAATCATTTCAAGACCTTGATTTGAACACTTAAATTCATAAATAATAATGGGTAAATGAAGATTTAAGATTAGGAATCGTTACCCAAATATTTTTTTCTCAAAAACATTGTTCAAATCGCCACACCAAAGCTCTCAAAACTCAAAAATGGTGAAACGTGATTGAAAGCTCGATTTTTAGAAGATATTATGTCCAGTGGTTCTCCACAAACACGGACCCCTATCTGTGAATGCGGACTTTAATGAGCAGGCCTTCCGCGAATGCGGTAGAGTTTCGGTGAATGCAGAGGTCAACAACTTAACGCTCCGCGAACGCGGGGTCCCCAATCTTGCCCTACGCTAACGCGGTCACCAATTCCGCGAACACGAAGGGTTGGACATAAAAAATCCACACCAACAAAATCAACCAAACTCAAATTCATCAAAAGCACCCTCGAAATTCGTTTGAAACCCCACACACACAATCAAATATGCAAATTGACTAAATTTGACATTTCAGACTCAATAGAACCATCGAAATACGAATCTGAGGTCTCCTTGATCCAAAACTCATGAAAGTCACAAGAAATAAACATAATACTTAAAAAGGCAAAAATAAGCTCGGGACCTCTAAAAATAAAACTAAGATCTACCTAGGCTTAAAATCATCCCCCGGATCCAATGAAACTCTCAGAATCCCGATCCGAGCATCCTGTAATGACCCTCTTGGTCATTTCTGTGTCTTGCCTTCTGTGTGTCGTTTAGAGCGTTCCTATAGCGACCCCAAGTCATTTATGACTTGCTGGGACTGACAGTTCGGTCACCTGGTCGTTCGTTTGGTCTTGGTGAGAGTTTTTGTGTTTTGGAGCTTATGAACCTTGAACGATCATTTTCGATCAAAAGTTCAAGAAGATGACATCGGAATCCAATTCTGACGATTCCATCAGCTCTGGAAGGGTCATTTTAGGCTAGTAGCATGGTCGTCAGGACTCCCGAGGTTTTCAGTGTGAGTCGGTGCGATTAGGCGTTTTAGCTTTTGAAATTTAGCCTAAGTTTGACTTTGGTCAACATTCTGAGTAAACGCGCTTGGATGAGAATTCTGTCAGCGTGGTTAGCTCCGGAATGTCGGGTTTGGTCTAGATTGACCCTTATTTTGTGTCTGGAGGTTTTCGATATCTTTCCGAGCCCTTTTGAGGGTTTTGACTTAAAATGGCTTTTGGAAGTGGGACCCACTTTTTATCGAAATGACCTCTGATGGAAATTTCGACTGCGCCGTTGAGTCTGGAATATCGAATTTGGTATGGTTTCATATCTCATTTGCGTGCACGGGGTTCCGAACGAGGTCGGAGCACCCCGTCGGAGTTTTTAATTTTTTTGGAAAATTGCAGAAAAATCTGCTATTTATTGCAGATATATCAGCAAAAATTCCAAACTTCAAACCCTCATCTCTCTCTCATCTCTCAACCGATTTGGGTGATTCAAAAGGCTAAGTTGTGAGATTTTTCGAGGACAACGTGTTGGTGAGCTCGGATAGTGATTTGGAGTCCCCGTTTGAGGTAATTTTCGAATAATACCTGCTGCCAGACCTCTTTTTGTGAACTTGATTTTGGAAATTTTTGAGACTTGTTTTCTTAGCCATTTTAGGTCCGATTTCAGTGATTTTTGAGGCTATCTTGAGTGTTTTTTCGAGGAGAACATTGTGGTGTTGTCAGATTTTACTGTAGACCGCTCGTTTTTGGTAAATATGCTGATTCAACTGCTGTCCCATTCTATTTTTTTGAGAAAATTTGGGTTTTAGTTGCATGTTGATATTGTGTTGTTCTCGAGCCCCGAATTGTGTCCCATTATGGGAAATGAGCTGGGGGAACTGGTTAGGACCCACTTTTGGGGTTAATTTCGGAATTTCCTGCGCGGGTCCCACGATTCCCATTTTGACTCCGAAATTGACCCGTCTCCGTTTGTTGTGATTTTGGTGTCTAAACGACTGTAATAACGTTGTGACTCTATTTTTGATAGCGGGGCAGCGTTTCGAGACCGTTCAAAAAGGGAAAGCTCCGAAGGAGTGATTTTGGAGCGCGTGTGATCGACCTACAGGTAGGCTATGGTTTCCCTCTCTTAGATTGAGCTCGAGAATGTGAATGCATGTTGATTAGTTGGGATTTGGGTTGGGTAGTTATTTAATCCTGCATAGGTGTTTAGGAATCATGTTTTCGGCGTATTTCGGGAATTATCGGGTAACTGTGAGCATGCTTTGTGTTATTAATTGACCCTCCTCGCTATGTGGAGTGCTTGCATGCTTAATTACTGTTTATTTGAAGCATGTTGGGCCTTAGTTTAGGTTTGACTAGGGCTTGCCTTAGAAATACATGATTCGGATCCGATAGGCCTTAGTTTTGCCCCGACGTCGCTCGGCCGACTTAGATCCCTGTAGACTGGTGTAGCAGACTTGAGTCTGATAGTTTGGGCCTTAGTTAGGTGATACGCTTGTTCCGACTTTAGTTATTCTTATTTTCCCCGATGTTACGGCTTCACGAGTTACATTAGCGATACTAGTTTTGCTTCACAATTTGAATTTGGTTTTCGGTTTGGTTCCAAGGACTTACATTGATCGGCTATGTGTGGACGGCGTTTCACGGACATTTATGAGTATGGATCGATTGAGACTCTTTCAGCAGCTACATTGACACCTTTATAGAGCATCCGGTTTAAAGTCCGGCCTCTATTGCCCAGATACTTATATAGAGCATCCGGTTTAAGGTCCGGCCTCTATTGCTCAGACACCTATATAGAGCATCCGGTTAGAGTTCCGGCCTCTTATACTTGATACTTGTGATTGGTTACTCGGGTACTTCTAGTGAGCATCCGGTTCGAGGTTCGGCCTCCGTACTGTCATATTCTACTAATTAGGGTTGAGGTTCTGGTTCGATGTTCTTCGTTCTTGGGTTCTTTTATGCAATTCTCTTTAGTTATAGTTATTCTGTGTACTCGTCGGGCTTATGGGGGTCCGTTCGGGTTTTTATTTAACTTGCGCACGAGTGTACCTTCTGGGCTTATGGGGGTCCAGTTAGGTGTAGTTAGCTTATAGATTACTTTAGTTAGTTCTTTGTACACTCGTGTGCATTCCATTGTTACTTAGATTTTCGCTCTTGACCTTCGGTTTGTATTATTCCTTCTTTTCATATTGCCTTTACTTTTCAAGTTCAGTAGACCTATGATGCCTACTGGGTACCTGTTGTTTTGGTACTCATGCTACGCTCTGCATCTATTTCGTGATGCAGGTCCGGGCACTAGTAGTCAGCGTTGATCGAGCTTGGAGCAGACTGATCCGGAGACGGGAGTGAGCACACGACGTTTTGTACTATTTCAGTCTCCATCTGTATATATAGACTTGTCTTTTACCTTTCGAGACAGTCCAGTCTCTGTTGTCCACTTTTGGGACTTGTACTCATTTTGTTAGTAGCTCTGTACTAGTGACTTTCAGGTTCTGGGAGGAATCTTTTTTTGTATATATGTTTTTGGTTTGCTTCCGCCTGTTTATATTGTTATTTGCCTACTCTTGTTTAGTTTCCACCCTCAGAACCATTACTTGTTGTTCCGGGTTACGGGTTGGCTTACCTACTGGTGGGTTATAGTAGGTGCCATCATGACTTGAGAAATCGGGTCGTGACACATCCGAACCTCGAATGTTAACCAAAGTCAACCCAAAGGCTAAGATTTCATAAGTTTTCAATTTAGGACCTCAAATCCTCAAAAAGACTCCAAATTTGAAACCGATGACTCTCGTACACCAATTTCCAAATTTTGGGACTGTTGAGATCGACAAATTTTCATCACTCGAAACTTCAAAAGATATCAAAAACCCCTTTTTAACAACCTTAGTCTTTCAAAGTTAAAACTTACAAAGATCACCACATTTACTCAAAGTTCGAAGCCAACTTTTAGAACTCAAATATAAAAGACTCGGGGTCAAGATCAGAAGGGGAGAAATGGTAAATTACCAAAAATGACCAATCAGGTCATTACAACTCATGTGATTTAGTTTTCATATTCCAGTCTTTAATTGAGGTAGGTTACCATTTACTTGAAGTTAGACTTTTCTTAGTTTCTGATATGTGATATGAGTTGTATTACATGTTTATTGGTCTTTCGATATAGTTTTTCTTATGTGTCATGACAAAAAAAATGAACGCGATGGCGCTCGTCTATTCCATCAAGACAAGTCAACCTCAAACTCAAAAATACGAAAGAAATGTGAAAAGTAAGACAATAAAAACATAAGATTGGAAAACTTAGTCATTCTAATATAACCCAAAACCTGGTTGTCACGTGTATAAGCCACTAATGTATTAATACAGAATTGAAAGATAAGTATAAGTCTCAATGTCTTTGTCTCTAGAATAGAACAAAGCATAAAATAAGGAACACGAGGGTCCGCCAAGATAACAAGCAACTACCTCTCAAAGTCCTTCGAAAGCCTCGAAAATATAGAAGAAGAGCAATCCCATGGAACTGGTCTCGAAACCTACATAAATGTATAAGCAAGGAGTGAGTACCAAACAACATGGTACTCAGCAAGAAACTAACGAAACAAAGCAAAACTAAGATAGAATATGAGTACTCCTTTCATCCCAATTGAACCACCTCAACTACAATCTGCATAAAAATCAGTCCAACCTAACATTTTACAAAGTATAGTTCATAAGTTTTCATAATCACAGTCCAATAGTTACAGTTTAGTAACACAAGTATCAAGCATGTCAATCACAAATGTCAAGTAGATAAATCACGATTACCAAGTAGATCAATCACAAGTATCAAGTTCATCAAATCACAACGACCAAGTACACCAAACACAAACTCAAGATTATCACGCACAATGTCAATCCAGACTCATGGGGAAACGCCGATAGTCTATGAAATCACTGGTAGTGACCTCGATATCAATAACACTCATCAACAATGACATCAATAACACTCGCTGGAAATGACATTGGCATCAATAACACTCGTCGGCAATGACGTAGTCTTTAATAACACTCACTAATAATGACCTCGATATTAACAACTCTCGCCGGTAATGACCTCGGCATTAATATCACTAGCCAGAATCATTTTCCTTCGACATTATATAATGTCACTTGCTAGAATGTCTATTCTAACACCCCGCCCGTTCAGAACGCTTAAGTTAACTGGTACCTTTGGGCATAAGACAAAGCGTGTCTTATATGCTAATAAGGATATTTTATAAGGTGATATAGTCTCCCAATGATCGTAAGTTAAGTTTTGAAGTCAAGCAAGTTGAGAAATAAAAAATTGGCAAAAGTTAGAGTAAGTTTCTTTGAAATTTTTTCTGAAAATTGGATTAAATGTCTCGGAGCTTTTCACCAAATCTACAATAATATAGAAGAACTCCAATATATGAAATCAAAGGTCTACGAGTCTACTTTCCAACACACTAAATCATTTGTCCATACGACTTCAAAATTGAGAGATATTCAGATTTTAGTGTGACTGCACAAGGAGGCACGTGAAGGTGGGCCCCTAGCCCATATGTCGGTTTAGCTTTATAAGATAAGATTTCCCTTCGTTTTATCTCATTATTTTCGAGAAAAATAAGAATAAAACAATCCTAAATCCTCTCTAAAGGTTCCCCTATCATCCAAGCAAATATTTACAAGATTTCAACGTGGTTTCACCCTCAGAACGTTCATAGAGATTGTGTTATTTGTTTCCTCTTCGTTGGTGGTGATTTGAAGGATTCTTCATGGTGAAGGAGTCTCGTTTTTTATGTAGTATTGCTGCTGTTTGGAGGTAATAATTCTCACCCTTCATTTTATTGAGTGAGTCCAAGTTATAGCTATGCTATATAAGCAAGAACACGAATAGACGGCTGGAAAAATTGTATTTGGATAGTTACGTGATGTTGGGCTGTTTTGAAGTATTTTCTAATATTGTTGTTGTTAGAATATTTTTGGAAATGCTTTGTATGTGTGTGGTTCTTGTTGATATGAGTCTGGAAGAGAAGAAGAAGTATAGATGGATATTTAATTGTAACATAAATTAGTGTAACGTTGGTTCTATTATTACATTGCAATTTTCAAATTGTTTTTTCTTGGTTCAACATCTTGCGTTTAAGGAGACTGTTTGTTATTGACAAGACATGTTAATGTACTGCAAGCTCCATCAATTTTAAGTTTAGGTTTTGTCCTTTTAAGCCCTTATTGCATATGAAGAGAAAGACATGACTCCAAATGTAATTATTGGACGAACGTATAGGATGATGATTGGAAGCGGCGAGTTCAAGTTATTATGGTTATATTGAACAATTATAGGACTGTACTATACATATTTTTTTATGACTTTAATGGTTTGAATACTCGTGGTTAGGATTTGGTTATGGTTATTTTGGGTTGGAAAAGAGGGGTGTGGCGATACACCAAGTTTTAATTGTTGTGCAATCATAGTCTATTTGGTTGTTGTTGACTATTCACTACAAGAAAAAGCCTTATTTAAGATCAACATTTAGGGACGAGTGAATTATCACGTCTCTAAAAGTATATCTATTGAGACGAGATTATATTTTGGTCCTTATTTGTACATTTTATAGAGAAGGTATTAAATCTAGTCCTTAAAAAATTAATTCACTGGTCCCAAATTATATTGAGGGCCTAGAGCGGGAGAAAATTCCGCCATTTTTTATATTAAAATATTTAAAAAAATGAAATTTTCATTTTTAACAAAATTTTAAGCGCTAAAGTATACTGAAGCTAGCTAGGTAAACGAAAAGTCCATCGTTCTGTTTTTTCTCAAAATACAGCAGCCCCTCGCCTAATGCCCTAGTTTGAGCTCTAATATCGCCATTGCAACTGATCAAGGTCATCACTTTGCCCTCTTCACGTTTTTTGCTTAATCTTGACGTTTTTCTGCCCTAATCGAGTCTTTTTGCTTGTATTGTTGCTGCTCTGCTAAAAACAGGATTCCACCCAGCTTTGCTCGAAACAGAATTCTAGGTTGGTTCCTCTTCTGATCGAGTTGTTCTATATATATTATTGATGTCGTTTTTTCATTGTTGTATTGAAGCTACTCTTTTTGTTCTTCCTACTTAATTTTATATTGACGTTCCTCTACCTTAATCGTGTCTTTTTGTTTGTATCGTTGTTGCTCTGCTCAAAACAGAATTCCACCTTAGCTTTGCTCGAAACTGAATTTCAGGTTTGTTCCTCATCCGATCGAGTCACATCACATAATTCATATATCCACCTGCTCTGGAATAACGCCAGAGAAAAATAAGTATTTGGAATGACTGGTTTACTAATCACCTCTATAGCTGCACTTGCTTTAGTCTCAGTCTAAACTATTAAAATATCATCTGTACTCCCAACCTACAAAACTAAATGGAGCATGTTAATCACCAGGTTTGCTGATTATAGTTGTCAATCATTTGTTCAGTTAATCAAATATATGGGATTCAACTGTATATGTATGTGAAAACGTAACATGTATACTAAGACACATATAACCTGGTTTGATTCAACTGCATTGCATTTTGCTGTGCATTCCATCTCTTGGATATCTCCAAAAACCTGGCCAATCTAATTGCATTCAGGCTGTATATAGGCCATATTGAGAGTATTATTCTATCAAGCAATCTAAACGATAACTACAGGTAACCCTTCATAAAAAAAAAGGAGTAATAGCGTAGAAAATAAGGCTGCAGATAATTTGGTAGCTAATCAACAATAACAACAGTCCTACCTTGCTTGCAATCAGTTTTTCTTGAGATACAGAACCATTCTCACCAAGACAATTCTCTTTCTAATGTCATTTTTTCATTGTTGTATTCAAGCTGCTCTTTTTGTTCTTCCTGCTTAATCTTGACGTTCATCTCCCGATTGCGCCTTTTTGCTTGTGTCGTTGCTGCTCTGCTCAAAACAGAATTCCACCCAGTTTTGCTCGAAACAGAATACCAGGTTTGTTCCTCTTCCAATCGAGTTGTTGTGTTTCTTCTATATGTTTTATTGATGTCGTTTTTCATTGTTGTATTCAAGTTACTCTATTTGTTATTCCTCTTTTTTAACTCCTGTAATTGAAAAATAGCGCCACTATAATGGACAATCAAGTTCCATAGATAA
This sequence comes from Solanum okadae, assembly GCA_036553675.1. NCBI lineage: Eukaryota > Viridiplantae > Streptophyta > Magnoliopsida > Solanales > Solanaceae > Solanum > Solanum okadae. Next base: position 14,095,355 of record CM071688.1, on the reverse strand, counting down.
AACTCCACAATGGTGACTCCTATTTCACCTGTCGTATATGCATATAACGTATCATGAATAGCCCTATCAAGATTCAATTCATAGACAGAAATCTATGCCAAATGCAATAATTAAGGTATCCCCATATATGTACTTGTCTAACTTAATATACATCTAAAATAGGGTGCTAAATATATTTTGCTGCAGAATAATGAAGTGTGCTACTGATACAAATTGATATAAGCGTGAAGCTTACGCTCCACCATAGCCCGTTCAAGCTTTAAATATCACTGAAACAGAACTAATTGAGTATATGTTTTTAACCTCGTTTCATAGGTCGTTGAACGTAAGATTTATTGGGATCTTCTGTTTTCAACTTTGGAGGCCAAATTTCTCCTTTCTTAACCTGCAATATAAGGTAATAACAGTCTTACCCTCTTTGTTCCCTTCATGAAATCTCTCCAACTGGACACCTGATGATAAATAGAAGAAATATTTCAAAACTCAATGCAGTAACTCTAGATTTTTTAACATGTCGGATGTCTTAACTGTACAACTTCATATCATCAGGAAGATTAGGTTCAATACGGTTATCTTGTTTGTCACTCGGGATTGTGGTAGGATGGATATAATTCCTCAACCCTTAACAAGAAGCTTAACTTTGAGACCTGAAAATGGAAAAAAATTTGGTATAGAGCACATCTTCGTTTAATGAGTCTTACACAACAGTTGTCTGAATTAGTCAGTGCCCCAAAACGGATACCGAACACGGAGTGGGAAACCAAAAAAAAATATTATTATGTTCTAAAGAACCCAATCACCTGTGTTACTAGTTGTATCATTTGCTACAAAAAAAAAAGACACTATAGATTCAAAGAACAGTCTTTCATAGTAAAAGTGCAGTTACATAATAGATGACATAAACCACTCAAGTTCATAGGCGATTGTCAACAGATTCATGTTCCAGAAATAAAGAGAGTCATTTTCTCGGCTGCTGTAGCATCATGTCTTAGGTTCTTAGCTAAGAGATGAGATACCCATGACCCTACATAGAGCCAAAACCACTGTACGCAGCTGCGTGACTGATAAATCGAGTATGATAGGATTTTATATTAATCCTATCATATTATGCGCAGCTGCATGACTGAAATATATATATGAATTTAAATTTAATTCTCAAACTTAAATAAACATTCACCTGTATTATGAGTTTTGACTTATAACCAATGTAGCATATAGTTGGAATTACAAGTTTTCTTGATTCTTTCTTTATGTATTAGTTTGAGGATGCGATTAAGTAATTCTTAACTTTAAGATAAGTTAGTTATGAGCCAAGACTTTTTAATCACAAGCGACTACCAATAAGATTTTTTTTAATCACAAGCGACTATTTTGTGTAAGTACAAAGCTATAGAAGATTACATGTTTTAAGATAAGTAATCTTTTATGTTTGTTAGTGTAATTTGATTATTTTTTTGTTAAAAAATGCATTTATTCATTTTTGGAATCCAAAATTCACATGTGAGTTGAGTGAGCTGTACAATAAGCCTCTCTGTCAAATAATTAGATACTCCATTTGATCTTATCTTAAGATGAGTTAAATGGAACAACATGAATAATACCTTTAGACAAACAGTATACGTTTTAACCAGTGGTGAATCAATCATAACACACATTTCTGTTTTGTGCATCTAATTATAACAAGTTGTATGGATCTTAATATTGTTTTTATCCTTTATCTTTTTTAATCTAACTTTTATGTACTTTTCAAGATTATGGCTCCGAGTAAGAAATGGATGGAACTAGTTGACCATCGACTCGATGAAACCTATTTAGTAGGCGTGCAAAAGTTTTTGGATTATGCTTTTCAGAAAACAGGAGAAGAATATGAAATACGATGTCCATGTGTCAAATGTTACAATACAACTTTAGGAACTCGTAAAACAGTTGAGACACATTTGCAAGTATATGGAATAATTAAGAACTATACTTTTTGGTATCACCATGGATAACGTTTGGGTGAGCCATTGTCAGAATCTGAATATGAATTTGAATTTGAATCTGAAGATGGTGATGAAGTAGAAGAATGTGAGAGTGAGGATGAAGTAGAAGAACTGTTGAGAGATTTATATCCTAATCTTGATGGAGGAACTACACACACTGATGGTGACGATTTACTTGAGGAGGAACCAAATGTTGAAGCAAAAATATTTTATAGCCTATTGAAGGATTTCGAGCAACCACTATATCAAAATTCCAAAGCTTCAAAGCTTTCCTCTTTGATTAAATTGCTTCACATCAAAAGTATGGGTCGTTGGAGTAATGCGTCATTTACAATGTTATTGAAAATGTTGAAAGAGGAGTTGTTGCCGGATGGCACCAATTTGCCAAACTTATATTATGAGGCAAAGAAGATAATTAAAGAACTCGGTCTTTCTTACAACAAGATTGATGCTTGTACTAATGATTACATGTTATACTGGAAGGAGGATAGCCAACTCGATTCTTGCAAAGTTTGTGGGGCGTCTAGATGGAAGATAGCTACACATAGCGGGGAAACAAGGAATAAAAAAGGAAAAAAGATAGCATCAAAGAGCTTACGCTATTTTCCTTTAAAGCCTAGACTTCAGAGGTTGTTTATGTCTACAAAGACATCTACTCTTATGACATGGCATAAGGATAAAAGAGTTGATGATGGAATAATGAGGCACCCAGCTGATTCAATGGCATGGAAGTCATTTGATGAACTTCATCCTTCATCATGTTCAAAAAAGATACTTTTTTTGTTCCAATTATCATTTCGATTTTCATAGAAGTCATTTGATGAACTCCATCCTTCATCTGTGAAGAGTACTATCAGATATACATTTGTCGCGCCTGGTGCTATTGGAAAGGGCCGAGGACGAGGGCTTAAATCTTTGGCTGAGAGAAGAAATTTTCCAACTAAGTGTTTTGTTTCTCAATCTAGTGATCTGGTTAATCAATACATACAAGAAATTGAAACAAGTAAGAGTTTTGTTTCTCAATTCAGTGATCTGGTTATTTTTTCAATATAATGCTCTGTTTTTTTTGTCTTAAAATCTAATCTTCTCTTTGAGCCGCTGTTATTTCTTACAGCTTCTCGCTCGCAAAAAGAATATTCTAACGTATTGATAATATAATTTATTTTCTCCATGTTATGAAGGGAAGGGCCGAGGACAAGGACTTACAAACTCTACTTTGTTTACTAGTAAAGGAATGGCAACGATACCTAAGAACTCCATCGATCTTGAGAAAGAGAACAAGCAAACTAACCCTTCAGCTCATGCATCGACTAATATAGGTAAGCATTACACCCAAGAGGTCTAGACAAGTAACAATCTAATAATGCTCAAGCAAGTTGATAGTGAAAACCCAGCCTTTGTTATTTCTTACATCTTCTCGCTCGCAAAAAGAATATTCTAAAGCATTGATAATATGATCTGTTTTCTCCATGTTGTGTAGGGAAGGGCAGAGGACAAGGACTTACAAACTGTACTTTGTTTACTAGTCAAGGAATGGCAACGAAACCTAAGAACTCCATTGATCTTGAGAAAGAGAACAAGCAAACTAACCCTTCAGCTTATGCATCGACTAATCTAGGTAAGCAATATACACAAGAAGTCTAGACAAGAATTTTGAAAATCTGCTGTGTTTTCAAACAAAAGTTCTAAGTTTGTCTGCAACCATTTTTTCTCTTCTTTGTATTACTTTTTCAATTTCTCTATTACACTATGTTTTTTTCCTGTTTAACAATCTGATCTTCTCTGCAAGTACTTGTCAATTTTTTTCAGCTTCTTCCTCTCTGAAGCACTATGCTAAAGTATTGGTAACATGATTTGATTTCTCGAGGTTCTATAGGGAAGGGGCTAGGACAAGGACTTGAAAGCTCTACTTTTTCTACTAGTCAAGGAATGGGAATGAAACATAACAACTACATGACTTCTGATTCTGAGGTGGGATGTATTAACAAGAGTGTTCTTTGTGCTAATCAACAAATCAAAACTCCTTCTAAAAGCACAAGAGCGAATTCGACCATGTCGTCTAGTCAAGAAATGCAAAGAATGGATAAAATGATTCTTGAGAAAGAGGATATGCAAACTAATTCATTTCCTCCATCTATTGATCAGGTTATAGAACACTCTCAAATAACTGAAAAAGGTATGGTATTTTCAATCCATATCTTATTAATTTCTAAAGCTGAATTCGATTGCTATAGTTTTACTAAATTATGCATTGTAGGTTCATCTAATCCTACAAAGGTAAGAAGAGTTCGAGGGAGCAACATGTGCAAAGAAGTTGCTTCACTTGAAAACGGAGAAAAGCTGAAAGTAACATTTTACAATAATCGAACTGTTGGAACAAATAGCAAATTGTTTTCAAGGCATTTGGGAAAAATTGTTCGTGACCGTAATATATGTCTGTTGGGTGTAACTTCGTGGAGTGATATTAAGCAAGAAAAGTTAAGTCACATGTGGGCAGCTGTTGAGGTAACAAATTTCAACTCCATTCAAATATTTCATTAACATAAGCTTCACATCATTTTCATGTGTTACTGAAATCTTATTTACTCGAGATATCGAATAGAAAAGTGCCATGGGTACCTCTGTCTCATAATATTTTGAAGGTGCCAAAGATCTGCCTATAATACTGGTCCAACAAATGTGTTCTTGTTCTATTGCAACAAGGATCTGTTGTAATGTTTCTCTCTTTGTTGATGTTGATCTGTATAACATGATACATAACTACAGATGGTCCAGTTTTATTAAAAGTGAGTGCTTCAATCCCAGAAGCGAGAAGCGAAACTTCAGTAAGAGCGAGAAAAAGCTTTGTTTTGCAATTTCCCCTGTTTTGTGTTTTTTGCAATATATTCTTCTCTGTTTTGTTCTTTCAGTTTTACCATTTCTTTCTTTGCTTTGTATTGCTTTCTCTATTATGCTCTGCTTTGTCCTTTCTTGATTCTTCTGAACCCTTTGTAGCACAAATTTGAGGCTGTTGACATGAATGATCATCGTGATCATATCATGGGATGGATGAATGAGCTATGGAACAAATGGAGAGGATACTTACATGCAAAATATGTTAAGGATAACCCAATTCAACAGTCTCTTAAGAATATCCCAAGGGGAGTAGACAAAAAAAAATGGGAATGGTTAGTAAAGGAACATTTTACTTCTGAAAGTTTTCAGGTATGTGTACTGCTTAAGTTTATTACTAGGAAACAACCTTGAAGCTTGTTCAGGCATGAGATGCCTTATGTTTTAACAATTTTGTTATAACTATTTTAATTAAGCTTATCGTTTCACAAATACAGGCAAGAAGCATCAGGAATGCAACAAACCGATCTAAGCTGAGGATGCTTCATGATATTGGTAGCAAACCTATTCGAGAGATTATTTATCAAAAGGTATTGTTAAAAAGCTATTTTCCTTGATGGAGTATTTACGAGGTTTATGTTATTTGACGTGTTTGAATTCGATGTAAAGGGTGGGAAAGATGGCAATCCACCAGATTTGGCGACTATTTTCTTTGAGACTCGTAAGAAAGATAACAAGCTTGTTGAACCTAAAGCAATTGAAAAACATGTACGTTTGGTAAATTGAATAAGTAAATAGCCTAAAATTGTTATGTGTTTTGATAGAAAATGTCCTTTTATATATTTTGTAGGCTCAACTTGAGGAAATAGTTCAAGAAGATCCATCTCTAGCTAGTATAGAGATTGTTGAAAAATGTTGTGGACCACAAACTCGTAGTCATGTATTTGGATTTGGAGGTGGAGTAAAGGCGAAAGATTTGAAAGGTGGGACTTCTTCAAAGGCTGAAATATTGTCCGCGCTAGGTTCAACTAGAGATGATAACAAATTCTTGAATGAAGAAAACAAATCCTTGATTGAGGAAAACAAATCCTTGAATGATCGTTTGTCTACCTTAGAAGATACGATGAAAGAAATAATGAAAATGAAAGAACTTTTTGCTGCTCAACATTCAGATGTCCCACCTACAATATCACCTTTTTCAACTGAATGACAACTATTTTTCTGCTGACCAAGTAAGTAACAATATACCTGACTTTATTTTATTATAAGAAGCCTTTTAATTCCTGAGAAGAGTTCTGCAATGCCAAAGTCAGTAAGGTGTATGGTAACACTCAAAAGCATGTCCCGACTTGTCCTTCTAATTCAAAGAATCAGTCTAAGTCCAAGAAAAGAAGATTGACATGGATTATAGTTGCCTCTTCTGTTATCTCTGTGATAGGGACTGCCTCATCAATAGTTTTCGTGTTGATGAGACACCGAGGTAAAACAATGGTCACCTGAGGTAGCACCTCAAAGAATTTCTTACTATGAACTTCAAAGAGCAACTCACGACTTTGATGTAAATAATCTTCTAGGTAGTTGAAGTTTCAGTTCTGTTTACAAAGGGACAGTAACAGATGGGATGACTGTAGCTGTCAAAATTTTTCAATGTGCAGATGGAAGGCACATTTCGAACCTTTGACAGAAAATATGAAATCTTTTGTAATCTTTGTCACAGAAATCTCACCAAAATCATTAGCAGCTGTTGTAACTTGGATTTTAAAGCACTGATACTTGAGTACATGCCAAACAAGAGCTTAAACAATTAGTTGCTATATTCTCGCGGCTTAACTATAATGCAGAAATTGAATGTCATGTTCCATGTTGCATCTGCTTCGGAATTCTCCATCATGGTTACTCAGTTCCAGTTATTCACTTTGATCTTAAGCGTAGCAATGTGTTACTTGACAACGAAATGATGGGACACCTTACTGACTTTGGCATTGCCAAACTTCTAAGAAAGGAAGCTTTCTTTTCATTTCTTTCATTTTTATTTTCTGACTGAAGTTATATATTTAGTTGTAGATCTTTAAAATAGATATTAGATTCTCGGTTAATGCATCTCAAAGTCTTTCTAATGGATTTTTTTCTTATTTTCTTGCAACTTTTTTGTTGATGTTTCTGGATAACACTCGATGAAGATTGGAACTTTTAATTTTTTGCCTACCTTATGTTCATTCTTCTGTGCAAGATACAAGTTTAGAAGAAGATGAATGAGCTCACTATTATTAGTTTTCTACAAATTTAATGCGAAACTTGATGTTAATTAGTCAAACTCGGATGTTAGCTATATATGTTTTTTTGTTAAACAAATATTGGAACCAATATCATGGATGTCAACTAGTTTATTGTAATGAATTGCTTTCTTTACATATATCTTATTTTCGCCGTCTCTTCTCTATATATATCATCTTTTCGTAGCGAAATTTTTAGTAGCGATTCGATATTTGTTGAAATGTATTAGTGCACAATCAAGGACAAGAATTATTGTTGGTCTCTAAAGGCCAATCTATGTCCAGGCAGCTTGTTGCTCGTCTCTAATGGTATTCTAGGACGGGTGTCACGACCCGGGAGCACCCCCTAGTCGTAACCGGCGTACTCGACCTCGAAGAGGTCTAATACAAGCCTCTTAGCATTCATTCATCACATAGACACAAAAACCATAAGGAATTAAAAACTTTCTTTACCAAGAAAACATTTCATAAAAAAAAAAATAGCAAGCGGAAGACTTTCTAGACATTATACATGATGTCTCAAAACCATCTAATACTTTAGAGTACAAAATTCGGGACTAATCCCATACACAACTTAAACAATACTAAAAAGACATAAAAGAACATATGGGGTATTGTCCTCGAATATATGAGGACTCACCAAGTCTACATCTTCAACACTTAGAAACCTATCAAATAGCCATAACATGTCATCATCTCCAAATCCCTACACTTTAGTCCAAAAAGGGAAAGAAAGGGGTTAGCACAATTAAGTACTAAGTATGGAGACCATGCAAGAAAATATGCACAACGGACATTTACAAGAAATGGATGCTTTCATATCATTTTGATAAAACCTTCACTTCACAAGTATAAGAGACATAATACAAGTCAACATTAACATATAAGACCATAGCCAACCATACGTATACTCAACATATGTCCATATACAATCCATGCTTAACTTTAAAAGAACACATGTCATTTCATTACCATAGGACCTCTACCTAATATAACCTTAAGACACACTTGAGTGAGACAAGAAGTGACCGCCCATACAACCTCTTCAAGCACACTTAAGTGTTCCCCAAGATTACCTTAGATAAGGACATTTCATTTACAACATAACATCAATAGGCCAACATTCTTTAAGAAATCATTTTGGAGACATTCAAGCACATAAGGGGACTTTCACATAATAGTCGTTAGACTTAGGGAACTCACTTTAGTATCTTCAAAGCCTACTCGTGCCATGTGTAGATAGCATCCCATACTACTACCTACACATTGTAGAACCTATCCAATAACTAGAGTGCACATCCCACATGATGGGAATAGGCATAACCGACATAGACCATACTAGCTAGGTATGAAATTCGGAGTCTATCCTACTCCGTGGAGGTTGTTCTACTTGCCAAAGGTAGAACTAGTAAGCAACCCATGTAGGCACATGGTTTAGGGGATGTCCAAGGAAGTTCATTGTGCCTAATCTCATACTCAACTAGGCCACCTTCCTAACCACATCCACTCGGTGCTAGCCTTGTTTCCCATAGAGTATTCAATCACATATGTACTTAGAGAAGGTTCCTTTTCTAGTTCAACCAACTCATAGTACCTCTTCCTTAAAAAGGCCCCATTTCTTAGTCATGACCAATCAAGGTTCATAAGGATAGCTCATTTGACTTTCTTAGATAAGGATTATCATGTCGTTCCGGCTCCATCCATCTCTAAGTCTATCATCTCACTCAAGAAGGGAACTTCGCCCTAAGGCCCATCCTTCAAGGTTATACATTTACATAGGAAAGCTAGACTTATGAAAGGGCACCATTTCTTAGTTCTGCCGATTCAAGTCTTGGCCTAGAATTCCTCTTTTAACATTTATAGAAAGGGCACCATTTCTTAGTTCTGCCCATTTCACACATTCATGCATTCAAGACTTTAAGTAACAAGGAGGGACACTTTAGTCTACCAACCAAGTCACAACATTTTCATTTAAGGATACTTCATAATCCAACATCATTTCATATATACATCATGAGAAATCATACTTTAACTCACAATGCTATCCACTTTACATAGGATCATCACAAGATCACATAAAACTCATTCACATCATACCTTCACATATAGCTTCATATAAAACTCATTCACATCATACCTTCACATATAGCTTCACATAAAACTTTACATATAGCTTCATATAGGACTTTACATATAGCCTCATATGTGTATAATAATACAACAATATAATAACATTCACATAATGCCCTTCATGGCCTCAATTCACAATAATACAACAAATAACCACCTCCACCAAAGGTGGATCAAACCAACCAATAACAATTATATTAATACTAAGAGATCAAGCCATCTTACCACCATTTTCAAAGGCCATAAGCCACAATACTCAATTCCATGCCAAATATACAATATTTATCAAGTTTGATCAACTTACCCTCTTTCCATGGCTATCTTCATCATCCTCATATTCCAACAATTAACAATACAATAACAATGATAATAACAACATTCAACTATACAAGCTAAGCTAAGCATAAGCCAATAATCAACATGAAGACCAATTCACAATTTTGTCCATTCAAGGCTAACATCCCACATCCTTCAATTCACTAACAATTCTTAACAATTCCACATAGATAAATACATATATGAACAGTCCACAACAATCTACACAATATTCGTCCATCAATTACACAAAATCAATACACCCACTTTAGGCCAAATTTAGAGAATTTGAGAAGACATGGGTTCATGGGGATTTCTTTCTAAAAACCATTAATAATCATTAATAATCATATAAATCATCATTTAAAACCTTTTTATGCAAGAACCAATGCTAGAATCGAAAGAGGTTTTTGTGTGTATTTGAAAAACCTCGAAAACCTTTTGATTGGGTTCCTTGAAAGAAAGAATAATCAAGGATAAGGATCCCCATACCTCTAAGTTGAAAACCCACGAAAATTGAAGAAGAAGCACTCGAAATCTTCAACCCTAGCTCCAACTCCTCTTCTTCCTTGAGTTAGAGAGAAATATTTGAGAGAGGGAATGATTTTGGAAATTCTAAGAGGAGTGACTTAAATGAAAGGAATTGGGTCATAAAAAGGTCTTATAGTTGCTAGGAAAGGAAAAGAATAGCATAGGGTCAATTTTGGAAAGGGACTAAGGACCCATAAAGTCTTGACTTAAAAATGTTCACTAAACCCGTCTAAACTCGTCCTTTTGGACAGTGCTTCACTATTTCAGGCATAACTTTTTACTCCAAAGTCGGAATTGGGCAAACTCGGTGGCGTTGGAAAGAGGACTCAGAGACCTTTAATTGGATAGGTAAAGGTCCACCTAATTCATTTTGAACTAAAATTTATGACCATTTAAAGTTGACCCTTACAACTCACTAGTTCAAATGACTAGTTTCCGGACGTCACGGTCATTTCTCATCATTTCATCAAGTTCTCAACTCCAAACTCACATGTGAGGCTCTAGTTTCACTAGTTCATTTTTAGGGTCGTTACAACGGGGTTGTTGATAGTTGCCAAAGCTATTCTAGGACGAGGTTGGTGAGTCGCTAAAGGTATTTCTAGGACCAGATAGTTCTCGTCTTTAAAGCAATTCTAAGGACAGGTCTTTAATGGTCTCTAGAGATTACTAGGACCAGATCTATTATCGTCTGTAAAAATTATTATGACTAGTTTTTGGTGGTCCTTATAGAGTTTTACTGACCTGAAAAACATTTTTCTTAATATATATTTGGTCTATTTGAGACCAGAAATAACGTCCCTAAAGGTATTTTGCGACCAGTTTGGATCCCCGTCCCAAAAACCATTAGCGACTAGTTTCTTTATCCCGTCGTTGTTGAGCGATAGCGAAGGAAGCTTTTAAGACGGGTGGCGACCAGATTTTTCAGGTCTCAAATGTTCGTTTGGGACCAGATTTTGACTTTCAGGGACCATATTTCCTTTCCTTAGAGACTGTTTTTCTTGTAGTGATTGCGTAGGCCTCCACTTGTTAATAGCTGCTGCAAAAATGTCTGTTATGTCATTAATTTGAGATTGTAATTTGGAGAAGAGAAGGTAATGAGGCATACATTTAAAAATGGTCTGGCGAGCTAATCACCCTGCTAGTGAGCTCTAAATTGCTACTTTGACCCTGGCGTGCTAATATTTTGCCTGTAATGGTTGTGTGACATGATTTTATGTAGACTACATACTGTAAGGAAGGGGGTACAATCCATATTGATACAACAAGACCCAAAATCGAGGTATGTTAAGGCTAAGCACTATACTTCCTTTGAGCACGAATTTTGGAATCCTAAATCGTCAAATATTGTTTTACTACTCTATTGCTAGAAAGTCCTTTTGTGAAAGGCATTGAGATTTCAGCTGACGTATTTTTGTTACTCCAATATGTTGATATTCCACTCATTCAGTTAGATAGGGTATTCGGCGTCTTTATGTCATTTTGTTGATTCTCTTGACTATAGGTACATGTGTACAAATTCTTATTCTTCTTTAGATGTAGTAACTTAAAAAGATTAGGGATAAACATTATGAATTTGAAATCAGTCCTCTTTCCTAGCTAATTTATATTTTTGAAAACTCTAAAATAAAACGTCGATCTCCAAAACTCTTAAATATAAATCATAGGTTTAAACTACTAAAGTACAGGTTTTTCTGAAATACTTTCTTTTACAAACCACTAAGGAAACATATATAGATACTAAGTGATGAACTTTAAGCTCTTTATGAACATCCTCAAGTTTAAGTTGCCTTTCTAAATCCAAGTTAAGTGTTCCAGTTTAATCTACAAGTATATAATTTCATGAGATATTTATATGTGATACGAAAGTGATTACGAGATTATGAGGACAAGAGTACCAATGAGCCAAGATTGGCAACATGATTCAGGTAACAAATGTATTACAAATCCATGACATTACATGATATGCATTCTACTTCCGAGCTATAATCGGAAGGTATGGGGCCTATTGCCTATATTTATACGTATGAGACACAGATGGCCACAAGTTGGCGAATATGATCTCGGTTCGCTACCGGAAGGCACCACCATTGCTAGCGCTTGGTTGGGTATGACATGCATTTTCATCTATATATATATATATTCACGACATACGGTTATGCGAGCATACCATGTATATTTAATCTATATAAGGTTTGATGTCAGTCATGGCGGCTACCAGAGTTTTTGTTTCAGGTGGTATCTTTATTCCCCTTTTTACAGTAACTATTTATTATTCTATTTTCTACCTTACATACTAGTACATTTTTATTCATACTGATGTCCCGTTTCCTGGGACACATTTGTGTTTCGTGCGTACAGGTCCAGGTAGGGATTCTAATTGACCCCTCTGCTAGGATTCGGGGTTTAGCTGTGAGTTGGTAAGCTCCACTTCTTTCTGGAGCTTTCATAGGATGTTACTTTCATTGTAATGTCTGGATATAATCGGGGACTTGTCCCGATCAGTGCTTATGTCACTCATAGAGGCTATTGTGGACACAGTATTCTGGGTTTCTTTCTGCAGCTTCCAGTTTCCAGCCACATAGGCTTGGCATGTATAGATATGTATGTATGTGTGTATATCTTCATTGTAGCCTTGTCGGCTAGCTAGTACCTTATTATCTTTGACTTGTCTACCTTCGTCTATATGACTTATTGATATTTAGGTTATGACCTTAAGGGTCCAGTCATAGTATTTTAGATGTTATGCTGCCTGACCTTCTAAGCCCTCAATTGAGTCAGTTGGTATGTTTATGTGGCTAACTCGATTGCTTAAGGTGTCGAGTGCTAGTCACGCCTTCTCTAGTTTGGGGCGTGACAATTTTTGTCCTGCCATTTTGGGGTTTTATCCCATTTTCCCCATTTTGAGTTTTGAAAAACCCTTAGAGGTGATTTTACAGAAATTTTTCATGGTGAATCATTTGGGTAAGTATTTGTAACCCTAAAACATCAATTCTCTTTGATCATTTGTGGATTTTAACATTAAAATTGATATTTTTGATTGACAAATGACAATGTTTTTCAAAAACTTGAGTTCTAAAGTAAAATGGTGATTGTGAATTGGTTTTTCGAAATGGTTTTCATCAATGAGTTCCAAATGCCTTGGGTTAAATTTTCAAACAAAGATTTTTGAATTCAAACCTCATTTTTTAAATTGGGTTTTTGAGTTCATTTGACCCATTTTTCAAAGTGTACGATATGGGTATTGTGATTTCTCGATCTAATTGTGATTACTAATTGAATTAGATTGTGTGGCTTTGGACATTGTTCGGAAAGGCAAGACTCAAGTCTTGGGTTGACTTTTCATTGAATTGAGGCAAGTGAACTTTTAAACCTTGTAAAACTTGTAGGATCTTGTATTTTCCTTCATTGTGTGTTGGGGGAAAATAAGAATGAGGTGATGGGTTCAACTATTCCTTTGCTTGATCTGAATGAATAAAAATAAAAAAGGGATTAATGAAAAAGGCAATATATTGATAGTTGTGGATATGAATTGCTTTGTTGTGGACCCTAATTTATTAATTATTGCGGACTTGAGTTTCTTGAGTTATTGTCTCTTCCTTATGGTGTGAAATTGCTTATTTGCATTGATTTCTGTGTATCATGATGAGACATGTGATGATTATGTCGAAGGTAAATGGTACCGTCTAGTGACATTATATAAAGCCGAAGGGAAATGGTTCTGGCTATTGATATTGTACCTAAGGATAATGATTCCGACAAGTGACATTATATAAAGCCAAAAGGAAATGGTTTTGACTAGTGTTATTTTGTCGAAGGTAAATTGTTCTAGTAAGTGAAATTATATAAAGCTGAAGGGAAATGGTTCCGACTAGTGATATTGTGCCGATGGAAAATGGTTTCTGCAGGTGTTTGACTATTGTGATTTGATGAACTTGATACGTGTGATTGATCTAGTTGATACTTGTAGGTTGTTGAACTGTGACTATTGGATTGTGATTGCTAAGCCTTGTAAACTGTGTATTGTAAAATTGTTAGGTTGGGCTAATTTCTATGTAGGTTGTAGTTGAGGTGGTTCGATTAGGATGAAAGGAGTACTCGTATTCTAGCTTAGTAGTTGAGGTGGTTCGATTAGGATGAGAGGTAAGAATTTCTCATTTAATCCAATGAAAGTTGAACACAAGACAAAATTTGTTGATAATCAAGAGCTACAAAATTTGTTCTAGATGACTTTCTTTGTTCAGAGACATTGTTCTGCTTAGATGAAGTGAAATGCTGAACATTTGGAGGAAGAAGAAAAGGTTGAGAGGAAGAAGACAACGTAAGAAAAGAGAAAGAAATTATTTTCATTTAATCGCAATTATTTGTCTACTCCAGAAGCTATGGACAGTAATGATGGTTTAGCGAATTAAACGAAAGAGATATTCAAGCAAAAGCTTTTGACGTCTCTCTTATTTGGGATTGAAACCTATGGTCCATGAAAATACTCTAAATTGGTATTGTATACCATTGTAGAGTAGTCAGTTAATATATTTATTCGCATCTAATATATAATCATCATACCTATCAAATCTAATGAATATATGTCGTTGTGCAAGCCATTCAGTAACGTTTCAGAAAATACTATTTGAAAAACAATTATCATCATATCAAACACATATACAGAGTAAATAAAGAGTAGCTAGCCTTGCAATTGCAAAGTTAGATAGAAGCATTAACTGGATAATTAGAATAATTTTCACCAAACTCACTGCCATGATCAGAAAAAAAATATGAAGAAAATTCTAAGAGGGCTTACCTGAAAGCCAATATGAGCACAATAATAAAAGTGTATCCCATATATGTTAAGGATACATAAAATATTATGCTAAATTGAGATGCCATATAATTAGTCTCACAAATAATCGATCCCATATATGATATATCACTAGTCAACCAAAAGGTTATATAATGGTAGGATAAATGAGTTTCATACTAAACAAAACAATAATCCCAAATTAAGAACTAAACAAAAGTAATTTCACTTGAGAGAACAACTTTGTCACTACAAAGAGCCCTAATGAGAGTCGTCACTTATAGCCTCAATATAATTGGATCATCATATTAATGATTCGTCAGAATAATTTTCTATTCCTGGAAACTGGACTCTTGATGTCCCTGCCACCTACATATGTAGATTTAAAGTAAAATTTAGATGAGACTATGACTGTGATGAAAAATATTTTTTAGAAAAATAAGTTAGTATTAAGTTTTAAAAAGATATCACCATGGGAAACATTTTTTACCAAAGGAGTTAAACTTTTTTACCATGGGAAAATAAGTTAGTATTAAGTTTCAAATATATGCATCAGTCTTTTTTTAATACTGAAAAAATTCATTCAAACCTCTATCTGATTTGCAAAGGGCTGTTTGATTCGGAATATGCAAGTATAGTAGAGATTATAGTCCAAACCAAAAATAGAAAAAAAAAGAAATTTAATCTCGCGTCTAATATCGATATATAATACAAAAAAATAATTATTATTTTTTACAAATTATAGCTAATACCAATAATCAAACACGAAATATACGTAATATCAAATTAGGTAGAAGTACTAACCTAATCATCAGAGTAAACTTGATCAAACTCACTACCTTGTTCATTAGGTAGGTTAGCACCCGGAAGTTCAAGATTCTGAAAGAGATAATCCACATTATTGTATATTTCACACCAAAAATATATTTTAGAAAAATAGGTTAGTTAAGTTTTAAAAAGATATCACTATGGGAAACTTTTTTTTACCAAAGGAGTTAAATGACTACTTCAAATATATGCATCAACCCTATTTTAATACTGAAAAAATTCATTCAAAACTCTATCTGATTTGTAAAGGGCTCGTTTGATTGGAACATGCAAGTATATTCGAGATTATAGTGCAAACCAAAAATAGGAAAAATTAAATTTAATCTTGCGTCTGATATGAATACATAATGCAAAAGAATAATTTAATTTTTTTACGAATTATAGCTAATACCAATAATCAAACATGAAATATTCGTAATATCAAATTAGATAGAAGCACTAACCTGATCATCAGAGTAAACTTGATCAAAGTCACTATCTTGTTCATTAGGTAGGTTAGCACCCGAAGGTCCAAGATTCTGAAAAAGATAATCCACAATATTTCTTGGATCAGATATGTTTTGTTCACGAGCATATTGCTGGAAATTTGCATTCGCATTTGTTGCTCTCAATTCATTAATAGTAACATTCCCAACATAAGTATTAGGCATCATTGTGGTACTTGAATATGTTGTCACATTGTTAACATTTACATTCAAGTTGTAGTCATTCATGGTTGTATTTCCAATGTCTGTATCAGACACTATTCTGCTACATGAATATGTTGCTCCTTTGGTCACATTGAGATCAAAGTTATAATCTTTTTCAGAATGATGATCCTCACTGTTAAGCACTGAATTAGGCCTATAATGAGTGTTTCTCATAATTGGGTCTTGTAGTTCTTGTGAACCCAACATTCCAAAAAATGGAGTATGTTGTTGTTTTAGCTCACCACCAATATTATTTTGAGCAGATGAAAATGGATTGCCAATGCCGAGGTAATGGGGTTGAACCTGAAGTTGTGGGCAGTAGAGTTGTTGAATTGAACTCTCTCCTTGAGCAAAGATATTATTGATATTCAGAGTTGGCAATGGAAACTCTGGGTCTCTTTGGATTTGATCTTGGTAACGTTGCTGATTTGGTACATTTTCTTGAAGATAAGGCATTGTCCCAAATTTTCGAAAGCTACTTTTTGGTTCATGAGAAACACTTGAGGATCCTTGGCCTGATGGGTGACGTATATGTTTTCGCTCTTTTGGAGATCTCCAATTGTTGCGACGACATTTCTGAGAGGTGTTATAAGAAAATAATGAAAAAAGAGTAAATTGTGATTATATTTATCATCTAAACTCATTACAATTTAGGTGTGTTTGAAAACGATCGAAGTCATTTATAATTAAGAAAATATTTTTGGTGTTTGGTAGTTGGTGAACGATAAAAATCTTTTTAACTAATATGAATTAAATATTGATTATAATATAATTCCATTGAAATACGAAACAGTAGAAATTAACAATAAATAATTAACTTCTATCATTAAACATGTAACAAAAGTATATCACTAATCCTCTTTAATGAGTGAGTTTTTTTATAAGACTTTCGAGTAGTAAAGATTGATAACAATGCCTAAATATTTACTGATAAAAGTGAAATATAATTAGATTTTTTTCTATTTTTTTAATATAAAATTAAAATTAAGATAGTTGTACAAAAAAAATTCTCACATAAGTATTTGATGAAAAAAATTGTCCAAGCAGAACATTTTCTTATAATCAAATACGAGAAAATAACGTTATAATTTCATTTGATTTTTTAATGCAAAATAACTTTACCCTTACCACAAGCACAAATGATACATAATTTACCCCTTAATTTTTTTTAAGATATACCTGAAGGTGGCTGGCAACTTGCATCCTAGTAAGGCCAGGCGAATTCATCACATAAAGAATTGCCTTGGGATAACATCCTACATGTTTCTTAAGAATGTAAGTTTAATTTAATAATTATAATATTCTCAGTTCAAGCTGAGGTACATGTAAATACAATAATCACTAAGTTTTTATTCCAAACAAGTTGATGTCAGCAATAAGTATGAATATTCACTGTGCATATCGTTTCATAGAAATGAATTGTCAAGATATTTAATTGATAGTGAAGTACACTTACGTCCTTCCCCAAGTTGTTTTACAGCTTCCATAAATTTGGAATGAAGATCGTCAGTCCATTCTGTGTAGTCCTTTCGCCTAACAACCTCACTATTAGACACATCTTTCTTCTTTCTGAATTGTTCTTCATTTTCTCCAACCATATCATTATCACTAATATCAGCAATCTTCATCTGATCTCTATGTATTTCCGATCCTTCTTTCGCTTTCTCCTTTTCTATTCTTTTCCTCAATACGAATTGCCACAAGTATTTCACAAGATTCTCGTCAAATGGCTTCTTAAGGTAAAGATATGCTCCCTTTTCCAAAGTCTTCTTTGCTACGAGTTCATCAAATTCATCACATACAACTGTAAAATTATTCCAAGAAGTCATCAATTAAAATTAACTTAAATTATACAATGTGTGAATAGTTAATTTCTCACTTATTTACTGAATCTTATTCAATATAATAATAGTAACATTATAATATAATTGTTTATCATATGCTAAAGAATATTAATTAGAAAATGATAATTTATGCTGTTAAACAATAAAAGTCACTGTTAATCCTAAACCATCCTATTTAGCTATGAACTACATAACGATAAATTGACAGTAATATTGGTTGTTAATCCTAAACCATCCTAAGAAGCTATGAACTACATAACGATAAATTGACAGTAATAGTGGGCGAATCAGGATTTTCATTAAGGGTGTTAATGGTTGTAGTAAAAAAAAATTATAACAAGGCTAGTAAGGATTGAACACACAATCTCATAGAATTTTTGCAACCCCTTATCCAGTGGACTAAACCTTCAACTTGTTTCAGAAGGTGTCAATACTTGTATATATATTTATTAAATCAAAATTTAACATCTATATACAATGTAATTTTCTGGCGAAGGGATATCGCTTGACACCCCTTGATCAATGATGGGCGGCCGCCCATGGACAATAAATTTTATAGCCAATTCTTTTGTAGTGTATAAATTTAAATGACTGATTTTATCTATAGTAGACGTAGTAAATGGAAGATAGAATATATACTTACCGAGTGAAATTATATCCAAAGCCACAGCTTGAGCTAAGAGGTCAAAAGAAAGAAGGTTCGATGAATGAACATTGAGTATCATTACATCAATTTTTTGCTTTTCTTTGGTGAGCATTAACATTGTTGTTGAAGACATATCAACCGTCGTAACTGTATCAATTTTCTTTTAAAGTTAGTGAAGAAAATTATATACAAAATTATCATGTAGATTACTAATTTTTCATAGACAAATTAATTTATAAATTTTTAGGTTATATTGCAACACTTTTGTTTATAAAATTGTGCATATTGATCAACTTATATTATAATCATTGTGAGAAATCCTCGACAAATTCACATAATAAAGTTTTATACAATATTATTTAGAATAAATAATTGAATTAGAAAATAGAAAAAATCATATAAGAATATATTGTTAAAGAATCTACTCCAACTAAATAGCAAAGAAATTTAAATCCAAATAATTTAACACAAATGGGAGATGGAACAAACAATGAGTACTAAAAAAATAATTAAGAAATCCAACCCAAAAAAGAGGGAAAGAATAAAATAGACCTAACTATACAAAAAAATATCAGCTATATATCTTTTTTGCAGAATGAAAATAATTCAAGAGAATCACCATTTTAAGATACATGTAAGATAGCATTAACTTATCCTTTTAAATACTCTGCAAAATTTTCTATTGTATTCACAAGTTAAAGTAGAGAAATTAATTGAATGACCACTAAGGTTGAGACAATTTTTTTTACAAGTAGTCGGTAAACTAGTTCAAATTGTTTTCATTTCAAATTAAGGAAAAAGAAAAATAAAATTAAAATATACTAAACTTCAAGGTGTGCCCGTTGCCAAAAGGATGAAATAACATGTTAGGAAAAATTACAGAAATCCCACATTTTAGTTTAGTTATTACCATTATCCCCTAGAAGTTTTACAAATTTCCAAAATCCCTCATTTTCGCGCATAAGATTAGTGTATCTCGCGCATCAGATTAATGTATCAGCCTTATATTATTGTATCTCGCGCATCAGATTAGAGTATCATGTATAAAATGTACATCATATTAGTGTATCATGTATAAAATGTAATTTTACCTTAAAAGTATGTGATTTCTGTAATTTTCCCTAAAATATATTAGAATATTGTTTTAAAAAGATACAATTTCTTTTGAACAAAAAAAAAGGAAGGAAAATATTTTTATTTTATTAATATCAGATCTCTCTATTTATTTTTTTTGTCTACGTCCAAACAAAAAGACAAAAAGAAAAGTTATTTCAAGGTCAATAATAAAAATAGCCAGATCAGTTATTATCAAGCCCTTTTTTTGCTCTTGCTTTTTCCTCTTATAATCCTAATCTTGAGCCGCCGTCACCCTAGCAAATTATAATTATTAAAATGATAGATAGATTGGTAAAAAATAAAGATCTACACCTTAAGAAAAAATATTTTTGAGAAAATGACTTATTTTTCTCCTACTCTATGTCACTCCAAACCAATTGACACAGAATGTCGCCCCCACCCCTCTTTCTACAAAAGATCAAGTGTAAAACTTAAATGTAAGTTGATTAAATAATTTAAATTAACATAAAATTGAATCCCTACAAGGACATCCGCCTCTTCGAAAAATCATATACATCTATGTGGGAAAGTTAATCGAGCCTATGATATGCTTATAGCAAGAACCAAAAATAGAGAAGCTAATTTGATTTTTTATAGCCGCACAAAACACATTTAATGGGCTAGGAAAACAACATATACAAACAAAGAAATAGTATTATGACAACAAGAAAAAGAGAAATTCTAGATTTACAAAATATATAAATAAAATTTAAAAAGAGATTGGTGTTAAAATCGCAAATGAGATAACAAGCATCATATCAATTAAATTTCTTATGAAAAGAAAATTACAGAAAATCTTGTTTATCAAAGACCAAAGGTTATATATATATATATATATATATATATATATATATATATATATATATATATATATATATATATATATATATAGAAATATTACCTTTATAGTTATGCGACTTTAACAAATCAGTCAGCTTAGTAACAAACTCTGTGTCATCGTCTACCAGCATTACACACACTTCTTCTGTCATACCATGATATGAAGCATCCAT
The DNA here is from genome assembly GCA_036553675.1 of Solanum okadae. Taxonomy (NCBI): domain Eukaryota; kingdom Viridiplantae; phylum Streptophyta; class Magnoliopsida; order Solanales; family Solanaceae; genus Solanum; species Solanum okadae. The sequence continues at coordinate 14,074,364 of CM071688.1, read as the reverse complement.
TAGATTATCTATTCCTTCGATAGTTTGAGAATTTTTCTCTTTGGACTTAACGAGGAGATACAAGAAAATAATTTATTATATAAAAAGCAAAATGTATGTAGAAACCCTTAACTATTCTGATATGTGCTTATATAGTACCTCTAATGACTAATGAGCATGTCTAGCGTTGACCATACAAATAATTTTATTTGACATATTTAATTTCTTTCCTTTCTTGAGTCAAGATAAAAATATACTTTTCTGTTTTTCTTTTACGATTTTAGTATTGAAGCACAATCCTTAACTCTTTTGATAGGTGCTTTTATAGTACATCTACTGGCTAATGAGCATGTCTAGCGTTGACCATACAATAATTTTATTTGACCTATTTAATTTTTTTCCTTTCTTGAGTCAAAAACAAAGGTATACTTTTATCTTCTTTTTTTTCTTTTCCTTCTATGAGTTTAATATGAAGCGCAATGTTTTCTTTACAAAATATATTTTCATTTTTAAGAATCCATTTGAATTATAAGAAGATGTTTGTCACTTATGGGATATGAATGAGTACTCATTTTCAGTTAAAAGGTATTACAATTACGGTTTTACTTTATCTCAATTATTTCAATCAATACTTACATATTGTTATTATTCTTACTTTATCTCAATTATTTCAACCAATACTTACATATTATTATTATTATTATTATAATAATAATAATAATAATAATAATAATAATAACTAAAAGTATCATAAAATCATTATCTCCTTATCATACACTAGCTCCACATTGGATCATGACTAACTTTGAAATTGATTTAGAAAATAATCTTTTTAAGATAAAATATTATTTACATATTCTTATATCAGACGCAACCTCATGTTTTATTTTATTATTAAGTATTCAAATTAATTTTGCCTAAATCATTGCCTATACTCTTCCTTTTCTATTACAAAATTGTATATTTGCGAACTTCATATGTTACTATTAAATCAAAATATATTTAGTTAATTTTGTACATATATTTTACTATGCTACTAAGGACAAGCATAAGAGCGGTATTAGTTATTGGTGGAACTTCAATCTCAAAAGTTTGGAAGTTCATATGTGAGTTAGTTAACATGATTCATATAACCTTAATCGAATAAAAAATGAACAATATAAAAAAGAAAATTTTAGAAATAAAAAAGATAATAAATATGATAAAGCTCTATAGCTATAGTTTCGGTAATTGCACTACATAGCTATAATTTTATTTACTATGGAGATTGCGATTTGTATATTTCGCTTGCAAATATATAAACAGGGTAAATATATACCAATGGAGGTTGCGGTTTGTATATTTCGCTTGCCCGTTTCTGTATTTCTCTTGGAATATACAAACAAGGTAAGAATATACAAATTTTGTATTTATACATTTAAATTTTTTTCAGAACTCCGTTTGTATATTTCGTTTGTCAATATACAAATAGGGTAATTTACTGTGATTTTTTCATAATTTGTATAAAAATAGCTAGGGTGAATATAAAAATTCTGGATTTATACCATCATGAACCAAATTATATAAATTCTGAATTTATACAATCAGGGACCGAATACAAGTTCTGAATTTATATAATCAAGAAACCGAATAGCAAAATTTCGCGAAACTATAGCTACGGATTACAAATAATCAAACTATAGCTATATTACATAATCTACTCTAGATGTTTGTCATTTCGCGTAATTTTCCAATTGTAAAAGCCAAACTACCGAATGGCCGTTTATTATAATAAACGACTTATTTTTTTAGTATGATATTTTTTTTAATAAGAAATTTAACCTAATGGACATTTTATTTAATTTTCCCTAAATAAGCTACTTCCAAACCAGTCCACAATATTCCGTTTTAAAATGAAAAATTAGCACAAATAGCAGCTACTATAAATTTCAAACTCAAAATAGTCTTACTATATTTTGATAACCCCATTATAATCTGCTTCCACAACTTGTTTACTTTTCTTAGTCAAACTAATAGTTTGAGTAATTATGAGAGTTTGATTATAATCACGTGTTTATAGGGGTAACAGTAGATACAAATCTTATTTATATTTATAATATATCCCTTTAAACAAGATAGATCCATACATTGTGTAATTCATGTATAGTTATTGTATAATATATGTATAATCAATATGTATATTTTGTATATTGATCATACACTAATTTATACATTTGTTATACATATATAATATATTGTGTAATTCGTGTATGATCATTGTATAATAGGTATATATATATTAGTGTTTACACATTATATACTAACTATACAATATTTTATACTTTTAAAAAAAAATTAAAATTGGGTCTAGCCCATTTATTGAGAAAAAGAGAAACCACAAGTAAGACCATGGGTAGGTTCCATTTCTTCATTCTAAACTGGTTGAGCTTCAGAGGAACTAATACCACTGTCGAAGAAATCTGATCTGAAATTTTACCATGTCAAAGTTGAGGTGTCGATTTAAGTTAACACTCTCTTTATCATAGAGTAGCTGCAGACTTGATCTTCATTCTAAGTTATTGGATATTCGTTGCTGTTGTCTGTGTTTTGTTGATTCCTGTTACCATATTATTTTGACATTTCTTTATTCTCATATTTGGTATGTCCAGTTTTTCGAGTTCTAACAATGCCTTTCCTTTATTTGGTATCTCTGCCAAAGTATTGAATTGTTTCACCGTTGTACCTGCAAAACTAAAAATTATGTTAGTAAAAAAGTCTGCAACTTGATTGCCTTCTCTCTAAATATATTCGCTTACGACCCCATTTCCTGCTAACATCTTCTTTAGGTAGTTTGCAACAACTGAAACAACCCATGGGGTTTCCACACTCCATCTTTTATGGATTAAAGAATCTATTTCCAGAACAACAGGCAATACCTTATGAGTGCAACAATACTCAAGGCCAAACATCAGGGCTTTCATTTCTGCCACAAGCACTGATTCCTTCCCAATGTTTCTTGTCTCAGCATATACAAAATTGCCTTCTACATTTCTAATACATAATGCACTAGAAAAATTGCCCGTCAAAGCATCCAACCCTCCATCAGTATTACATTTACAGGACATGTCCATCTCATCACCTTGCAAGAAATTACTGGTTTGTAATCTTCAAAAAATTTGACCAGTAAATGCCAAGTGTCAGGAATATCCCCTAACCAAGGGTACAAATATCTGGCTAACATAACCAAGTTTCTGTTGATTTCCCCCACTATATACATAAAAGACATCTGACCTCCATTTCTTATTTTGTTCCTTCTTTTCCAAATCTGCCACCCAATAAAACTAGGCATAACAACAATATAATCAAAGGTTTAAACTTAGAAGCACACTCAAACTTCCACCAATTATCACATATTTGTTTCAGTTGAACAACAGAAATCTCCATACCAGCAGCCCCAACAAACTTCTTCCATAGTTTTATAGTATCTGGACATTGAACAAAAAGATTATTATTGCAACAACAACATTTCACTTCACTTTTCAACCTTGATTTTCACCAGTACTTCTCCAATGTGAATTCTCTTCTTCCAGAGTCTCCACATGAAAAATGAAATTTTAAATGGAATCCCTCTCTGCCAAATGTATCTCATCTCCTCTTGAACTGAATCTCTCATTTTGAAAATTTCCCATGCAGATTTAACAGTAAATTTTCCATTACTTGTTAGCATCCACCAGGCCTTGTCCCATTCCTCTTATTTCCCTACACTATTCAGTACTCTGTGAATCTGATTTACCACTTCTTCATCAAATAGCTGCAACAAAAGATCATTATTCCACTTATCTTGTATCAACAATTGCTTGACATCTTCATAAGTATTTTAGTAATGGTCTTGTATACAATATATTGTACATTTATCTTTTATCTAAGTTTTTTAATGTGGGAAATAAATATATTGGAGAACAATGAAAGAAGCAATTGTGGGAGAAATTTTGGGAGTTAGATTTTTCTAAGATAATGATCCTTGATTATAGCAACTATTTTTGGGATTCTTTACTCTTTCTATTATCCATTTTAGTATTTCACAATGCTAGAATAATTTAGCCTTAATTACTTGAGTGAATCCCTTTTAAAAAATAATTACTTATTTTAAATATACTCTTTAATTATTACCATTTATAGCAATATATAACAATACTATAATTTTATTAGATTTTTCTCTCTCTCGCCTCTTTCTCTTTTTTCTCTCTTAGCTTTTTAATTTTTATCTCTCATTCTCGCTCTTTCTCCCTTTTTTTCTTTATGTTGTTCTTTCTCCCGTGTATTCATTTTGTTGCTGCTTTTCTCTTGCTTTCTTTTGATTGCTTTTTTTTTTCTTTCTTTTTCTCTCTTTCAATTGTTTTTTTTCCCTTTCCTTCTCTCTCTACTTTCTTTCGTAGAGTAATCAATGATTCGTAGAATAAATAAAATTTTATCAATAATTAATTAATTAGACAAATAATCTAATCGTAACAAATAAAGAGATATAATAAATTGCAAAATGAATTAAACTTGAATTAAAAATGTATTATACACATATTAAAGTTGAATTAGAAGAGAATTAAACATGAATGCAAAATGTAGCAAACGAAAGATCATTCTATGATATGTAAACTGAATGAATTTGTATCAATAATGAATTGAACAAGTAATTCGATCGTAACAAATCAATCAATAAATTGCAAAATGAATTAAAATTGTATTTAAATGTGTATTGCACAAATATTAAAGTTGTATTGGAAGAGAGAATTAATCATGAATATATAAAAACGTAACTAATAAAAAATCAGATAATGATCTATAGAATAAATTAAACTTGTATCAATAATGAATTAAAAAAGTAATCCAATAGTAACAAATAAATCAAAAAAATGCAAAATAAATTAAATTGCTTTAAAATTGTATTACACCATATTAAAATTGAATTAGAAGAGAGAATTAAGAATGAATGAAAAACATAACTAACGAAAGACAAGACAACGATCTATAAACTGAATTAAACTCATATTATTCATGAATAAAATTTATATTATATGTATCTTATAAATTATTTTTGCTTTATCACTAAGAAAATGAGTGATGGTTGCAATATGTATTAAAAATGTATTGTGCATTTCTTATAAATATATTATTAGTGTGTTACCTAAATTATTGTAAGTATCCGTAAGAAAGGAGTGAAGTGTGCAATACGTATTATAAATGTATTATTAATGAATAAAACATGTATTATATGTGTCTTATAAATTACTTTTGATTTGTATCACTAAGAACGTGAGTGATGTTTGCAATATGTATTAAAAATGTATTGTGCGTGTATTATAAATGTATTATAAGTGTGCTACCTAAATTATTTTAGTTGATATCATTAAAAAGGGAGTGAAGTTTGCAATATGTATTATAAATGTAGGATGTATTGTTCATGATTTTAATACAATTATGAAACATATCTAATACAACTTCAATACAAACGTGATATAGTTCCGTAAACTTCATCCTTTTCGAACTTCAAGCTAATATTTTTCCTAAAATCAATTCTAAATTTAACAAAACCCTCTTAAAATTGAGATATAAACTCCAAACGATATTTTCAATTATTTGTAGGAACAACCTATCCAAACTAATCACAAATGAAAGAGCAGTCAATGATTCGTAAACTGAATAAAACTTGTATCAATAATTAATTAGACAAGTAATCTAATCGTAACAAATGAAGAGACATAGTAAACTGCCAAATGAATTAAACTTGAATTAAAAATGTATTACACACATATTAAAGTTGAATTAGAAGCGAATTAAACATGAATGCAAAATGTAGCAAACGAAAGAGCATTATGTGATTTGCAAACTGAATAAAACTTGTATCAATAATGAATTAAACAAGTAATTCAATCATAACAAATCAACCAATAAATTGCAAAATGAATTAACTTGTACTAAAAGTGCATTACACAAATATTTAAGTTGAATTAGAAGAGAGAATTAAGCATGGATAAAAAAATGTAACTAATAACACCAGACAATGATCTATAAAGTGAATTAAACTTATATTAATAATGAATTAAACAAGTAATCTAATAGTAACAAATAATAAATTACAACTTGAATTAAATTTGCGTTAAAAGTGTATTACACAATATTAAAGTTGAATTAGAAGAGAAAATTAACAATAAATGAAAAACGTAACTAACGAAAGACAAGACAATATTCTATAGTTTGAATTAAACTTGTATTATTCATGAATAAAATATGTGTTATATGTGTCTTATAAATTATTTTGATTTGTATCTCAAGAACATGAGTGATGTTTGCAATATGTATTGTGCCGATGTTATAAATGTATTACAAGTGTGTTACTTAAATTATTTTGGTTGATATCACTAAAAAAAGAGTGAAGTTTGTAATATGTATTATAAATGTATTGTTCATGATTTTAATACAATTTTAATACAATTATGAAACATATCTAATACAACTTTAATACAATTGCGATACAGTTCCATAAACTTCACCTTTTTCGAGTTTCAATCTAATATTTCTCCTAAATCAATTATAAACTTAACCAAACCCTCTTAAAATTCAGATATAAATTCCAAACGACATTTTCAGTTATTTGTAGGATCAACCTATCCAAACTAATCACAAATTCGTAAAATTCAAAATTTGAGGCTTTATAATGACCATCAATGGTGAACTCTTGCTGCTGTAATTTTAGTGATTTGAATTTTCTGCTTAAAAACATGATTTTGTACAATTTTTTGGTCTTTCTGTTCCTCTTTTCATTGTGTTTTTTGGGTAAAAATAGTGAAATATAGGCAAAAACTGATTTGAGGATAGTTATTTAAATGAAAATTTTAAAGAAGAAGAAGAAGAAGAATTAAAAAAGAAAAGAAAAAAGAAAGGCGGATGATAAATATTGACAGAGAAAGAGACGAAGAAGCAAAAGAATAAAAAGAACAGGAGGAAGAGGAAAAAGGGTGGAAAGAAAGAGGCGAACCGCGTACGATTTTCTTAATTATTTAGAAAAATTATGTTGCCATAAATGGTAAATATTTTTGTAATGTAGCATATTTATGTGATTTACCCAATAATTTATGGCTAAATATTGTAAGACCAATTAATGTGAGTTAAGTAATGGGCTTATTTATTTATGTTTTTTTTAATGGTATAAAGTATAGAAATTCCAATAAATTGGACGCTAGTTACATCCTATCTCGAAAGTTTTTAAATTATAATATAATCTAAGATTTTTTATAACTGGATATACTGTTCCTTCGCCCAATACATAGCAAATGATACTTGAGTTATGTATCTGATACATAACTATCAATCAGATTCATACTGATTTAGGTTTGAAATAATTGGAGTTATTGTATCAACAATAACATTTGTACGAGATACATTGTACACAAATAAAATTATAATGTATATGAATAGAGGTGTAGTGATCATGTATCCAGATGTTAAGAAAGAGAAAGAAAAATGATTTTTTTAATTAATTCAAATGGTAGAGATTTTTAAAGATTATGTTATTTAAGTCGTGTAATTATGTAATTTTCCCTTAAAATAGACACAAACTAACTATATTAGTTATGAGTAATTATATTCTAAGCCATGTCCTTAATCTTTTTATAGAAGACTTGCATTTGGTCATTACAATTTTGTTTGAATATTTACCTTTTTTACTTCATAATATCAGTTACCATTATACTTTTATTCTACTAATAAAATAAAACTACTTAGAAGTTAGAACTCAAAAAATAAGAGGGAGAAGTGGACCTCGATCGATCAAGGATACACAAACTTTTTATCTCTTATTAATTTATTTTATTATTTATAAGAGCAGAAGTGTCACAATCTATTCTGTCATTATGGATGTTAGGATCATAGTACCCTCGTATAGGTCTTACTTGATTAAAGGTTCGCAAAAATTTGAAAAATGAAAATTGAGTTTGAAAAATCTTGTTAGTCTTCGCTAAAGCGAACAATTGATTCACAATGGTGAAGGGTCCTAGGTCGTAGAGGTTTGCCATAGCGAAAAAATTCTTTGCTATAATGGATGTCGAGAAAACAGTAACATGTTTCTAGTCAGTTTTTCACCCAGTGATAGTCACAACTTAAAATATTTGATCAAAGAACCCCAGAGGCAACTTACCACAGGCTTAGGGATTTTATCTCTTGAGGTAAGTGCTTTTCTCTCATCTTTTCCATCTATAATTCGATTTTTCCAAGAATGTATGTTTTTCATGAGAATTTATGGGTTTGAACCCTAAAACTATTGAGTTGTTGGCACATAATGTGAGGGAGTATAATTACGCGTGTTTTCAATTGTAGACCATTAAATTATGTCTTCTAGCTTATAATTATGAATCTAGCCTCTTACTATGATATTGGGGAACCTAGAAACCCCTTAAAAATAGGTTCTTTGAGTATATGAACCACTCCAGAGAGGTTAATGGGGATGAAACTACATAAATGGAATTGGAATGATCATGAAAACCTCTGGTTTGATGAAATAATCTTCAAATAAATAGTTTGATCTCTAAAAAAGGTAAAATTAGTTTGATTTGAATATCCAAGACCTTCATTTGAGGAAGTAAATGATTAAAGTGTCATTATATTGTTTGTCTTGGACTTTTAGCATTCTAAGGTGATGACACAAGGGAAGACTCATGCACGACCTAAAAATTGGTGTGATGATACTTATTTATTCCCACCAAAATAAGTCAGCCTCAATCTAATGAAACGAAGGAAATGCGTAAAGTAAAACAAAAACAACAAAAAATAGACGGAAACTTAGTCATTCTAATATAACCCCCAAAACCTGGTTGTCCCGTGTGCAAATCACTAATAACACTCGTCGACAATGACCTCAACATCAATAACACTCACCGATAATGACCTCGGCATCAATAACACCCGCCATCAATGACTTGACATCAATAACACTCGCCAACAATGACTTGACATCAATATCAACCATCGACAATGACCTCGGCATCAATAACCATCAGAAGTCTCATCACGATGCTCAAAAATCAATGCAAGTAAACAATTTCACACCACAAGGAAGAGACAATAACTTAAGTAAATCAAGTCCATTATAATGTCATCAAAGCATTTCATCAATCATCACAGCAGGATTCACAACAAGGCAATTTCACAAGGTGTTAAGACCAACGTGTTGCCTTTTCATTAATCCCTTTTTTCTTCGTTAATATTAATCAAATGGAATAATTGAACCCAACACCTCGTTCCCATACTCCCCCAACACACAAATGAAGGGAAAATGCATTATTCTACAATTTTACAAGGTTTAGGAGATCACTTGCCTCAATTTCAATCAATGTAAATTCAGGACTTGAGCCTTCCTTTTCGAACAATGTCCAAAGCCACACAATCTAATTCAATTGAGTAGTTACAATAATAATCCAAAATTAACTACACCCAAATCAAACACTTTGGAAAATTGGGTCAAAACAACTCAAAAATCCAATTTCGAAAATGATGTTTGAATCCGAAAATCTTTACTTGAAAACATTACCCAAGGCGTTTGGAACTCATTGGTGAAAACTATTTTTAAAAAGGATTAGCAATCAGTCCAAAATCATCATTTTACTAAATTCTTGGGTTACTATAGAAAACCCCACTTAATCATTTCAAGACCTTGATTTGAACACTTAAATTCATAAATAATACTGGGTAAATGAAGATTTAAGATTAGGAATCGTTACCCAAATATTTTTTTCTCAAAAATATTGTTCAAATCGCCACACCAAAGCTCTCAAAACTCAAAAATGGTGAAATGTGATTGAAAGCTCGATTTTTAGAAGATATTATGTCCAGTGGTTCTCTACAAACACGGACCCCTATCTGTGAACGCGACTTTAATGAGCAGGCCTTCCGCGAATGCGGTAGAGTTCCGGTGAATGCAGAGGTCAACAACTTAACGCTCCACGAACGCGGGGTCCCCAATCTTGCCCTACGCTAACGCGATCACCAATTCCGCGAACACGAAGGGTTGGGCATCAAAAATCCACACCAACAAAATCAACCAAACTCAAATTCATCAAAAGCACCCTCGAAATTCGTTCGAAACCCCACACACACAATCAAATATGCAAATTGACTAAATTCGACATTTCAGACTCAATAGAACCATCGAAATACGAATCTGAGGTCTCCTTGATCCAAAACTCATGAAAGTCACAAGAAATAAATATAATACTTAAAAAGGCAAAAATAAGCTCGGGACCTCTAAAAATAAAACTAAGATCTACCTAGGCTTAAAATCATCCCCCGGATCCAATGAATCTCTTAGAATCCCGATCCGAGCATCCGAACCCCGAATGTTAACCAAAGTCAACCCAAACGCTAAGATTTCATAAGTTTTCAATTTAGGACCTCAAATAAAAAAGACTCCAAATTTGAAACCGATGACTCTCGTACACCAATTTCCACATTTTGGGACTGTTGAAATCGACAAATTTTCATCACTCGAAACTTCAAAAGATATCAAAAACCCCTTTTTAACAACCTTAGTCTTTTAAAGTTAAAACTTACAAAGATCACCACATTTACTCAAAGTTCAAAGCCAACTTTTAGAACTCGAATATAAAAGACTCGGGGTCAAGATCAGGAGGGGAGAAATGGTAAATTACCAAAAATGACCTATCAGGTCATTACAACTCATGTGATTTAGTTTTCATATTCCAGTCTTTAATTGAGGTAGGTTACCATTTACTTGAAGTTAGACTTTTCTTAGTTTCTGATATGTGATATGAGTTGTATTGCATGTTGATTGGTCTTTCGATATAGTTTTTCTTATGTGTCATGACAAAAAAAATGAACGTGATGGCGCTCGTCTATTCCATCAAGACAAGTCAACCTCAAACTCAAAAATACGAAAGAAATGTGAAAAGTAAGACAATAAAAACATAAGATCGGAAAACTTAGTCATTCTAATATAACCCAAAACCTGGTTGTCATGTGTATAAGCCACTAATGTATTAATACATAATTGAAAGATAAGTATAAGTTTCAATGTCTTTGTCTCTAGAATAGAACAAAGCATAAAATAAGGAACACGAGGGTCTGCCAGGATAACAAGCAACTACCTCTCAAAGTCCTTCGAAAGCCTCGAAAATATAGAAGAAGAGCAATCCCATGGAACTGGTCTCGAAACCTACATAAGTGTATATGCAAAGAGTGAGTACCAAACAACATGGTACTCAGCAAGAAACTAACTAAACAAAGCAAAACTAAGATAGAATACGAGTACTGCTTTCATCCCAATTGAACCACCTCAACTACAATCTGCATAAAAATCAATCCAACCTAACATTTTACAAAGTACAGTTCATAAGTTTTCATAATCACAGTTACAATTTAGTAATCACAAGTATCAAGCATGTCAATCACAAATGTCAAGTAGATAAATCACGATTACCAAGTAGATCAATCACAAGTATCAAGTTCATCAAATCACAATGACCAAGTACACCAAACACAAACTCAAGATTATCATGCACAATGTCAATCCGGACTCATGGGGAAACGCCGATAGTCTATGAAATCACCGGTAGTGACCTCGATATCAATAACAGTCATCAACAATGACATCAATAACACTCGCCAAAAATGACATTGGCATCAATAACACTCGTCGGCAATGACTTAGTCTTTAATAACACTCACTAATAATGACCTCGACATTAACAACTCTCGCCGGTAATGACCTCGGCATTAATATCACTAGCCAGAATCATTTTCCTTTGACATTATATAATGTCACTTGCCAGAACCATTTTCTTTCGGTATAATCATCACATGTCTCTCCACGGTGCACATAAATCAATGCAAATAAGCAATCC
>CM071688.1:13752500-14057500 GCA_036553675.1 Solanum okadae | reverse complement strand
CTTCCTCCTCTTGACTGATGTCCTCTTCCCCTCTGTGGAGGGGGCCATGATGGTCTCATCCTACAAAAAGACAGAAATTTTAGGCCAAATATTCTCTAGTAAGAAAATCTGGAAGACTATTATCCTCACCCTTTTTATACTGTATTTCAAAATCAAAAGGTGCCAATAAAGCTTGCCATCTTGCAAACATTTGTTTAGACACATCATGTTTACAATCTTTATTAAACATAAATTTCGCTGCTTGGCAATCAGTTTTTATTAAAAACTTTTGGTTATAAAGATCACCTTGAAACTTTAGAACACATTTTACTATGGCTAAAATTTCTTTAGCTATAGTGGCGTAGTTTTTCTGGGCTGTGTTCCATTTGCTAGAATAAAATTGAACAATATAATGCTTTTTATTCTCAGGGCAATATTGGGTAAGAATACCACCATATCCTATATCTGAAGCATCAGTTTCTACTGTCTTTGCCCAATTTGGATTGGCCAAAGTTAAACATGGAAGGTTTTTAACCTTTTCCTTGATTCTTTTAACTGCTTCAGTATGATCATCTGACCATGCCTTAGGATTCTTTTTTAACCGATCATATAAAATAGCTGTGTCTTTTGCTAAATCTTTAACAAAAGGAGCAATATAATTAAGACTTCCAAGAAATCTTTGCAATTGAGTTTTGTTAGTAATAACATCTGGAAATTTAGAAGCAAATTCAATACTTCTGTTAATAGGACTAATATTACCTTTCTCAATATTATGACCAAGAAACCTAACATTTGTTTTAAACAAAGCCATCTTAGGTTGAGATAACACTAACCCATTTTGAATAATAATCCTCTTAAACAACTCCAAGTGTTTAAAATGAGTTTCTATATTTTTAGAGAATATAAGTATATCATCTATATAAACTATTATGAAATTACTATAAGGAATAAAAATATCATTCATTATTTTCTGAAATTCTGATGGAGCATTTTTTAAACCAAATGGCATAACATTCCATTCAAATTGCCCCATCGGTACATTAAAAGCAGTTTTAAACCTGTCTGATTCAGCTATCTGAATCTGCCAATAACCTGATTTCAAATCAAATTTAGAAAATATAATAGCATCATACACTCTATCCAATAAATCCTTTTTATTAGGAATTGGATACCTAATCCATCGCAATGCTTTATTAAGAGGTTTATAATTTATTACTAACCGAGGTGCTCCCCTTTCTTGTTCGGCATGTTTATTAACATAGAATGCCGTACAAGACCATGGTGATTTGGATTGCCTTATAAGGCCTTTCTGTAATAAAGAGCTAATTTCTTTTTTGCATAACTCTAAATATTCAGAGTTCATCTGACAAGGTCTTGCTTTTGTAGGAATATTATCTTCATCAAAATCATCTTCATATGGAAGACTTACAACATGCTTTTTTCTATTCCAAAAAGCATTGGGGTGATCTCCACAAATCTCAAGAGAGAATTGATTGGCCAAGATATTAATTTTATCTTGTAATTTAGGATTTTGTAAAATATTTTCAATCTCAATACTATTAATTTCTTGTTTTATAAAATTGACTTGATTATTTTTTGAAACCAATAATTTAGCAGTTAAATCATTTATCATTCTAGTAAATGGTTTAGTGACAAATTCTAATATAAAGGGTTTATTATTCCAAGTTCCTACCACTTTATTGTTATCCCAAAAAGTAAGTGGAAAGATATCATTAATAAAGGGTACACCTAAAATTATTTGATTGGTGATATTTTTTACTAAAACAAAGCTTTGAGGGACACAACTTTTCCCTTTACAGATAAAAGCTTTGGGTAATTTAAATTCAATATTCATTTTGCTTCCATTAGCAGACCGAAGACTATGAGTGGTTTTGTGAAAATACCTTGAAGGTATAAGACCTTCTTGAATGCAATTTAAATCAGCTGCACTATCAATTAAGGCAATAAATTCTTTTTTATAATTGTAATCTATTAAAAGAGTTATTTTAGTATAAAACTTTTGAGAGGTAAAAGCTCTCAGACTATATAAAAAATCTGTTTTATTATCTTTTAAAGAAAGATTTTTTATAAAATCAAGATTGTTATTTTCTCCTTCTAAAGAAGAAGATGATTCAGAAGCATTTTCTAAATCTAGACGGGTTTGAAAAGCATCTATTCTGACTTCTATCACCACATTCTTTTCTTTAAGACGAATAATGTCTTCCTTGAGATTATTAATCTCTTCTTTAAGGTCATTAATAGTAGTAGGAGAACTAATCGATTTCCTCCTTTCAAGTAAGAGATTTTTAACCTCTGCCATGGTATATGAACCTTCTTTAGTGGGAATTTCCTCAGAAATATAATCCTTAATTTTAGTAGTTTTACTACTATTTTTGTCAATGATTTGAGCTCTTATGTCTGGATCTTTAATATTTTGTAAAAGTTCCAGAACTTGATCATTATCAATGACATTGAGACTTAATTCCTTAAATTGGTCATAGATCTTATAAAGATCATCTTCGTCAACATCTCTTTCACATACCATCCCTTGTTGGCAAGGTGAACACTCATCTTCAGATGTTATGAAATCCTCTTGTTGAAGGGCTTTAAGATCTTCACTTGTAGAGGATCTAGTGCTATTATCTTCCGATTTCGTTTTGTCAAAACCAGAATTAAGCATAATCTTATAAAGAGAATCCTTTATATTATCATCTATGTCAAGACTTTTAATTTTTTCCTTGACTCTACAATCTTTGGCATAATGACCAAATCTTCCACATCTGTGGCAAGTATCTGATTTATGAAATTTCTTTTTTCTCTTAGAAGAGTCACCTTTTCCTTCTTCAGCTCTTCTTTGCTTCTTTTCTATTCTCTTTTTCTTCCATTTTTCATAATCTTTAAAGGAAGATTTTTTCTTTTTCTTAGGAATATATTCCTTGTCCTTAGACTTTTGTTTAGGAATATCAAATGCGAATTGTTCGCAAAACTCTCCTAATTGCTTTCTTTCATTTAAGCGATGACGCTTAATCTGCTGATTTAGCTTAATTTCATTGCACAGAGAGAGTCCCTCCTGTACACAGGCACTTATAAGTTTTCCATAAGTAAACATATCATAATTGATACTAGGATTATCTCCTCTAATTGCTTTTCTAACTCTTTCAGCAAATAGACTTGGCAGTCCATCAATAAATTTGGACTTCCAATGAGCGCTATTACACTCTGGTAATTCTATTACTCTACACAAGAATACATCTTTATAAAATCTGAATGATGTAAGGGTTTTACACCTCAGATTTTGAAGTAGAGTTCTTATGGTCTAACTATTATCCGACCATCTTCCAGAAAAATGTTCTATAATATTTAGAACCAGTGTATAAACTGCATTTTGTGTAATAACCTCTCCTTCTTGTTTTACTGCCAGCATAACTTTATCTCTTTGATCTTGGCTGAGATAATTATCCCACCAACCTTTTAATTGGCCAGTAAAACTAGCAGTTATCATATCCGCAATGGTTTTATCACCATTTTTATTTGCCTTACAGATAGTACTGTACATGAGCATTCTATGGACAGTTGTATAAATCTGCCGATCTGTATAACCATCAATATTCCATTCATAAATCTCCTTACCACTATAACTATTAGTTATAATGTGTTCATGTTCTTCTAATAAAACATCTTGAGGAGTAGGTCTAGGATAGTAAAACATCCTTTGAACCGGTTTTCTAGCATATTTTTCTGAAATTTTATTAATATTATCAGAAGATTTGTTATTAACATAACTGGGTTCTCCTTCGGAAAAGTTTTCAGCATTTATAGGCTGTACACCCCCTTTGAATTTCTTTTCTAAGAAGTTTTCAAGATCTGAATAATCCTTGATCTTAAAATCTTCTATTTCGGGCGGAGGCTGTAAGCTGCTATGAGCAAGCTTTTCTTTCCCTTTACCCTTGGTAGATAATAAAGATATAATCTTATCAACTTTATCATGCAAAGATATAACATGGTCACCTAAACTACTCATATATATATTAGCATAATTATTCTGCTTAATCATAGCATTAACATGTTGTATAGTAACTAGACCAGTGTCATTTTCAAATAATTTAGAAAAAGCACTAAAATTGACAACTTTATCATTTTTAGTAATATGAAAAGATTGCAACGGAGGAAAGACACATGTAGTAATTTCTCCACTACTTAGAGTAAAATCTCTTTCTAGCATAGAGATATAGTTATGAACATGTTTACATATAAACCAAGGAACAAAAGGAACTAATCTATTAATTTTAGAGTCTACAAGATCTTTATAAAATTCTTCTTGGAATTCATATTGTTCATTTTTATCAAAATTCTTGAAAAACCATTTTCTAAATAGTTTCCATTTTTTCCGCTGAAAATCTTTAGCGATTCTTGCTCTTGCCGGGGAACCCCGACTAAAATCTATTTGTTTATCAGACATCATAAAATTTTTAAGTAAGAATTCCATCTGGAAAATTCATTTCAGATTCAGTTATATTAGGATCTGAATTAGGTCTGGGGACAGGTCTAGCAATATTGTCATCATCAATCTTTATATTATCACATCTATATGTCTCTCTAATTTGAGAGGTTGATGCTCTCGAAGGAATTTGCACAATATAATCAACAGGAGAAATATAAGAGGAATTTGACCTAGTAATTCTAGAAGATATGCTACTATTATCAATAAGCATTTTGTTAGGTTCTGAAAATTTAATTTTTACAGTTCCATCATTTAACTGTTCAATTTCAGAAATATCCGTATTAATATTATTCCTAGGTTGAGTAGCATTTTCGATAACCCATTCTCGTGGAAAATCAATTTCTTCCCACTTAATAGGTCTTCTAGTGACTACCTTTGATTTATCAAAATTGGTTTCTATTAAAATAGTTTCATTTTTAAAATCAATTATTTTGCACATAGGATTTAAAGTATGTAACAGTTTATAATATATCCTATAACAGATACAAACGACTTCAGTGCCAGGCATATAATCATAACCATGAAGTTTGACATTTAACATAAGAGCACTTAAAGAATTATCATCTTGTAAAGATATTTGTAAATTAGGGTAAGCATTAAAATAAACTGGTCCATAAGCAAGACTAGTTTGAATTGTCCCTATTAGAGACTTCTTCCAGTTGTGATTTCTACCATCACGTAAAGCTGCTATAAAGCTTTCAGGTAGACCTCGTAAAGTAAGGGGCTTAAAAGCAACCTGTACTAGACCGATATGCATAAACCTATAAATATCCCTATAAGGGGCCAAATCATTATCAGATAATAATCTAAAAGTTTGATTATCACTATCAATAGTAATAGTTTCTTCTGTGGTTTTGACTACTTGTTTGAGGCCTAATTTCTCAAAAGTACCCATTTGATATATGATTCTAGGGGATATTTTCGGTATAGTCCATTTATTAAGTAGATCTAGGTGTTGTGGTATATCATATTCTTCTTTTCTACTGTTTTTAACAGTAGACTTCTTCTTTATGATATTCATTTTAACAAACTGTGTTGAACTATAACACCTATAATTATTATAAGTGCATGGCTCTGATACCATTTTGACTCCGGATCGCACAAAACTAGACTATTAGGAACCTTTATAAACATGGCTAGCCCAGGCCAATATATGAAAGGTCGCCGAAGGAATCCGTTGGATTACCCATGTGGAGGGCGGACCCGGATAGTAGGGACTTTCATACACTGTTGCCAGGGCTAGCCATGTTTATAAAGGTTCCTAATAGTCTAGTTTTGTGCGATCCGGAGTCAAAATGTATTATTATTATCATCATCATCATCATCATCATTATTATTATTATTATTATCATTATCATTATCATTATTATCATTATTCTCATCATTCTCATTCTCGTCATCATTATCATTGTTTTTATTATTATTATTATTATTGTAGTAGGACTCTAAGTATAGTTAACTTAGGATTCTACAATAAGAAGGTTGTAACTCAACATTATCTTTATTAATACAATCCTTGATTTCTCTAATCCTAGACGTGAGATTTCTATAGGAGGGAGTAACCTTTAAGCTGCTAAACTGCTCAATTTTGCTCAATTTATAGTGTTGTATGAATTTCACACACATATATATATAGATATATATGTGAAATTTAAATAATGGATATGTTGTTGTGTTTTGTGCAGCGATGAATACTATAAATAGATCATCCAAAAATAGTACTAGTGATGAATAATATTAATATTCTATAATTACAAATTGATTGCTACCTTTTCTAAGGGAAACTTAAGCAATACAAGGAAAGTAAAAGAATTTTAGGAGAAGAGATATCAATAGTAACAATAAGGAATAACATAAATAGATTCTGTTAGAAAATGTAGTGTGTATATATATATATATGAACATTAGTATAGAGCAAACAAAAGTGACGTACCTCAAGTTCTCAGAGTAGGTGTTTAATTAGATTTCTTCTTTATAATCTTTAGAATTTGATTCTAACCTTTAAGCTGCTAAACTGCTCAATTTATAGTGTTGTATGTGAAATTTCCAAGGAATTTAAATAATGAATATGTTTTTGTGTTTTGTGCAGCGATGACAATGACAATGGCAACAGCAAATTTGCAATTATATAGATGCACTGCTGCATCCCCTGTTTATGGTTTAAAACGAAGATCGTTTTGTGTACCGAAGCTATTGCCTTTATGTAAAGAGAGAAGCATTACTTCAAAGAAGCTATTGCCTTTATGCAAGGAGAGAAACATTACTTGTAGTGGAATTTGGGGAGTGGAAGGTCTCTATACATTAGGTACTTCCTTGTGATGTCAAACTTTCTGCTCGACAGTTTGATTCATCTGTTAGTTTTAATCATAAAACTCGCAGGGGATGCATATTTTGTGTCTGCCCCTGCTTGTGAGGGGACAAAATTTAAGTTGGCAGTTCAAAATGGAATTCATGATACCATTGGGAGAGATCTGGTAAGTTTGATTATTCTCATCTTTGCTTTTTTGCAGATATGGAACAACTAATTAATGGTGTTTGTCTTTGTTCCCAGGTTGCGATCAGTGTTAATGGCATTGTCACTTCTGGAGCAAAACCTATATTTTTCCATGATTTTTTTGCAACCAAACACCTTAAACTTGACCTTGCAGACAAGGTATGTACATCTATTGAAACTGTCTCCTTTTCCAGTTAAACAGAATTGGCTTCTTGTATGTATGCAGGTCACACAAGGTATTAAGTATGGTTGCCAACAATCTGACTGTCATCATCTAGAGGTATTTCTGAGACAAAATTTCTAACAAAAGTTGAACATGTGTTTTTCGAATGTGGAATTGACTGATGTGATCTCTATATATATTATTATATGTTTGGTAAACCATGGTTATGGAATTAGATGAGAGAGATACCAAATTTATGTGATGGAGACTGTGACCTCTGTGGTATTGCTGTGGGCATTATGAAAAAGGATTCAGTTATTGACGGGAAAAGTATCAACGCTGGAGACGTTCTTATAGGTTTACCATCTAATGGAGTTCATTCATATGGTTTTTCTCTTGTTACAAGGTATAGAGAAATTCATGTATCTAGTTAGCCTTTAAAATATACTCATATAATATCATTTCCTTTTGTGTGTTCTTATTGATATGCTAACTTGTGTAGCGTACTGGACAAAAGTGGCTTTTCTTTGAAAGACCAGCTTCCTGGTGAATCTATTACACTTGGTGAAGCTTTGATTGCCCCAACTGTTATATATGTTAAACAGGTTTCACCTTTGGTTCCTTTCCTCTTACTTCTTGTTTTTTTTTAAAAAATATCGAGTATGCAGTAACGTGTTTCACGGATTTGGAAAATGAAGGTTCTTGATATCATTAGCAAAGGAGGGGTTAAAGGAATAGCCCACATTACAGGAGGCCTCTTCACTCACAATGACATCTTCATTGACAATATCCCTCGACTACTTCCTAAAGGCGTTGGAGCCCTTATTTACGAGGGCTCTTGGACAATTCCTCCTGTTTTTAAATGGATTCAAGAGGTGAGTATCTTTTGATGACATATTGTTGAGAAATCAATTAGTTTTGTTTCTATCTTTAATTTTTTAAATATGGTCAGGCTGGAAGAATAGAAGATGCTGAGATGATGCAGACTTTTGATATGGGAATTGGGATGGTCCTTGTAGTAAGTCCAGAAGCAGCTGACCAGATACTTGGTGAAATACAGAAGACGAGCATTGCATACCGGATTGGTGAGGTTGTAAAGGGCGATGGAGTACGGTGGTCATCGGAGGATATCAATATCAGCATGTCTCCGTCCATTCAAGAATGACATGAAGTGATGATCAACTATTCGTGAGTCCTCATCTTTCGAGGACATTCATTCAGTTATTGTTAATTTAGTTTCAGACAATTAGAGTTAGCTAACTCATCTTAGTAGAGACTTTCAGTCAGTTATTAGTCTTCAGATTTTGTTTATCTAATCTTTTGATGTTTTAATAGACTAATTAATTCAATTTAGTTTCCGCATGACTCTTCTAAGCTTTTATGAATGAGAAGCTTAGTGTTATGCCAGACCATGGATTAGTTAGCTTGGAGTCACTTGTGACTCTAAGCACAATGTTGCTTGTGACATAATATGTCTTCGATACATAAGAATATTTGTTAATTAGTTGTGATTTAGTACTGGATGTCTTGCTTTGTTGTAAGTTGTAACATATGTTGCAAAATATATTTTATATAGTAAATTTTTTTAAAAAAAATATTTTAAAAAATTGCTTTATATGCAGGATAATGGAAGTGACAGAATAATCAACACTCAAAGTTATAACACTGAAACTCTTTATATTGATCCCGATCGAAACTAAATTTGTTCTAACATCTCAACTCACGAATAGTATAAATTTTATAAAAATAATCGTTGAACCGTACCATTGACAGGTTATCACCCATACTTCCTTCTACTAATTTACTTGTCATCCTTTGTAAAATAGATGTTCATAATATTTGTCATTTTAGAAAATCAAATATGTCCATTCCGTTCAAAGGAAGACTTCAAGAATTACAATTTATGTAAAAATCACGGCCAAAGAATTTATAGATTGGTGCATGTATTGCTTCAAAGTGAGCTCATAAATCTGCCTTGATCGGCCCTTCAGCTTGGCACGGTTATAGTGGAATATTCATAACTCGATTCTAGAAGTAGGAACGCCAAAATCATGTGATTCTTGTTCCGTAGGAAACATTAAAACTTAGAGGTATATTTTTAATTATTTTTCTTTCATTCTTTATGGAATATTTATTTTCCTCACTTTATATTTCTATTTTCTTTTTCCTCTTTATTAATTTCTTTTCTTTTCACTTTTAATAGGTTGAGAAAATTAGCAATCAAGTCATAATACCTAACATAATTAATCAAAACAACAACACTTTAAAATATTTATTTAAAATGTCAGAATGGCAATATTTTAGAAAATAATTTGTATTCAGATTTTATTATTTAAATTTCCTTTTATTTATCAAAACAATCCTATATTGGATCAAATTATAAACCAATAACCGTTTAAAAAGAAAAAAACAATTACACCACACCACTACCCATTACCCATATTTCCCCACCTTTCACGTTTTCTTTCCACCACCTTTTACGTTTTCCAGCTTCTCTTTCTTCAAGGTTCTCACAAATTGTTCAACAAAATCTCTATTTTAATTCAAGAAACTTCTCGATTGTTAAACGAAATCTCTATATTAATTCAAGAAATTTCTCGATTGGCAAAGGTAGTTTTCATTATTTATTGAGATTTATTTTTGATTTGCTTTTTAAAATCACCGATTATGGTGTATATTCCGGATTGTATATATTACGGATTTTCAGTCTTTTTTTTTTATTTTTCTGTGATTTTGTTTAGATATTCATCAAATATTTATGTATTTCAGATTTTTAGTCTTTTAAACAATTTTTTTGTGATTTTGTTTTAATTTTTCAGATTTAGTAGAATCTAAAAAATCATTTATATGTTTATTTTGTTTAATTTTTAATACATTTATATTTGATAATATCAAAATTTATTTTTAGGGTTTTAGATTTTGGGGAAATCATCTGATTGTCGACAATGACTGAATCAATCAGAATTACTAGAGGTATACCGAATAATATTCAAAATTTTGGGGAATTTCCCTCATTTGATTTGTGTATTACCCAAGTTTTGGAGAATTTCTCTCAAATTTTGGGGAATTTCCCTCATTACTGTATTAGTAAGACATTTTTTGTATTTTAATCATAACTGTATTAGTAAGACATTTTTTGTATTTTATTTTTTGTAAGACATTTTTTGTATTCATATGTATACTCTCTGCAGTTTTAATCATAACTGTATTAAGAAGACATATTTTTGTATTTTATTTTGTTAAAGCAATATAAGTTTGATGAAAACATAATATATAAAATTGTGATGAATACATTATAAGAAGGGAAATACAAACTTATTTGGTATTCATTTGGCGTTTGGAATACAAACTGATATTGAAATACATCCTAAATTTTGGAATACAAACTGATATTGAAATACATCCTGATTTTTGGAATATAAACTGATCTAGAGAAATAGTAACTACAATTTTAAAGTGAAATAATAATAATAATAATAATAATAATAATATAACAAGACTGGATATTGAAATATAAATACAATTTAGTTTGAATACAACTTATTCTATGTTTTATGTTTTCACCAAAAATGTATTTTCAATATCATTTTATTTTACTACTAATTTGTATTTATATTTTATTTTTTCTTAAACTAGAATGCCAAAAGAGTTGTATTCATTATAATTCTATACCAACAATTTTTTGTATTTTAAGTTATACATATCTTTAGGTATATAGATTGTATTTCATTTTTTATATAATTTAAATTTGTGACTCATATAATTTTTCAATTACACTTTGAAGTAATTACACATTAAATACACAAAAATAAAATAAATTCATAACATGAATATGAATACATTTCGGTTAAACACATATTCAAAGAATTTCAAACAAGTAAATATATAAAACAGAGGGCATTAGAAATTGGGAAATAATTCCACTCTAGTAAGATATAAAATTCAAGCATCATTAACTAAACAATACGCGACATTCCTACACGAACGCCTATTGTGCCCCTTAAACCCACAAGTACTGCAAGAATTCTTGCTCTTCTTCCCATATAGCTCGATGTACACCTTGTCGCGATACTTCTTGGATGGCCTTCCAGGTAGCTAGCTTCAAAAAGAAAAAATATAGAACACACACTCAATACATATTGATTTGTATTTACATACAAAGATTTCACCTTTTAGCTCAACTACAACAAATTGAATCCAATATTTAATTGTATCCAGAACTTACTACAAGGCAACAAATATTGGTATACAATTCTTAATTACTTTATGATTTTTAATCCCTAGTTGTGCTATGTTCAGTATATCACAGAATTTTTATTACTCTATCCCTATATTGTTACTATTTACATTAACTTAATGGGATACAAAATACTGTATGCATTAAAAAAAAACAGCTTCCAAACTGAAAAAAAACAAACAATTTCATTCGTTCTACATCATAATTTGGATACAAAACATCCAAAAAAAGGGATACGAAAATCTCATATTGTTATTGTTTACATTAACATAATGGGATACAAAAATATTGTATGCATTCAAATAAAAAGAAAACAGCTACGAAACTAAAAATAAATCAAGCACTTTCAATCGTTCTACATCATAGTTTGGATACAAAACATCCAAAAAAAGCTAAAAATATCAAACCATACAAAGATTTCACCGATTTCATTAGGAAAAAAATCAACCCACTATTATAGTCGAGATATACGAATATATCATCCAAACAAATAAAATAATCGACAAAAATAAAATTACCTAATGTCGAAATTCCTTGAATTCAATGGAACTGACGAAATTATAGTCATGAATTTTAAAAACCTCTGTTTCAAGAATATGCCGAATTCAACTCGAAGAAGCTTTGAAAATTATCAATTGAATGATTCGGAAGAAAAAACTATTTTTTGCAAATTGTTTTTTGGAATTCTTAAGAACAAGACAAAAAAACGCTTGAAAGAAAAAATGGCAACATATGATCTTTCAAAACATAACTGATTTATATTTAAAATCTTTTTTTCCTTTTTGAAATTTTCTGTTCCATGATTTTCTCTGTTCTGTTATTAATTATTTGTATTCTTTCAAATTAATCAAAATAAAATAAATACATAACTCATCCCTTAACAAGCTAAAATATTGTCATTTTAAATAAATAGTGAAACTATTGCTAAGGAGTCCCACTAAAAACTAAAATATTGTTGTTTTGAAAATTTTCCCTTTAATTAATTTACATGTATTCTGATATATTATAATACTTACGATATAGTATTACTTTTCATTTGAAAAAGCAACTATTAAAATAAAGAAAACAATGAAAGATGGCAAAGAATGAGAAAAACACTTGTATTATATATATATATATATATATATATATATATATATATATACTAGTCGTGTGTTGTACATTTGTCCCCTAATTGACATTAGAAAAATTAATTTATATAAGTAAATATATCATTGTAAAGCGTACATAAATTCATTGCTAAGTTTAAAGCTAAGTCCTTTTGTATGTAAGGTTGACATAAGAATATAACTCTTCACAAAATATAGAATGAAAATCTTGTGTCAATTGTTGGAGGTTTGATATTTTTAATGCTTCATGAAAACTAAACGTAATTTTTAATAATCAAAAAAGAAATTGGCTATAAAAAAATGTATAAAAAAATATATTACAAAATGTCTAGGTTGTGTAACATCAAATTTATATAGAAAATTACAAGTTCAAACGGAAAAAAAAAGTAAATAAAGACATGGCATCCATAATAAAAGACATCGCATTAAAATATATAGACAAAAATATTGTCATATTGATTGAATTACATTTTGTTAGAAGTCGACTTGCTATAGACAAAATGTTTCATGTGTAAAAAACTAAAATCATAAAAAATAAACAGAAAAGAAAGCATGACTATGTTAAAAATATAGATACACGATATTTCTTGAACTATATATTAAAGGATATGTATATAAAAATTAAATATGAATTCTAATACAATCAAATTCAATGTAACATTTGCACTAATTTTTACTTTATATTATTTTTATTTTATTTTACTTTTGCACTAATTTTTGTACCTCTATGTAATAGTTAAGTACATGAATTTTCTAAACATTTGAGATTACATATAAAAAGGAAAAAGTACAAACATGTTTAAAAAGATAAATGATTAGCAAACAACGAAGAAGACATAACTATAAGTGTTTATCAAAGACTTACTCTTTTATAGGTCTAGTTGTGAAAATATTATGCCGAATTTAACATGCTTACCCTCAAAATAATTAATTATAAATATAAATTGGGATTAGCTCAATTATATTTATATCCTAATGATAGAAGAAATGAAGAATACAAAAATATAGTAATCAATTACGAAGTTATATTTAAAAACTAAAAAAGATGGAGATATGAAAAATAAAAGTTCACTTACAACTTCATATTGGAGAATATTCATCTTGTAATTATGATAATTACATATTTCTCAACAAAAAGAAGATGAATATGGATGAAATTTTAAAGAATACAGATAAATGAATCAGTAAGAATTCTTACAATTACAAATTGGTAATGAAAATTTTACAAATGATGTAGACTAACCTAATATAGAATGAAAGATGATCACAAATTTGGATGAAAGAAGGGAATTTAAATAATGTTGTGTGAGTGTCTTTGATAGACCTTCATTACCCACACTTATCTTACTAATTAAAATTGAAGGTTATTAGACTCATCACTACCCACATTTAGTACATGAATATATGATTGCATTAAGATCTTGTTTGATGCATGAATTTAAATACTATTCATTACCCTCACTTATCTTACCAATTAAAATTGAAGGTTATTAGACTCTTCATTACCCACATTTAGTACATGAATATATGACTGCATTAATATCTTGTTTGATGCATGAATTTAAATATAACTATTACTTAATATTTAATTTATATATATATATATATATATATATATATATATAATTTATGGGTACGCGCGTTGTGCGTGTAGCCAAGTGTACCCATTACTATAAACTTGTAGTATATGACAATCGTGCTCCACACAAGTCCTTAGACATCTTATTATAATGTTTGACTTGTAAATGTTAGGTATTTATAGGATTTTTGTTGCACTAAAAAGTATAAATGATGGTGGATATAGGAAGAATTTTTACCAATTAGTGTTACACAGATAATTGTTAGAGTAAGAGTGTTTGAAAATTAAAATAGTTATCTAATTTTATATGGATCATTGATAATGAACTTTATATTTTGAGATCTCTTTATTATTAATTAAAGAGGCAATATACTAATTCATGAGATAATGAACTAATTATAAATGCATGAATAATCATTCAACATATATGCCAAATATTTCATATTATCCATGTAAAACACAAATGATCTGGCATATAATAAAATATCTAATATTTCATTGAGATAATTTTTAATTTCATTTGGAAATAAGAAATATAATATTGTGCATGTTCCACAACAATAATTATATAAAGTCTAAATAAGTACTATCTATTTAATTGTAATCTTGTCACACCCCAAAACCAGATGTGATGGCACGTGCCCAAACCCCACCGGACACGTCAGCCTTACACCCAAAAACCCGACGATACAGAATTTATAAAACAAGAATAAGATAGAAAGATAAGCGGAAGTCTTTAAATAAACTCAACATAACCCCAGAATTGGTTGTCACATGTACAAACCTCTAATGCAGAATCTGAATAAAATATATAAGTCTCATAGTAAAGTTCTAGAATAGAACAGAACAGTAAATATAGATAACTTGAGGGCACGTCTGGAATGAACCGCTACCTCTCAAGTAAGTCTGGAAGCTCTAATCTGAAGATGAGTAATAAGCCGGATCTGATAGAGCTGTCAACCTACACGACTGTGTAGAAGCAAGGGTGAGTACCAAAAGCAACAGGTACTCGCAAGTAACACTAAACTAAGCTAAACTAGCAGCTACAAACAACTCCTTTCAATCCCAACCGAACCACCGAAACTTCATTCTAACAGCGAACCAACAACCTATACTACACAATTCATAATCAACAAATGTATCCAACAGTGT
This sequence comes from Solanum okadae, assembly GCA_036553675.1. NCBI lineage: Eukaryota > Viridiplantae > Streptophyta > Magnoliopsida > Solanales > Solanaceae > Solanum > Solanum okadae. Next base: position 14,042,286 of record CM071688.1, on the reverse strand, counting down.
CTGAACATCAACCTCATATCCTCATATAAGAGCAAATAGATCATATATCACATGAAGAGGGGCAAATAGGTAAAATCCACACACCACAGACAAAGATGAAGTCAAATGCGATGCAAATGCAATAATGATGTCATGTAGTCGTGATGCATGTCTGTCCTAAGATACACATCTGTTGACGTAATCAGACCGCGCTGAATACTCAAATCAGAACCCATGGGGGCCACACATGGACCATGTATCACCGCCGGAACTAGATCCCATCGGCATCCAAATCGCTAGCCGGAGCTAGTCCATCTCATATATCTCTAGCCGGAGCTAGTCTCAACTGTGTCTCATATCCATCCATCCTCATATCAGTGTCTCAGAACTCATGCAACAGATAGTTCACACATGGGATGAATAATGAATATGCATATGTCATCAATCACAATCATATCACGATCACATCATAGTATTACACATTATTTGTCTCAATCACAACCATATCACGATCACATCATAGTATTACACATCATCTATCTCAATCACAACCATATCACGACCACATCATAGTATTACACATCATCTGTCTCAACATCAATGTCTGTATCAATCATAGACTACTCATGCTCTTCTATCACCTCAATATCAGTTATCACATGACTTATTCAACAAATCCAAGTCACATATAACACATTTAGCTCGTTTTATTCCCCATCTTTCAATTACAACAATTTCAATCAACAAATAAAACTCATCCTCAATCCCCATTACTCCCCAACACAATTAGGAAAGTAGTCATGTGTAGTCTAAGAGTTTAACAAAGTTTAGAAGTCACTTGCCTCAAAACACTTCAACTAGTAACTCAAATTTGAGTTTTACCCTTCCGAGCACGCTCCAAATCACCACAATCTATTCATAAATGGAATCTCACAATCAATACGAATCTAACAACACCAATATCGTGAAATTTGGAGAAAAGGGTAAAATGGTCAAAAAAAATCTCGTTCCGAAAAATATTCTCGAAATCTGGAAATTTTTAGTGAAAAATGTTCCCCAAGAAATTTAGAATCCAATAGTGAAAACCGTTTCGAAAAAGGAGTTGAAATGAGTTCACAAACTCAAATTTTCTATTAAATTCGGATTAGGCAAAAACCCCCAAATTTTTCAGTTGAGATCTCAAATTTTGATGTTAAAATCCATAAATAATCAATGGAAATCAAAGATATAAGTTGGAAATAACTTACCCAATGAATTCCTTGCGAAAACCCACTTGAAATCACCTATTTTCGAGCTCTCAAAGTCTAAAAATGGAGAAATGGGTATTTTTCAAGTTGGGGGAAAAATGGCTACTGGTTTGGCTTTAAAAACAGAAAAAAAAACACTGCTGTTGCAGCTAAAAAAATACACAGCAGCTGAAACAACAATAACACCAAAGTTTAAGTCCCCGTTGGACCCTCGGGATTCGTTCGGAATCTCGTGCACACAAACTAAATATGTACCCCCACTAAATTCGACGTTCCGGACTCAATGGAACTGTCGGAATTTGAATTTGAGGACTCCTTGACCCGAAATTCAATAAGATGCCAAGAAACTAGTTTAACGCCAAAAAAATTCGAAACTCAAACGGAGCGTCTAAAAATTCAACCAAGACTCATTCTAGACTTAGAATCGCCTCCCGAAACCAACGGTACTCTCGGAATTCCCATCCGAGCCTCGGAACCTAATATGTTGACCAAAGTCAACTCTTTATCACAATTTCACAACTTTAGCAACTTAGGACTTCAATTCTTCGTTTCAACTCCAAATTCAACTCCGTAACTTCACACAAACCCGTTTCGACATTCTAAAACTGCCGGAATCGACGGAAATCCGATCCGAGTCCCGAAACTCCAAATAACTCGAAAAAGCACTTTTTAACCAACTTTTACTCAAAAAAACTCAACTTCTCAAAAACTCAACTTTTTACCAACTTTTCCTCAAACTAACTTTACAACCACAAAACATGGGACTCGGGGCAACTACCGAAAGGGCAAAATAGTCATTTCCACGAAAAATTACCAAAATGACCTTTCGGGTCATTACATCATTCACCACTAAAAACCATGTTCGTCCTCGAACATAAAGTAAAAGAAAGTACCTGAAGCCTCGAAAAGTTGGGGATATCGGACCCGCATATCATCCTCGGACTCCCAAGTCGCCTCCCTATCTGATCGATGCCTCCACTGAACCTTCACTGAAACGATGTCCTTGGTCCGGAGCTTGCGAACCTGTCTGTCCAAAATAGCTATAGGCTCCTCCTCAAATGTCAAATCTGGACTCAACTCCACCGACTCAACCGAAATCACGTGAGACTCATCCGGAACATACTTCCGGAGCATAGAAACATGGAAAACTGGATGCACGGCTGTCAAACTAGGTGGCAAGGCTAACTTGTAAGCCACCTCTCCCATCTTCTCCAAAATCTCATATGGGCCAATGAACCTAGGGCTGAGCTTGCCCTTCTTCCCAAATCTCATCACACCCTTCATGGGCGATACCCGAAGCCAAACTCGATCACCCACCATAAACTCTAAGGGTCGAACCCTCCTGTCAGCATAGCTCTTCTGCCTACTCTGGGCAGTCAAGAGCCTACTCTGAATCACACGAAAACGCTCCATATCCTCTCTAAGAATATCAGTACCAAGTGAGTCCACCTCCGCTGAATCAAACCATCCAATAGGTGATCTACACCGCCTACCATACAGTGCCTCAAAAGGTGCCATCCCAATGCTAGAATGATAACTGTTGTTATAGGCGAACTCTGCCAATGGCAAGTGTTGATCCCATCTAGTACCAAAGTCGATCACGCAAGCCCGAAGCATATCCTCTAACACCTGAATAGTCCTCTCGGACTGACCGTCAGTCTGAGGGTGAAAAGCTGTGCTCATGTCGAGTCTAGTGCCCAAATCATGTTGTAATGCTCTCCAGAAATGAGAAGTGAATACTGAACCCCTGTCAGACACAATGGACACCGGCACTCCGTGTAACCGCACAATCTGACTAATATAAATCTGAGCCAACTTCTCTGCTGTATACCTCACTCGGACCGGGATGAAATGAGCAGACTTGGTCAGTCTGTCGACGACCACCCATATAGAATCATAACCACCCACGGTGGCAGGCAATCCAACTACGAAGTCCATAGCAATCCTCTCCCACTTCCAAGTAGGAATGGGCATCCTCTGAGTCACACCACCAGGCTTCTGGTGCTCACACTTGACCTGCTGACATGTCAAGCACCTAGCCACAAACACTGCAATATCCCTTTTCATCCCACACCACCAATAGTGCTGACTAAGATCATGATACATCTTCGCCGCTCCGGGATGAATAGAATACCTAGAATAATGAGCCTCCTCAAGAATCAATCTGATCAAATCACCAACCTTGGGCACACATACCCGGCCCTCAATCCTCAATACACCCTCGGAGTCAATCTTAGCCTTCTTGGCTTCACCACTCATCACCTTGTCCCGGATGAGACGTAACTTCCCATCCTCATACTGATGCTCTCTAATCTGCTCCATCAAAGATGAACGGGCTTCAATGAAGGCAAACACACCTCCACTCTCCTCAGAAACCCGAAATCTCACCATGCTGTCAAATAACCTCTGAACATCCCGAACCAAAGGCCGTCTCTCAACACTGATCGCGGCAAGACTCCCCATACTAGGAGTCTTCCTACTCAAGGCATCGGCCACAACATTGGCCTTCCCGGGGTGATACAAAATGGTCATGTCGTAGTCCTTGAGCAACTCAAGCCACCTACGTTGTCTCAAGTTCAGATCCCGCTGAGTGAATATGTACTGTAGGCTCCTATGATCAGTAAATACCTCGCAATGAACACCATATAGGTAATGTCTCCACAACTTAAGCACAAATACCACAGCCGCCAACTCCAAATCATGAGTTGGGTAATTCATCTCGTGTGCCTTCAGCTGTCTAGAGGCATAGGCTACAACCTTACCCTTCTGCATCAAAACACCTCCAAGTCCAACACCTGAAGCGTCACAATAAACAGTAAATCCAACACCCTCCTCTGGCAAAGTCAAGACAGGCGCTGAAGTCAATAGGGATTTGAGCCTTTGGAAGCTCGCCTCACACTCGGGTGACCAATGAAAAGGAACCGTCTGCTGAGTCAATCTGGTCAACGGCGCAGCTATAGTAGAGAATCCCTGAACAAAACGCCGATAGTAACCCGCCAAGCCAACAAAACTCCGAATCTCAGTAGGTGATGTAGGTCTAGTCCAACCCTGAACCGCCTCAATCTTGGCCGGATCAACCCTAACTCCATCCTTAGACACCACGTGCCCTAGGAAAGCCACTGACTCAAGCCAAAACTCACACTTAGACAATTTAGCATACAACTTCTCATCTCTCAACTTCTGTAGCACGGCCCTCAAATGACAAACATGATCCGTCTCGGTCTTGGAATATACCAAGATGTCATCAATAAACACAATCACGAAGGAATCCAAGTATGGGCGAAACACTCCATTCATCAACTCCATGAACGTCGCAGGGGCATTGGTAAGCCCAAATGACATCACCAAAAACTCATAATGACCATATCGTGTGCGAAAAGCTGTCTTCGCCACATCTGAAGGCTTAATCCTCAACTGATGATACCCAGATCTCAAGTCGATCTTAGAGAACAAGGCTGCTCCCTGAAGCTGATCAAACAAGTCATCAATACGGGGAAGGGGATACTTGTTCTTCACCGTTACCTTGTTCAACTGTCTATAGTCAATACACATCCTCATCGACCCATCTTTCTTCTTCACAAATAAAACCGGTGCACCCCAAGGCGACACACTAGGGCGTATGAATCCTTTACTCAATAAGTCCTGAATCTGATCCTTCAACTCCTTCAACTCAGCTGGAGCCATACGATAAGGTGGAATAGATATGGGCTTGGTGCCTGGCTCCAAGTCAATAGAGAAGTCAATATCACGGACAGGAGGAACACCAGGTAGATCCTCGGGAAACACATCAGGGAACTCCTGAACCACTGGAATAGACTCCATGGCCGGTGATTCAGCTCCAACATCCCGAATAAAGGCCAAATAAGATAAACAACCCCGGTCAATCATCCTCTGTGCCCGAATATGAGATATGACTCTGTTGGGATACGAACCACTAGTCCCTCTCCACTCCACTCTAGGAATACCCGGAATAGCTAAGGTGACAGTCTTAGCATAACAATCAAGAAGCGCATGATAGGGGGAAAGCCAGTCCATACCCAATATGACATCAAAGTCTAACATATCAAGAAGAATCATATCCACCCAAGTCTCATACCCCGATAAGACAACAAGACAAGATCGATACACTCGATTCACCACTAAGGGTTCACCTACGGGTGTAGAGACTCTAATAGGCACAGACATACGATCACAAGTCAACTCAAGGCCGGAAGCAAAATATATAGACACATATGAGAATGTAGAACCAGGATCAAATAACACGGAAGCAGGCCGATGACAAACTGAGACGATACCTGTGATAACTGCATCAGAAGCCTCAGCCTCGGGCCTCCCAGGAAAAGCATAACACTGGGCACCTCTGCCCCCACTCTGTGAACCTGAGGCGCCACTAGCACCTCTACCCGAAGCTCGTCCGCCTCTACCAGATGCCGGTCCCCGACCCCGACCTCTAGCCGGAGGTGCTGAATCTCTCTCTGGGACCGCGGAGAAAGTACGGTGTGGTCCAGACTGAGTCTGATGTGGACACTGACGAATCAAGTGGCCTGGATCACCGCAACCATAACAAGACCTCGGTGTGGATCCTGACTGTGAAGAACCCGAAGTAATGCTATAACCACCTCGACCTGAACCTGGAGGACCCCGAGCTGCTGGCCCACCCTCGATAGCTGGTAATGAAGCATGTACTGGCCTCTGATGCAGGAAGGACCCGCCTCCCCTGTGTGGACCCCTACCTCCTGACGAGGTACCCGAATACTGACCACCTGTACGGACCCTCTTGGGCCCACCAAAATCATCCCGCTCAAGCAACTCAGCCTCTCTGGCTGCACTCACTATAGTCTGGAAGGAAGCACCCTCACGAGATGATCTAAACACATAACTACGGATAGTGGGAGTCAAACCCCTGACAAATCTGTGAATCCGCTCAGGCTCACCCGAAATCAAAGCAGAGGCATGTCTCGACAACTGACAGAACCGAGCCTCGTAATCTGCGACTGACATGCTACCCTGCACCAAACTCTCAAACCTCATACGGCTCTCCTCCTGTACACTCCAAGGGATGAAACGACCCTCGAAGGCACTAGCAAACTCACCCCACTCCATGGGAGGAGATCCCGCTGGTCTCGAACTCATGAAGGTCCTCAGCCACTCCCTAGCGACACCGCGTAACTAAAGGGACACAAATCGGACGCCCCTCTCATCTAACATGCGTACCGCCGCCAACATCTCTCGACTCAAGGTCAAAAACTCGTGAGCATCATCAGTCTTAGCACCATGAAACTGAGGTGGTTTCATTTTCTGAAACCGCTCATAGCAGACCTGGTCATCATCTGCCAAGGCCACCTCAAGGGCCGCCGGTACACCTACAACCGGTGCTGGAACCTGTGGTGGCTGAACCACCGGCTCTGGAACCACTGGAATCTGATGTTGATAACCAGGGGCCTGTGCCCCTACCCCAGCTTGTAACCCCGCTGGTATACCTGCTGCACCCTGAGCAAGACGCTCCAATAACCCAAATATCCTGTCGAGTCTGTCATCATGAACTGGGGGTGCATGGCCCGCAGGAGCCTGCTCTGCAGCTACTCCAATCTGTGGCTCAGGTGAAGGCTCTCTACCTCGACCTCGGGCAGGTGCCGCTCCTCTAGCACGGCCTCGACCACGTCCTCGGCCTCTAGCTCGACCTCTACCCCTAGCTGGGGCCTCAACTCTGACCTCGGGGGCTGCCTCCCCCCTAACTCCGGTAGCTCTAGTCCTCGGCATCTGCCAAAAATATCACGCGATACTCAGAACCCACGATAACAACCTCGCACGATAAGAAAATAATGAAATAAAAGAAGTCTTTCCTAACAGTCTTCATAGCCTCTCGAAGATAAGTACAGACGTCTCTGTACCGATCCTCGAGACTCTACTAAAACTTGGTTTGTACATGTGAGACCTACGAACCTGGGCTCTGATACCATTTTGTCACACCCCAAAACCAGATGTGATGGCACGTGCCCAAACCCCACCGGACACGTCAGCCTTACACCCAAAAACCCGACGATACAGAATTTATAAAACAAGAATAAGATAGAAAGATAAGCGGAAGTCTTTAAATAAACTCAACATAACCCCAGAATTGGTTGTCACATGTACAAACCTCTAATGCAGAATCTGAATAAAATATATAAGTCTCATAGTAAAGTTCTAGAATAGAACAGAACAGTAAATATAGATAACTTGAGGGCACGTCTGGAATGAACCGCTACCTCTCAAGTAAGTCTGGAAGCTCTAATCTGAAGATGAGTAATAAGCCGGATCTGATAGAGCTGTCAACCTACACGACTGTGTAGAAGCAAGGGTGAGTACCAAAAGCAACAGGTACTCGCAAGTAACACTAAACTAAGCTAAACTAGCAGCTACAAACAACTCCTTTCAATCCCAACCGAACCACCGAAACTTCATTCTAACAGCGAACCAACAACCTATACTACACAATTCATAATCAACAAATGTATCCAACAGTGTCTGAACATCAACCTCATATCCTCATATAAGAGCAAATAGATCATATATCACATGAAGAGGGGCAAATAGGTAAAATCCACACACCACAGACAAAGATGAAGTCAAATGCGATGCAAATGCAATAATGATGTCATGTAGTCGTGATGCATGTCTGTCCTAAGATACACATCTGTTGACGTAATCAGACCGCGCTGAATACTCAAATCAGAACCCATGGGGGCCACACATGGACCATGTATCACCGCCGGAACTAGATCCCATCGGCATCCAAATCGCTAGCCGGAGCTAGTCCATCTCATATATCTCTAGCCGGAGCTAGTCTCAACTGTGTCTCATATCCATCCATCCTCATATCAGTGTCTCAGAACTCATGCAACAGATAGTTCACACATGGGATGAATAATGAATATGCATATGTCATCAATCACAATCATATCACGATCACATCATAGTATTACACATTATTTGTCTCAATCACAACCATATCACGATCACATCATAGTATTACACATCATCTATCTCAATCACAACCATATCACGACCACATCATAGTATTACACATCATCTGTCTCAACATCAATGTCTGTATCAATCATAGACTACTCATGCTCTTCTATCACCTCAATATCAGTTATCACATGACTTATTCAACAAATCCAAGTCACATATAACACATTTAGCTCGTTTTATTCCCCATCTTTCAATTACAACAATTTCAATCAACAAATAAAACTCATCCTCAATCCCCATTACTCCCCAACACAATTAGGAAAGTAGTCATGTGTAGTCTAAGAGTTTAACAAAGTTTAGAAGTCACTTGCCTCAAAACACTTCAACTAGTAACTCAAATTTGAGTTTTACCCTTCCGAGCACGCTCCAAATCACCACAATCTATTCATAAATGGAATCTCACAATCAATACGAATCTAACAACACCAATATCGTGAAATTTGGAGAAAAGGGTAAAATGGTCAAAAAAAATCTCGTTCCGAAAAATATTCTCGAAATCTGGAAATTTTTAGTGAAAAATGTTCCCCAAGAAATTTAGAATCCAATAGTGAAAACCGTTTCGAAAAAGGAGTTGAAATGAGTTCACAAACTCAAATTTTCTATTAAATTCGGATTAGGCAAAAACCCCCAAATTTTTCAGTTGAGATCTCAAATTTTGATGTTAAAATCCATAAATAATCAATGGAAATCAAAGATATAAGTTGGAAATAACTTACCCAATGAATTCCTTGCGAAAACCCACTTGAAATCACCTATTTTCGAGCTCTCAAAGTCTAAAAATGGAGAAATGGGTATTTTTCAAGTTGGGGGAAAAATGGCTACTGGTTTGGCTTTAAAAACAGAAAAAAAAACACTGCTGTTGCAGCTAAAAAAATACACAGCAGCTGAAACAACAATAACACCAAAGTTTAAGTCCCCGTTGGACCCTCGGGATTCGTTCGGAATCTCGTGCACACAAACTAAATATGTACCCCCACTAAATTCGACGTTCCGGACTCAATGGAACTGTCGGAATTTGAATTTGAGGACTCCTTGACCCGAAATTCAATAAGATGCCAAGAAACTAGTTTAACGCCAAAAAAATTCGAAACTCAAACGGAGCGTCTAAAAATTCAACCAAGACTCATTCTAGACTTAGAATCGCCTCCCGAAACCAACGGTACTCTCGGAATTCCCATCCGAGCCTCGGAACCTAATATGTTGACCAAAGTCAACTCTTTATCACAATTTCACAACTTTAGCAACTTAGGACTTCAATTCTTCGTTTCAACTCCAAATTCAACTCCGTAACTTCACACAAACCCGTTTCGACATTCTAAAACTGCCGGAATCGACGGAAATCCGATCCGAGTCCCGAAACTCCAAATAACTCGAAAAAGCACTTTTTAACCAACTTTTACTCAAAAAAACTCAACTTCTCAAAAACTCAACTTTTTACCAACTTTTCCTCAAACTAACTTTACAACCACAAAACATGGGACTCGGGGCAACTACCGAAAGGGCAAAATAGTCATTTCCACGAAAAATTACCAAAATGACCTTTCGGGTCATTACAAATCTAGACACAAATTTCTTTATATAAGCAAAGAACATATTTAACTAAAAAGAAATAAGAAAAGAATACATTATAAAAGAACATTTAAAACTAATACAAAAATCACTTACAAATGGTCATCACTATAAGCAATTTACATGAAATAGTATAAATAATTCATTATTTTGTTGTAATTCATACAACATGATGAAAAAAGTATTATTTCCTTCCAAACATTCTTTACAATTAATCAATCAATCATAACCTCTTCGATTCAAATACAACAATAATGTTATTGCCCTTAACAGTTCTACAGAGATTAATGACAACTTTTCTTCTGCGGTCTATAACTATGACTAGAAAGGAAATCAAAAAAGAAGAAAGAAATGATATACCAAAGATGAGAAAATGAATCTTAATTTATAAGAGAGAATTGACATTAACATACTTTAGTAATGTAATGACCCTCCAAGTCATTTCTGTGTCCTGCCCTCTGTGTGTCGTTTAGAGCATTCATGTAGCGACCCCAAGTCATTTATGACTTGCTGGGACTGACAGTTCCATCACCTGGTCGTTCGTTTGGTCTTGGTGTGAGTTTTTGTGTTTTGGAGCTTATGAACCTTGAATGATCATTTTCGATCAAAAGTTCAAGAAGATGACATCGGAATCCAATTCTGACGATTCCATCAGCTCCGGAAGGGTCATTTTAGGCTAGTAGCATGGTCGACTTGACTCCCGAGGTTTTCAGTGTGAGTCGGTGCGATTAGGCGTTTTAACTTTAAGTTTAAGCCTAAGTTTGACTTTGGTCAACACTTTGGGTAAACGTGCTCGGATGAGAATTCTGCCAGTGCGGTTAGCTCCGAAATGTCGAGTTTGGTCTAGATTGACCCTTCTTTTGTGTCCTGAGGTTTCTGATATCTTTCCGAGCCCTTTTGTGGGTTTTGGCTTAAAATGGCCTTTGGAAGTGGGACCCACTTTTTATCGAAATGACCTCTGATGGAAATTTCGATTGCGCCGTTGAGTCTGGAATATCAAATTTGGTATGGTTGCATATCTCGTTTGCGTGCACGGGGTTCCAAACGAGATCGGAGCACCCCGTCGGAGTTTAAGTTTTGGAAATTATTGCAGATTTTCTGCAATAAATGCAGAAAACCAGCAACAATTCCCAAAACTTCAAACTCTCATAACTCTCTCATCTCTCATCCGATTTGGGCGATTCAAAAGGCAAAGTTGTGAGATTTTTCGAGGGCAACGCGTTGGTGAGATCGGATAGTGGTTTGGGGTTCCCGTTTGAGGTAATTTCGCGATGAAACCTGACTGCTGTACCTTTTTCGAGTCCTTGTTATTGGTATTTTTGTTATGGTCATATCTCACTCATTTTAGCTCGGTTTTGGGTGATTCGAAGTCCCACATGTTGAGAATTATCGTGACTTCGTTGTAGAGTGTTCAAAGAGTGCTGGACACCTTTCGATTTTCGTTTATTTCGAGTTTTGGACTGCTGCTGTAGGGTTTCTTTTAGTTGATTAAAGTGTGGTTTCTTGCTTGTTGGTTTTTTGTTGTGTTTTGAGCCTCGGATTGTGTTCCATTTTGGAACACAAGTTAGGAGTGCTGTTTAGGGTCTCTTGACGGAGTCAAATTCGGACAGTTCGATGCGGGTCCCACGATTCTCGTTTTGACTCCAAAATTGACCCGTCTCCGTTTGTTGTGATTTTGGTGTTTAAATGACCGTAGTAACGTTGTGACTCTATTTTTGATAGCGGGGCAGCGTTTTGAGACTGTTCGGAAAGGGAAAGCTCCGGTAAAGTGATTTGGAGAGCGCGCGATCGGCCTTAAGGTAGGCTACGACTTTCTTTCTTTTAGATTGAGCTTAATTGTGTAAAAACATGTCGATTGAAGTGAATTGGGGGTGGGTACCAGTTTACTACCTTACTTTGATTAGATACCTCATGTTAGGATCGATTGGCCACATTTCGAGTATAGTATCATGTTAACCGGTTTAGTAGAGTTGCATGTCTATGTGCTAAATGCTATTGTATGTTTGTATGCTATGTATTGAATGCATTATTCATCCTTAACCGTAAGCATGATGTCCTTAGTCTAGGGTAGGCTAGCATTGCCTTAGACTTATGACCCCTGTGGGCTGGATAGCCTTGACTTGTTGCCGACGTCGTTCGGATGACTTAGCTCCTTGTAGACTGGAATAGCAGACTTGAGTCTGATAGTTTGAGCCTTAGATTAGGCATTATCGCTACTTGTTGCACTTCTGTATCTTCTCCCTCTCATTATGCGGTTCCGACGCATTCTCAAAGGTTTGGTGCATCACTCGAGGCGTGGGATTGAGACAGTATAGGCTTGGAGCCTTTTATGTGATATCTTAGAGTGGACGGCGTTCCACGGTGGTTGTTGTGGGATTGGATCCTATTGGAGATACCATCACCCCCGGGGTCGTTCTTTCTAGCTAGGCTGGGAACGTATCGCTGGCTGGGTAGACTCGGTGATATCGGCGATCGCCCCCGGGCCTCTCTTTCTAGCTGGGCTGGGAGTGTGCTGCTGGCTGGGTGTCCCCGGGTCGCTCTTTCTAGCTGGGCTGGGAGCTGACTGCATGGTAGGACGACTCGCGATATCTACCTCACTCACGGGTCCCTCTTTCTAGCTGGGCTGGGAGTGGACTGTTTGGTTGGGTTCCCCCTAGGGTCACTCTTTCTAGCTGGGCTGGGAGTGCACTGCTGGCTGGGTGGAGTCTGATGGATTATCTTAGTTACTTTGGGCTGGGAGCCCGGTTTCCTTCTTTCTCAGTAGACTTAACTTTTCTGTGCACCTGTCGGGCTTATGGGGGTCCGTTCAGGTTTTATTTGAGCTTGCGCACGAGTGTACCTTCTGGGCATATGGGGGTCCAGTTAGGTTTAGTTTAGTGTACTTAGTTTGTTTCTGGTATGCTCGTGTGCTTTCTTTTCATATCCGCTTTGACTTCTCTGTGTCTAGATTCTATCCTTTCTTATTGTTTTTACCCCTTTTTGCTCAGTCGGCTTATAATGCCTACTGAGTACCTGTTGTGTTGGTACTCATGCTACGCTCTGCATCTATTTCATGATGCAGGTCCCAGTACCAGTTATCAGCGGTGATTAGTTCCAGCCTTCTTTTGCAGTTGTGATTCGGAGACGAGGGCGAACACTTGGCGTTTTGGGGTTTGTTCTGTCTCCTTCTTTTGTTTTAGCTAGTCTTGTTGCCTTTGAGACACGCTCTGTTGTGGTCCACTTTTGGGACTTGTACTCTTTATTAGATAGCTCTGTACTAGTGACTTCCAGGTTCTGGGAGGGATTTCTGTATATATTTATTTTGGGTTGCTTTCGTCTTGTTATCCTTGTTTAGATTATTGTTTTCGCTAGTTTCTGCCCTTTCACTCATTGCTTGATGTTCTGGGTTGCGGGTTGGCTTACCTACTGGTAGGGTATAGTAGGTGCCATCATGACTCGAGAAATCCGGTCGTGACAAGTAAGAAGATCAAATATGAGATTTGTAAATTCATTTCCCTTTCTAGGTGACTTTAAATAGGAAACTTTAGGTGAAGGGAGATGACAAGTGGCCCATCAGTTTCCTACTTAATTATGTAACCTTTGGTATTCACCTGTAATTCATTGAACAATATAACTAGGACTCTTTTTGTCTTCTTGATAATAATTACTTGTCACAATTTAATATTAATTGATCATACAACATGAATAAATTGTAATCCAAAAGAATTTGATAAATTTGATATTGGATTAATGTGTAACTCTTCCTTGTAGTAATTAAAATTTACTACTTGTATTTGATATAGGAACAAAATGATAATCTAACTTTTGCCTAACATTCTTCCCACTTTTAGTATAATATGATACGATGATATGATAATATAATATATAATATGATATGATGATTAAATTTAATATATATAAATTATATATGATAAATATTATTAAATTAGATATATTAATTAGGAATTAATCTAAGGAATTGCAAAAGTCATTAACATTTCCGTTGTAGTAATTAAAATTTACTATTTAATATTTAATTAACAATTTATTAGATGATTAATAGTATTTCTATTTGATATAGGAACAAAATGGTAATCTAACTTTTGCCTAACATTCTTCCCACTTTTAGTATAAAATGATATAATGATATGATAATATAATATATAATATGATATGATGATTAAATTTAATATAAATATAGATTATAGATGATAAATATTACTAAATTAGATATTTTAATTAGAAATTAATTTAAGGAATTGCAAAAGTCATTAACATTTTTATTAAAACGATACAATTTAATATTTAAATTAAATAGTTAAATGTTTTTATAACATTTTTAATTTATAGTAGGGGTAAAATCGTAATTCAACTATTAACTTTTTTTTGTTCCCACTTATAGTAATATTTATATATATATACACACACACTTTAAATAGTATAATACTCCCTCCGTCCCTTTTTAGTTGTCCACTTTAGAAATGGCACACAGATTAAGGCAACAATGATTAGCACAGTGAAGTTACAATTTTACCCTTATGACAACTTGTCACTTCAAAATTACAACCACTTCTTTGAATTCAAGTGAAATAAATTGGAGGGAAACAACATACACTTTTACAATTTTCAAGAAGTGTAAATAAGGGTATAATAGGAAAAAATTTATTGTCCTTTCTTGATTTGTCAAAATGGACAACTAAATAGGGACAACCAAAAAAGGAAATATGGACAAGTAAATAGGGACGGAGGGAGTACATTCTAACAATGTAGACTAATTTAAATAGTACTGAAATATTTTAAATCTATATAATATATTTGTATTAAAAAAAAATTAGTTATGTACATTATGTGCATTGAAATATGTCTATATGGGTTAAAAATGGAGTGCTTCCTAGGTTTAAGTTTATTATGTGGTTGGTTGTCCAAAAAAACTAGCAACAGTAGATAGACTTGCAAAATTTGGTTGACTCATACTGATATGCTAATGCAGCAGGCAGAAAGTTGCAACTGCATTGCTAAAGAAATGTGAGAATCTTGCAAAAGACTTAGGCTATAAGTATTTAGTCCTAAGGGTTTCTGGCAAAAGTAGATAGGCTTGCAAAATTTGGCTGACTCATACTGATATGCTAAAGCATGAGGCAGAAATTTGCAACTTCATTGCTAAAGAAATGTGAGAGGCTAATGCAGGAGGCAGAAAGTTGCAACTGCATTGCTAAAGAAATGTGAGGATCTTGCAAAAGACTTGGGCTATAAGTATTTAGTCCTTAGGGTTTCAGAAGCATATTTGGCCGCACACATTTTGTTTATTATAAACCAGTTACAGATCCTTGAAGAGAAACTTCAATAATTGCAAAAAAATAATAATGGTGAAACAGGTGTCAGCTTTCTAGTCTAATATAAGTTTTACTTGCATTGGATATCTAGTCCTAAGGGCATCTTCTGAAGATGATTTCAAAATCTATTGATTGATACCCACCATAGGAAGTGTGTAAAATATTGTCTAAAGTTTTCTAATGTATTCTATTACGGTACGAAAGTGTAAGCAAACCTGTTTGTGAACAAACATTTACTATCATCTATCAAATAAAGTCTGTTCTTATGTAATTTACTTCTGTTTTGTGCCACGTTTGACTTCTATTTTGTTCCTTTCTATTGAGCTAATCAAGTTTGTTAGTCATTATGTTAGTTGTTATAGTTGTTTATCATTTGAATTGTCTATGAATAAGTCTAATCTTATCGAGAATATTAAATTTAATTTTTAGAGTTAGTTCTGTTTGAATTGTTTCAAGTAGGTCTACAATTCGTTTCTAGAAGATTAGATCTAGTTGTTAGGTTGTTGCCTTAATATTGGAGAGTGTATTTGTTACGCCCCGAGCCTACACCCTAGGAGGGGCTGGCACTCAAGAACCATTGTTGGCCCCAAGCGAATTTTTGGCCTAGCTTAACTCTTAGCGGAAGACTTAAATAACAATAAAACAGTCTCAAAAGATAAATTCATGCAATAAACTTGGAATGTCTTAAAAGAAACATTCAACTAGCCCATATGGCAACTCATGTCTCAAACATCAAAACTGAAATGGAAAGACTCAAGAACTAACATCAACTAACTGTCTATAAAGCCTCTAACAACTGAGATGGACATCGGGACAAGGCCTACATCCTAATGAACTAAATTGATAAAGCAATAAAAAAGGGATCCTCCGGAAGCAAGGAGGCTCACCAACAACTCTGAATCTCAAATAAATCAACGATACGCTGGATGTTGATCTTGGTTAACAGTATCTGCATCATAAAAAGATGCAGGCTAACTAGCATCAATATATTTAATGTACAAGCATGCGAGGGGAATACTAAAACAAGACATAAGCTTGAAAGGAACTAAAGAAACACATCTGGTCTCAACTCAACTCAACTCATTTCAATATAAAGCAATAATGTAAATGCAATATATAGAAAAGATTTTAAAACATGGATAACAACTATGTGTATTCAGAAATACAATGGTAACTCAGTTTGTATGCAAGGATACAATATAAACTCTGTTTGTATATGAAAATACAATAAATCTCTGTGTATATAAGAATACAAAATATAACTGTGGGAGTTTCTCTAACCGACAACCATCACTTAAGATCTATGTGATAATACAACATTTTGCCTCGCGCTGCCAGAGTCGTCCTATACCTTGCCGGGGGTATAGAAGCTCGCAACTAAGTGGATTTACTAGTCTATGCTAAAAAGCACTAAGGAATCAGTCAGAATCTTGATTCCTATATCTTGGTTAGACCTAGGGTTTCTAAAACGTTAAGATATTGGTTGTGATTTAGCTATTAGAATATTCCTAATCAGATTATCATGTTTTTGTAACACTGTTGATTAGTTCCTTGCATGAAATTCAGAACCCTAGTTGTGTAGATTCGTTTAGGTCATGAATTACACTAGCTAAGTCACATAAACAGATATACATGCCTCATACATCGAATGTTTCATTATCAGTACTTATATGTTGCATTCTTAGTTAGCATGTCAGAATATTGAGCTATCTAGTATATTTCAGTTATGTTGTATTGTACACATTTCCAGTTCGGAGTAGGCTTAACATCGAGTTGGACTAAGGTTCAGCGTACCCGTATAGTCCTAGAACTACGTGCCCCCGTAGGTTTATAAGTCCCCTCTGTGGGCATTATATTTAGTGTCACGCTAGTTATGCCTTTATACCCTTGGCAAGGTATATTAGGTCCTTTCGATTGGGCGTATACATCGGACTACACGGTTAGCTCACGTGCTTTTATGTCGGTTAGTAATAGATCCCATAGTCAAATTCTAGTGCATTTGACCAGGTTTTCAGTTATATTACAGTTTATGTCTCAGTATGTTATGTACTTGGTCATTGCATTCAGTTTAGTTCATTTCTATATGTTTCAGTATATTCATCATGTTCAGATTATATCATTGCTCAATATGCTTTGTTCAATTTAGATGTTTATTCAGCTTTATCCTATCATGCATGCTCAGTACCTTCCAAGTACTGACGAATATTCTACGCTACATCTTTTTTTTTATGTAGGTTCAGGTACTCAGCATTCAGATCACACGTAGATCAGTTCCCGATCTGCACTCAGCAGCATCAGTGGTGAGTCCTCATACTTCGAGGACAATAGATATGTTTTCGTATTTTAGTCTTTCATTTCAGTTTCAATTTTGCTAGAGTTAGTTGGGGGCATGTCCCAACATCTCTAGTCAGTTAGAGGCTTTATTCAAACATAGTTTTAGATTTAGCTTTAGCTTTGAGTGAATGTTTAGTATCATTAACTCTTATTCAGTATTTATATATTCAGACTAGTATTGGGTATTTCCCCACTATTAGTTATCTCATGTTTTAAGCTTCTGCACAACATTTTTTGTTCAGTTGTTCAAGTATGCTTATGATATGCCAACTCAAGGTTAGTTTGGGTCACTCGTGATCCCAGGTCCCATGTTTACGTTAAGGGGGTAGCCTTGGAGCGTGACACCAAACAAAACAGTTTGGACTGATTGAACTCTCCCTGCATAAGAGAGTTTTTTTGCAGTCCAAGATGAAATTTTGGCTATAATTTTATCAATGAGGGGCTTCAATTGCATTATAGTAACCTTCTTAGTTGATAATGACATTCTGAGATACTTGAAAGGCAAATCACCTAGACCAATCCTAAATGATTAACGATATTTTCTTGCGTAACTCGAGGGACCCCAAATTTGCTTGCAAACCAGAGGCTTTGGAAAAGTCCTGAAAACATCTATACAAAGCTTTAGTAGATGTTCAATCCCCCCTTTCAAACAATAGAAGGTCATCATCAAAACTCAAGTGAGTAATTCCCAGCTTTGCACATCGAGGATGAAACTGGAAACTAGAATCATTCTTTAGACCTGCTAGACTTCTACTAAGATACTCCATGGCAATAGCAAAGAGAATGAGATAGAGGATCTCCCCGCCTCAACCCTTTAGCTGCATTGAAGGGTTTGGTAGTTTCACCATTGATCAATATGGTATAGTTGACTGTCCTGATGCATTCAAGGATCCAAAAAAATAAATTTGTTGGGGAAACCAATTTCTTCCATGACCTGCTGCAAATATATCCACTCCATAGAGTCATATGCCTTTTGGAGGTCAATTTTAAGCATGCATCTTATTGATATGTGTTTTCTAGTACAGTCTTGGACTAGCTCATGAGCTAAAATGGCATTATCACCAAGTTTTCTGCCAGGTATAAACCTGCCTGGGCTTCATTTATGATATAGCTCATCACTTTCTGTAACCTATTTTCCAAGATCTTAGATATTAGCTTGCACAAGATAGTGTAACAAGAAATAGGTCTAAAATCCTTTACAGTCTTTGGTTTATAAATCTTGGGAATAAGAGTAATGGTGGCACAATTGACAACTTTGAACATCGTTCCAATAACAAAGAAATCCTTAACAGCAGCTACCACATGATCATGTTGAATAATAGACCATGATTTCTTAAAAAAAAAACTGCAATAGATCTATCAATACCTGGAGCTTTATATGGCTTGAAGACTCGTATTAACCTCTTGTGTTGTCACAGGTGCACACAACTCCAGTTTTTGTTGCTGAGTTAGGGTTGATCCATTTTGCATTACTCTTTTGTTGATAGAAAGCAATATCGATGTTGAGGAACCCATCAGGGATTTGTAAAATTCTATGATCTGAATTTTAATTTCCTCAGGATCAGTAATTATATTTTCAGCTAAGGCACTAAGCTTTGAAATTTGCTTCTTGTGAGCTCTTTCTTTCACTATTGCGGAGAAATACGAATGAGTCTTCCAAATTCTTGGATCTCAGAGTATACTACAGGGTTGCGTAGTAGTCTATCTTCCGGATACAATACAACATTGCGTAAGAAGCCAAGGTAGTGAGGTGCTTTTCCCAATGTCGATTAAATTGTCCCATAAGGACCTTCTTTGTTCCTGGGAGTTGAATCCATACACAACAGTGAGAACAACTTCAAAAATCTTGCTAATATCTTTTATGATGAGCTGATCACCTCTCTTAATAAGAGTGATCTTTTAATTAGAAATATGGTAATGCTTCTACTAAAATGAATCTGAAAATTATAGTATTGGAATCCAACTCCAGTCATATTCTTCTTCAAAAGTTTGTTTTCCTTTTTCAGTAGCTCTTCTTCTTTCTTCTTCCTCTTTGTCGTCACTATTTTCTTCTGATGGTGCTCCTTTTTTATTCATTGATTGTGCTTGTTTCCGAATGTTGTTCATCTAGATCATTTTCATTTATTTCATCAATTCTTATTTCGGGTAAACTATCTTGGTTATTTTCTTCTTTTCCTTCTAATTCATCTTCTAATTGCAATTTTTCTTTAAATTTAATTATCTTATTTGCTAGTTTTGTTTTATGTTCTTTTTCTTTTTTGTTTCATTTCATACATTTCTTTTAACATTGTCAGCTCTTTTTCTAGTTCTATTATTTTAGTATTTTTTACTTCTTCTAATTGTTGTACTTCCTTTTTTGCTTGTTGTTTTATTTTTTCAATTTTCGTTTTTCTATCTATTTTTTTATTTTCTTTTGTTATTCTTATCATAGCAATTAAACTATCTTATATTTTTACCGTTTCTTTTTCTCACATTAAACTTAGATTGTCACCTATTTTCTTGTATCTTCTTCCTAGATTAAAAAATATTATCTTTATTTTTAATCCGTCATAGTTTTCATATGTTTTTTCGTCTATGGCATATTCTTCCTTATTCATTTATAGATTGTGTTGAAGTTTATATTCTAAACTTTTTATCTGTATCTGTAGATATAAAATAGTTTTTCTCTGTGCTATTATAGATTTTCTACAAATTCCTGCAAATATATTACTGTTAAGTATATTTTGCCTATGTCTTAATTCTTGTCTTTTTGCTATAATTGTTTCAGTGAGTTTTTGTCTATATTCGTTATTCTCGTTATTCATTGTATTTTTAGATATTGAATATATTTATATTCTATTTTAGATATATTATCTATTAATTGATCTAATTTGTCGTTATCAGTTTTTGTGATATTGAGTTGTTTATATTCCGGATATAATTTATTTAATTTTCTTCTTATTTTTCTTAACCTTCTACAAGTATGTTTCTTCCTATGTTTCTTATTATCCATAGCTCTGATACCATTTTTTGGTGCGGAATTCATTTTATTGGTAGGTGATAAATTCATGATATTGGTAGTTGAGGAATTCATATTTTTGGTATTGTGGTAGGTGATAGTGCGGTAGGTGAGGAATCCATTTTAAAGATTTTATTATAATATTCTTTTGTTAAGTGTTTTAATCTTGATATCTCTTTAATATTATTTATGATATATTCTAGATATAACATATCTTGGGTTCTTAGATATATATATAAATTATTTTTCATTAATTGTTCTAAAAGTTTTATATTTTCCATAGCTTCTGTCCAATATTGTAAATATTCGCAATTCATTTTAATCTGAATTTATTTCTAAATCATAACATTCTATTCTTTCGAGGTCTAAATCATGTAACTCTATTTCATACCATTGTTGGTTTAATATATTTTTTGATTCGTTATTAAATATTTTTTCCCATATTATTCTTCTTAATTCAATTATTTCTATATGGGAAAATGCATAAGTACCCCCCCAGCCTATACCCGAAATCCCAGAGACACACCTAACATTTACTAAGGTCCTATTACCCCCCCCCCCCCGAACTTATTTTATATGTAATATTCTACCCCTTTTTGGCCTACGTGGCACTATCTTTGTGGGCCCAGTGCATGTTGACATTTTTTTCAAGATAGTGCCACGTAGGCCAAAAAGGGGTAGAATATTACATATAAAATAAGTTCGGGGGGTAATAGGACCTTAGTAAAGGTTAGGTGTGTCTCTGGGATTTTGGGCATAGGCTGGGGGGCGTACATATGCATTTTCCCTTTCTATATCTTTAAGTATATATAAGATTAAAGTTTCATAGTTTTTTATCATGCATGTATGTAGTCATGTTCTTTATCATGCAGGTTTTTATTTTCAATTATTCCTTCCTATCATATTCATAATTGATTAAATTCATATTAGATCATTATGAACTAGATTATCTGTTTATCATGTTCTCCTGTCACTACTAGCATCGTACTTTAGCGGATACTTCCTTCTTATCAGCGCCTCAACTTTGTTTACTCCCCTAAACGGCTTTCCTCGCCTACCGGTTTCAACATTAGGATGGCATAGTATAGAAGTTTTCTCTCTGTTTCCAGTGTGCTAATAAACTAGAAATCATGATTCAAATAATTCTAATACATAATAACTAACATAAATTTATTCAATCATATATATGATATTCAAGAATATATGAAATTAGTTCTGCATATTTTTTGAACAATATACTTTTGCCTCTTGCTTATCCATGGTATCTGAAGTTTGTTCCATTATCTATTAAGTATTAAGTATTTGAGAGAGTTTTTAAGAAAGGTTGCTTCGTTTTATTCAAAGTCTGCTTCTTATGTTACATAAACCTTCCTTTATATAGAAAGGAATTAGTGCACGTACTATACTATACACTTAATCATCCCTACCCACTACTTTTACACTTGTCTTCTTAATAATACACTTCACCTACTACACTTGCCCACTTTACACTTGTCTACTTACTACACTTATCACTTTACACTTGTCTACTTACTACACTTTACAATAATTTACACAATTACTACACTTTACAATAATTTACACAATAAGTCAAAAAAACTTTGACTTTACTTTATCTTTCCACTATTTACTTTAGGACTTTTCATGATTATTTACTTTGCTTTTGGCCATATGTCTTCTTCCTTATCTCTTTATCTACGACTTTCTTTGTACATTTTTCTTCATGTGTCTTTTTATTTTTGTCTTCTTCTTCTTATCTTCTTCCGTCTCTATTTCATTTAATAATTCCAGCTGGACATCGAGGATTACATTATCTTCTCCATTGCATTTCGAACATATGTGATCTGGATATTTGTGTCCAATTAACTTACAATATCTGGTTAATAACTCTGCTGAAATAAATCATGTTTTTAGTGCTCGTGTTGTAGGTCGTTCTTCTGGTTTAAGTAATGATAAAATTCATCTCTGGACTTCATCCATATCTGTTTTTCTTAGCTCTCTTCCTTTTTCAGCACCTCTTCTTCTTCGCCAATTTTATCTTCATTTTCACGTTTTCTTTTTCGTCCTCTATTTGGATCCAATTCCTCTGCTTCTTCCATTTTTTCATTAGATTCTTGATTTTCATGCTATGTTTCTTCATTTTCATTTTGTCCACCAATCTCCATTTAAAAAATGAAGAAAAAAATCAAATTAAAAAAAAAAAGGAAAAAAGATAATATACGATTGATAATTAATATTATACCAAATTTTTAGAAAAGAAATCAACTAACAAAACAAAGCAACTTTCTATAGTTCTTTCAACATCCTATTTCTTTTTATAGATATGAATGTGAAAAAATATTCCATGTTAAATAAAAACAATCAATTTTACTTTGGAATATAGAAATAACATAAAATAAACAAGTAATAAAAAATATATGGTAATTTAATGATATGAGATGTAATCCACTTTTTTTTTCTTTCTAAAGTCTCTTTTTGGTATTTATTTCTGGGTATGAATTGTGACGCAAACGTTTTTTAAGGATGATTATTACTTTCATTTCTCTTAAATAAAAACTAAAAGAATAAAGAGATAAAATTTGAAAAAGAAACTAAAAGAATTTTAAAAAATCAATTAAATGTATCCATTATTTATGAAACCAAATTCTTATTTTTAATACATCCTTTTCTTTCTTCATTTAAAAAAAATAAAATTACATGTTATATAATGAAAAAAATTACCAAAATTTGGTATGAAATTGATACAATTATTCTTAAAATTTAAAATAGGGCATTTATCCGAAAAAGATAAAATTAATATATTTGAATTTACATGGTAACTAAATACAAGCTTGCAACATACAAGTATAAATAAAGTTTAATATATCGCTATTGATTGTGTATCACATTTCTAATGCCTAACTTTATATAATTATATAGATAGATTAGTTAAAAATATTACGTTATGAAACTACTTAGAAGTTGAATAAAATTTCAAAAGAAAACTATAGTAAGCAAAACATGAATATGTGAAGATTAATTTATATAAGACAAATACACATGGAAAAAAAAAGATTAAATAGAAGAAATGCTTCATTCAATCTAATATTGATGAAATATATATTAGGCGTTGGTTGAACAACTTCTCTTTCACATATAAGTATAACCGTCATTCCAAATAAATCGATTCTATGCAAGCAAAATCAAGAGTGGTGACATCATCAACACCCGCATCATAAATTCTTCTATTAAATTTAATTTTTTCAAGACAAATAGTACCAAGTAAATTGATAAATGAAGAATAGAAGGGAGACATACATCTCAACATTTATTTTACCAAAATTTTCAAAATTAATATTCCATTAAAACACACCGTTAAAAAAAAAAATACATCGAAATCAGAGTATACATACCAACTTTCAATATGCAGAATTTCCTTTTGAACGCAACAACTACTTTCAATTGTTTGTTGATTTTGAACGAATTCCATTGGACACAACATTGATACCCAACAACACAAATCATTTTACCTCATAACTTCTTTTTATTAATAATACTAGATAATGTTGCCCGTACTATGCACGGGCCCAATAATATAAACGGCATGTTTTGGGGCTAATAACCAAGTTTTTGAAGTGATTATTTGTGTGGATAAAGGAATAAGTTTTTTTATCACAAACCTGTACTTTCTTTGACGGTATTTAAGGCATAATAAGACTACCCGCATACAACATTTTGTAAATATTTTATGTTGTCAATTATCATGATTTATAGTATTTTACGATAGATTTACTTCAAGAATCAGTGGAATTTTTTGTATTTTTTTCAAAACATATTTTATGTTGTCAATTATCATGATTTATAGTATTTTTACGCAATTTTTAAATATATATAAAAAAAACAAGACAAATAAATTAAAATGGACCCAATATATGTTATTTTTGTTGTCTCAATTTATGTGACACAAATGAAATTTGGAAAGTCATCCAAATTTTCATATTTTTTTAAAAATGTTTTAAGTTATTAATTATTGTGATTTATAATATTTTTATGTAACTTTGAAATAACGTACATTACTGGTCACTTTGTCCTAATTTATGCGATATGGATAAAATTACAAAATTAACCCTTTTAAAATGTCTTTCAGATATTTTAAGTTGTTAATTATTATTATTTATAATACTTTTTTGGTAATTTTAAAATGATATTCATTACTAACTCTGATACCAAAATAAATCTAAATTAAACAGAATAGTAAACAATTCAAGAGCGATAAAATAAATCTAAATTAAACAGAATAGTAAACAACAGTAGGTTCTTCAACAACGGAATAGTGAAACAGCAGAAATATTCCAATTTTTTGTAAATCCTACTCAGTACTCCCTCTCTCACTTAGTGTCTTATCGTGTTTATCTCAAGAGTTTATCCTGTTTTTCCCTTTTACTACTCCTTTTTTTTTCTTTTTTTTCTTTTTTTTTTAAAGTTACTACCCCGTTCATCTCTTTCTTTTGTTTAATAATAATTAATGAGAAAACCTTTACGTAATACTAAGACATTTTTAGAAACAAAAAGAAAGTTACAAAGTCTATATTTAGAATATAAGAGACTAAATAAGACCAAAGAAGACAATATAAGGTTAGACTATCTAATAGAAATAATATCTAGACTAGAATATAAATTCATTACACAGTTAAAATCAAGACATATATAATATATGAAAAAGCACCCTTTTGCTAACCAACTACGTCTAAGATATTGGTATTTATATAGAGAAATAAAAATAAAATCAGAGTGGTTAAAATTAAAACAGGCTTTAAGTTTATATTTAAAAGTATTAGAAACAAGAGACTTAGCAGATAGACTCTGTAACCACGGAGGCTTATACTCAGTAAATAGACCTACACTAGTTAATCCAGAATTGTTAAGTGCTATAAGGTGGGAATTACATAGCATTGATAGTGATATCCAATACGCAAATAATAGGATAAAATTTCAGAGAAAAATTATTAGTCAAGTGGATATTCCTCTAGGATAAAAATATAGATCCATTAAAACAATTAGAATACTTAGACTTAAGAATTTATCCTAAAAAGAAGTATAGAATACTAAAGGAAAATTCAGTAATACGGTGCAACTTTAGTCAAGGAGAACACTTGTTACATTCAGAAGATAAGCAATTTAATACTATAATAGATCTTATAATAAACTTTAGTGAAAAAACGCAAGAAAAAGAAAAGAATATAATAAGGTTACTAGAGACAATAGAAATAACTCAAAACAAACATAAAAAGATATTAGAAAGGTTAGAACAAAACTCTGATTTCTTAAAATCACAAGAGCTAGAACTAGATAAAAAAACTTCAATATTTAAACCATAAGTTTAATATAGAACAAATACCTACAAAGGTTGAAATAGGTAAGCTAATAAAAACTATAACAGAAAAGCCTAAAGAATTAGAGGTCAAAACAACATAATTAATTGAAAAAATTACACAACAAGTAGAAATAGTAACTACAGAAGTTAGTGATTTAAAAAAGACAATACAACAACTAGAGGATAAAATCCTTTCATGAACGACCTATGCCAAGAACCTTCATACACTAAAGCTTTAAAATTCACAGCAAGCATACTACCAGACCCACAAGGACTATCTGATCACCAATCTGCAAGTAAGTCGGATCAAATAAGTATTAAAAAAAATAACACTATAATAGCATTACTTATAGATCTAAGTAAAAAATTAGATAAGATAATTAGAGAAAAAAAGGTTATAAGAGAAGAACCGAAGCATCCTGAAATAGAAGAATTAATAACTCAATTAAAGAATATTGAGATAACTCCACCTAAAGAAAGACCAACAATAGTTAGAAAATCTCAAAAATGGACTTTCTTTCAGGTAGAAGAACAACAGTCGAAGAAAGACCACGAGTAAGTTTTTCTGAAAATAGAGTAGGAAATGGCCTTATATCAAGAATATTAATAGGAAATAGACAAGAAGATAAACAAATCCAGGAGTTAAACCAAGTTATAGATGTAGATAAAGACCTAAGAATATTCCAACAGAACCAGTTAAACCTACTTAACCCAAAGATATTGTATGATACAGGATATTTCGCAAAGACCAATCAGTTATATAGACATTATAGAGAAGAACAAATTTCAGCCATAGGAAAAGAAATAGTTACTATGAATTTAGTAAACCAAGAATCTCTACGAGGAATGATATACAACAAATTGACCTTAATGCATATGGGCTTAATAGTAGTAGGACTAAAAGGATTAACTAGAAAGAATCTAGGAACTAAAGTATTAATAGTACTATACGATGATAGATGGTCTGACTTAAAGAAATCAATCATACGATTAACAGAAGTAGATATGACCAATAACGGAGGGATATTCTATATTAGCCCAGACTTCATGATTAGTCTAGGAGAATTCGGAAAGCACATAAAAGTAGGAATACAGACTAAAGGCTATGAAGAAATGAGTAGCGGAAATAATCTACTTATGTGTATAGGTTTCATTGGAAAAGTTACATCTAGAAGTAATACAAGGTTTAGACTAAAAGTCGAAGATGTAGTAGAAGTAATGGGAAATAAAGGCATAAAATTAATAAAACCAATAAAAATAAATCCAGAAGAATATGCAGGATTAGAATGGAACCTAGAACAATTTAATAAAAAGAAAGTACTCACACCCGAATCTCATCTGATGTATACTAACGCAAAAGGAGAAACATCTATACGATTCACCAATTATAATTACTCTAATCAAACGAATTTAGAAGAAGAGTTAGAATTTGAAGAGGAAAAGGAATTTATGAATATAGAAATAATACAAGAAGAATATGAAGTAGATGAAGCCTTACAAGAAGCCGAAAGAAGGTATAATAACAATAATACTATAACCTTTAAATGTAAAGGATGTAAGACAGGAAGTATGGATATAGTGGAAGTAGAAAAACATTTTAAAACATGCAAACTTAGAACAGACAATCTAGGATATAGAAAAGAGTACCATAACCAAGAGAAATTTAACAGCCTTGAAAATATAATGGAAAATTTATATGAAAGTGAAGATGAAATAGAAAGAAGCTCTATAATAAGTCAAAAAGAACTTATGGAATCCACTAGTTCAAGTGCTAGTCCATTCCAACGAACCGCCCAACCACATACAATAGATACAAGTACAGGAAATGTACCAAGAAGACGAGTATTTAGGGTAAACCCAGACACGGTAACTGAAAATGTAAGACCAATGGGTAGAAGGATGCCTATAGAGGAACCTATTAGGTTACAAGAAGGAGGAAGCAAAGGAAAAATATTAAACATAGCAGCACATGATCCTCAAATGTGGAATGCAGTAATAGATTTATGGAAAGGGATAGTAGTAGCAGATTATATAAAAACATACCAAGATGCAGACGCAGAAACAATGTACAAATATATGGAAACCTTTCTAGGAGAATCTGCAAAAGCCTTATGGGAAGCATATAAATCTAACTTCCCACAAGAATTCCAAGCGTTGGTAAATATGGGAGCAAACCCATATAACTTCACAAATAAAATACATAGTCTAATTACATGGGAAGACCCAAATAGTGGTTTAGTAGTATTACAAAGAAATGCTCTAATACACCTAGAACAGTTAAGCATTACAAGTTGGTTCCACATAAAGAATTTTCTAAAAGACTATCATTATTATTGCACAATTAGTGGAAACTCTTTTGATGAAGAATTAGGAAAGAAGTTATTTAATAAATTGCCAGGAGCCTTAGGAAGAGAAATAGAAGAAAGTTGGTATAAAAGAGACGGAGTAATACAAAACCCCAACGGTAAATGGTCTATAGGACACAAAGTACAACATATAATGGCAATATTAACAGAAAAATGTACAAATATACAAATACAAAAACAACTAAAGCAGAATGAAATGAGTTTCTGTAAAAATGTTATGTACACAACCCAAAGTTATGATAAAGAACAAAATAAATCAAAGAAAAGATACAAGAAGCGTCGACCTTACTATAATCAGCAATATAATAATAATAAAAGATACTATTTAAGAAGGTCTTCAGCTAGAAAGCCATATCTAAATAAAGATAGACATGTTAGAAAATATAGAAACGATAGAAATTATAAAAATAAACTAGAATGTTTTACATGTGGAAGTATAGAACATTTAGCAAATGTATGTCCTAAAAGAAATAACAGTAGAACTAGAAACTCTCAATTAATAGAAGATTTTCAAGAAACTTTGATTAATGTTGATGAATACATGTCAGATAATGAAAGCATATATTCAGTAGTAAGTGTAGAAATAGAAGAGACAGCAAGGTCTGATGAGTCAGATTCAGCTAATGAAGAACTAATAAATGAAATAGGGTCAGAATTAAATAATATAGATTTAGGAGAATTACAAATGAGTACAATGATGAATATTTCACAAGAATGTACTCATGAGTTTGAAAGAAACAAAGGAATAGATAACAATCAATGTATTTTACGTAGATGGTACCCAAGCAGAGAAAAAAGGGCAAAATGTAAGTTTTGCTATGCTGAAGGATGTATCACATGCATAGAAAACTTATTAAAGATAAAAATAACAGAGGGACGTGAAAATAAAAGTAATGATACAATAACTTTACGAATAATAACATTAGAAAGTAGAATAAATGAATTAGAACAAAGAATAATGTTGTTAGAAAAAGGAAAACAAAAAATTAACGAAAATATGACAGAATCAAAAACAGAAGAATGGGAGACCCAAGAAGCAGAATTAATGAATATAGAAACTATGATAAATCATTATGAAAATTTAATATGTAATGAAGATAAAAAATTCACTACTATTAAAGTACTAGCTAGACTTAAAATTCAAGATGTTGAGTTAGAAACTTTAGCATTGGTAGACACAGGCTGTACAGGTAGTATAATAAACAAAAAGATTTTACCACAAAAATTAATAAAAACCTTAGACAAACCAATTGCAGCAATGCAAATGGATGGAACTTATAATACATACCAACATTATATAGGAAAGACTCAGATAAGTTTTATTAATACATGTAATGAATTTTATAAACCAATGTATACACTTGATAGGATATGGGTACGAGACCTTAACATAAATGTAGATTTTGTACTAGGATTAAAATTTATAATACAAAATAATGGAGGAACATTAATTACACGAGATGGGGTAATATTCTTTAAACATCTGACCTATACACCAGTACAAACCATAAAATTTGAAACAAAAGGAAGAAAAGTTGGTATACCTTCAAGCAATCCTGAAACTGATAATATACAGACATGTTGTAAAAACTGCAAAAATAAGAGTCAATGCTGTAAAGATCATAAGGAACAATATGAAGAAGAAGACGAAGAATATGATATAAGAGAGAAAGATTATACCTTAATAGAAATAGAAAATACATTCTATAATTTTTAACTAGGAATAGATAGGATAGGTACATTTAGAAGTCCTAAAGATTTAGATAATATAGTAAAAATATTAGATAAAATGGAAATAATAGGAGAAAAACCTTTAAAATATTGAGAAAATAATAAGGTCGTATGTAAATTAGATATCATAAACCCTGAATACATAATAAAAACAGCTGCGATTGAAGCAACCAATCAAGACCTAGAGGATTTTGGTGTACAGATAAAAGAATTACTAAACTTAGGAGTAATAAGAAGATCTACATCAAAACACAGATCAGCAGCATTTATGGTAAGAAATCACAGTGAAATAGTGTGAGGTAAAGCAAGAATGGTAATTAATTACAAAAGACTTAATGATAACACCAGAACAGATGCGTATAAGTTATCCGATAAAAATGAATTAATCAATCGAATCCAGGGAAAAAGGATATTTAATAAATTCGATTGTAAATCAGGATATTGGCAGGTAAAAATGCATGAAGAAAGCATAGAATGGACAACATTCACTTGCCCGAAAGGACATTTTGAATGGTTAGCCATGCCATTTGGGCTAAAGACTGCCCCGCCAATATTTCAAAGAAAAATGGACACTATCTTTGGAGACTATAAAAGGTTTGTCCTAGTATATGTAGACGATATCTTAGTATTTAGTAAGGATATTAAAGATCATTTAGGACATTTACAGACAGTGTTTCGATTATTTATAAAAAAAGGAATAATAGTAAGTAAAAAGAAAATGGAATTATGTAAGAACCATATAAACTTTTTAGGAGTAACCTTAGGCGAAGGAAAAATTAAATTACAACCACATATAGCGACAAAAGTATTAGAGATGCCAGATAAATTAGACAATACAAAAGATTTACAAATTTTTTTAGGACTAGTAAATTATGCTAGAAACTTTATTAAAGACTTAGGAAAAATAGCAGGACCCTTATACTCAAAAACAGGTAGTAAAGGGCAAAAACATTTTAATATAGAAGACATTAAATTAGTACAACAAATTAAAGAAAAAGTGAAAAACATTCCAGAACTAAGTATACCATTAGAAACAGATTATCTAATAATTGAAACAGATGGCAGTTTCCAAGGATGGGGAGCTGTGCTAAAAGCTAGACCTAATAAATACATTGATAAAACAGAAGAAAAGATTTGTGCTTATCAGAGTGGGAAATATAAAGAGAAAGGAAATATGAGCAGTATAGATGCCGAAGTTTTAGCAATAATATATGGTCTTAATAGTTTTAAGTTATATATTTTAAATAAAAATGAGATATTAGTACGAACGGACCATGAAGCCATAGTTAAATTCCATCAAAAGATAAATCAAAAAGCTAGTAGCAAGAGACGATGGTTAAATTTTATGGATACTATATCCATCTATCCAAATGTTATCTTTGAATATATAAAAGGGAAAGATAACAGTTTAGCAGATCAATTAAGTAAACTAAATATTAAAGTAACTTGATTATATATTTGTTTTCAGCATGAGACCAACCAGTTCAATAAACAAAGGCAAAGGAGTAGCCTCATCATCAGACACATACGCCTAGACTGTATTAAGTAATATGAAGTTTAG
Source organism: Solanum okadae (assembly GCA_036553675.1). Taxonomy (NCBI): domain Eukaryota; kingdom Viridiplantae; phylum Streptophyta; class Magnoliopsida; order Solanales; family Solanaceae; genus Solanum; species Solanum okadae. Next base: position 14,010,819 of record CM071688.1, on the reverse strand, counting down.
GCTGCAGACACCATCAATAGAGATGATGGATCGTATGTACTTCGGTAAGCATAATTTAATATGTTACCCGAATTCGAATTTATCTTTTAGACAATTACCAGAGTGTGTGTTAGACAAACCTCAGAAATGTTTAGCAGATAATTTATGGATGGCATATAATAAGAAGGACAACAAATATTTTATAGCTTCATTAAATGCCTTGTGTCAATACTTTACAGACAAAAGTAGAGAGAATAAGTTTAAATATTATGTGGTAATACATGGTAAGACAAACGGTATTTTCCAAACTTGGATAGAAGTTGTAGAATCCATAAACGGAGTTAAAAATCCTCTTTTTAAAGGTTTTAATGATTTTACTGAAGCACTAGATTATGCAAGAGGGATACTTGGTCCAAATTACTATATCTCCCCAGCCCTAAGACAAAATCCACAAAAAATCCCTCAATACAATATCAAAAAGACACAGATAAAATAATCTTTTGTGACCATTGTTCTTCAATGACCGAGGCCTTCAAAAGATTAAATGCAAGGGTGGAAGCATTACTCCAAGAGAACACTAAATTAATGGAGCAGGTGAAATCACTTAAAGGTAAAGACCCCATTCAGAAGATTGATACTAGTACTCAGACCTCAGAAAAGAGTTTTCCATCTCTAGAAAAAATGGATGAGCAGGGTGTGCATTCCCCAACGAATGCAAAAAGATCCACTGTATCGGATAATAAAGATACAGCTAGTCCGGTTCAAACGGTAGCCGGTAAAGACACATCAAACCCGTTTATGGCTGTCACTTTGCCAAAAAGTGAAGGTGAAGGTTCTTCATCAAGACGACGGTTACCCAAATCATTTACTCAGATAGAGACAATATAAAAGAAAACAATGCTACATAAAAAGAAAAAGAATGATAAAATCGAAAGCATAATTAAAAAGACTTTAGAAAAGTTTTTCCAACAAGGACAGGATAAGCATGTAATTACTCCACCAAATCCAGATCCAAATGGAGATAGACTGGTACCGGATGCAGAACGTTTAGATACAGAAAGAGATAGAATTGATACGAGCTCAAGAAGAGACAGTTCAGGTAACAATAGAACCAGATCAACAAGTTTAGGAGAAGAGGACTATGGAGAACATGCATACTATCAAGATGCTCAAGATCCCAATGAAGATGATGATTCAGGAATGAGTTTTGTGATGGACCTTCTGTGCAAATTGTGCAATGTAAATAATTTGATCAGCGTATGAATTTTGTTAGCTCTTTCTGTTTTAGGAGTTTCAAAATCAAACTTCACAGGAGCTATGTCCTTTTTTAATACTTATTTGCATCTCGTGGATGCTTGTTAATGCAATCCTATACTTCATCCAGAAAATGTAGGTGATTAGCTCTCTCTCCTCAAGAAAAAAACACTTAACGAGGAAAAATAAGACATGCTTTAGCTTTCCTAGTTTGAACTTTGAAGGAGCGAGTTATTGAAGAATATGGCAACAATCATATATTAGATGAATAGGACGTCTCATACAATGAACATGCTTTTTCAAAAGTTAAATGACTTCTCTATATTTAGGTTTGTCATTGGCCCTCTGAGAGACTAGTTTACCTCAATCCTTTGTGAATCAATTAGATATGAAATCATCTTCTGTGCTATTTCTTTGGATTCAAGCTACATGATTTGAAATTTTAGAAAGTTCTTCCTTAGCGGTTTGATCTTATACCACTGTAGTTTCTATGTAGTGCTATGATTGCGATTTGTCATTTTCTTCTTCCTTGTTTTTAGTGCTTGAAGTCCAATTTGATTGATAACTTCTTCTTCTATTTTTTCACTAGGGAATTAAGAGTGATGTCAGAACAAGTTCTGGTATGTTTCTGAACTCTGATGAGAGGAATTATCCCATGATACAGGTCCGTACAGCACAAGGTCCTTTCAATTGTTCTCTTGTTCTCTCTTCCCTGACTGAAGCAAAACATGATATGCTACTATCTTTGTCAATAATTATGTAAATTATGTTTGTATGAATTATGGTATGTACTTTATCTATTATGTTAAAAACTACCCTTAGTATATGGTTAGACTTTTAACTTCTTGATAACAACGATGGATTAGTCTGTAAATTCCTAGGATGTTTTACATGCCTTAAAAAGTCCGCAAAAATCACAGGACGTCTTGTTGGCCATATCCGGGGTGTGATTAATGAAGAAGTTGTTAAGAATACAGGTTAAAAGAAAGAGATGAACGGGGTAGTAACTTTAAAAAAAAAAAAAAAAAAAAAAAAAAAAAAAAGAGTAGTAAAAGGGAAAAACAGGATAAACTCTTGAGATAAACACGATAAGACACTAAGTGAGAGAGGGAGTACTGAGTAGGATTTACAAAAAATTGGAATATTTCTGCTGTTTCACTATTCCGCTGTTGAAGAACCTACTGTTGTTTACTATTATTTGAATTTACTTTGCTATCGCTCTTGAATTGTTTACAGAATATATATATGTATTCTACTATATTATAAAAGCTTTTAAAAGTCCCACAAGTATAATATATAATATTGAAGATTGGGAAAAGTCCCAATCTTGAATATTATAAAAAAAATTAAAATGTTTTAAGTTATTAATTATTGTGATTTATAATATTTTTATGTAACTTTGAAATAACATACATTACTGATCATTTTGTCCTAATTTATGTGATATGGATAAAATTACCAAATTAACCCTTTTAAAATGTCTTTCAGATATTTTAAGTTGTTAATTATTATTATTTATAATACTTTTTTTGGTAATTTTAAAATGATATGTGTTATTTTTTCTGTCCCAATATATGTGAGCCTGATAGAATTTTGAGAGTCAACCTATTTTATTATATAGCTTTTAAATATTTTAAATTGGTAATTATTGTAATTTTTAATGCTTTTTAAGTCATTTGTAAATGATATATTGAGACTTTTCCATTTCCTTGATTGGGACTTTTCCATTTGATACATACATATATATATATATATATATATATATATATATTCTACTATATTATAAAAGCTTTTAAAAGTCCCACAAGTATAATATATAATATTGAAGATTGGGAAAAGTCCCAATCTTGAATATTATATATTATACTTGGGCCTAAACTCCCTTTTATAATATAGTAGAAAATAATTATTGTGATTTATAATATTTTTATGTAACTTTGAAATAACGTACATTACTAGTCACTTTGTCCTAATTTATGTGATATGAATAAAATTACAAAATTAACCCTTTTAAAATGTCTTTCAGATATTTTAAGTTGTTAATTATTATTATTTATAATACTTTTTTTGGTAATTTTAAAATGATATGTGTTATTTTTTCTGTCCCAATATATGTGAGCCTGATAGAATTCTGAGAGTCAACCTATTTTATTATATAGCTTTTAAATATTTTAAATTGGTAATTATTGTAATTTTTAATGCTTTTTAAGTCATTTGTAAATGATATATTGGGACTTATCCATTTCCTTGATTGAGACTTTTCCATTTGATATATATATATATATATATATTATAAAAGTTTTTAAAAGTCCCACAAGTATAATACATAATATTGAAGATTGGGAAAAATCCCAATCTTAAATATTATATATTATACTTGGGCCTAAACTCCCTTTCAACATCCTATCTTTTAAGATATGAATGTGAAAAAATATTCCATGTTAGATTAAAACAATCAATTTTACTTTGGAATATAGAAATAACATAAAATAAACAAGTAATGAAAAATACATGGTAATTTAAAGATATGAGGTGTAACCCACATTTTTTTCTTTTCTAAAGTCTCTTTTTGGTATTTATTTCTGGGTATGAATTGTGACACAAACGTTTTTTAAGGATGATTTTTTTTTTCATTTCTCTTAAATAATAAAAACTAAAAGAATAAAGAGATAAAAATTGAAAAAGAAACTAAAAGAATTTTTTTAAAAAATCAATTATATGTATCCATTATTTATGAAACCAAATTCTGATTTTTAATACATCCTTTTCTTTCTTCATTTTAAAAAAATAAAATTACATGCTATATAATGAAAAAAATTACCAAAATTTGGTATGAAATTGATACAATTATTCTTAAAATTTAAAATAGGGCATTTATCTGAAAAGATGAAATTAATATATTTGAATTTACATGGTAACTAAATACAAGCTTGCAACATACAAGTATAAATAAAGTTTGATATATCGCTATTGATTGTGTATCACATTTCTAATGCCTAACTTTATATAATTATATAGATAGATTAGTTAACAATATTACGTTATGAAACTACTTAGAAGTTGAATAAAATTTCAAAAGAAAACTATAGTAAGCAAAACATAAATATGTGAAGATTAATTTATATAAGACAAATACACATATGGAAAAAAAAGATTAAATAGAAGAAATGCTTCATTCAATCTAACATTGATGAAATATATATTAGGCGTTGGTTGAACAATCTCTCTTTCACATATAAGTATAACTGTCATTTCAAATAAATCGATTCTATGAAAGCAAAATCAAGAGTGGTAACATCATCAACACCCGCATCATGAATTTTCTTCTATTAAATTTAAATCTTTCAAGACATATAGTACCAAGTAAATTGATAAATGAAGAATACAAGGGAGACATACATCTCAACATTTATTTTACCAAATTCAAAATTAATATTCCATTAAAACACACCGTTAAAAAAAAATACATTGAAATCAGAGAGTATACATACCAACTTTCAATATGCAGAATTTCCTTTTGAACGCAACAACTACTTTCAATTGTTTGTTGATTTTGAACGAATTCCATTGGACACAACATTGATGCCCAACAACACAAATCATTTTTACCTCATAACTTCTTTTTATTCATAATATATTTATATGACCACTATTTGATGAATTCATCACAATTAATATTTGCCCTTTCAATTTCCATTCCTCCATATTCTATAGATTAATTATCATTTTTAATTTTGCCATTAATCTCTTTTCATTTATGTGAATTGACTTTCAATTGTCCATTATTAAATTCAATAATCAAGATAAAATTAGAGTGTGTTTTTAAATTAGGGAAAATATCAAAAAAAAAAAGAAAAAAAGATAAATATGAATGATGGTCATAGAAAGGTGTCATATCACCAATTCTATATCTAGCTTTATTATTATTATTATTATTATTATTATATATATATATATCATTAATTATTTTTTTCTTATTAATATTAAAAATTATTAACCTAAATTTGAAATATTTTAATTAATTTATGTGTTATTATACTAAAAACATATTTAGGGAGTTTTTATTTATAAGAAAAATAAAGTGCTAATTTGTGTAAGAATAAAATATATGATATTATATATTACTCATAAATAAGGTCTATGCAGTGTTTCCAAAAACGTTTTTGGGGCGAGTCTCGGGGCGGGACGTACCAAAAATGTTTCAGGGCGTAAATTAAAATCGTAGATTCGTAAGGCGTAAATTTTAAAATTTGAGGCGTAAGCCTCGAGCATAAAAACGTAAGTCATGGGCGTAAAATCGTAGGCCCGGACGTTTTTAATTTATTATTTTTTACCTTTTTTGCTTTAAATCATATTTTTTATTATTGGTGCAATGATATTCTCAAATAGTAATTATAATACTTTTTTTGTCATTATTAATTATTAATACTTATGTCAAATAAATATAATTTCTATATATTATAGGTTATTTATAAAAAAATTATTTGTTAAATCGTTGAAAGGTCTACTTTTGCTTATTTTACTAGTTATAAAAATAAAATATACACGAGATTACGTCCTATAAATTCATGTGACTTACACCCTGTGTCTCGGGGCTTACGTCTCGCCCTATACCGTAGAAAACGCCTAGTCTTTTAAAACACCTGGGGCTATGTATATTGTAATAAATACATTATAAGTCGTCTTCCCCAATTTCAAAAATTAAGGAGCCATTGAAGCCCTTCCCCAACTGCTGCAACTCCGTCGCTCTGCTACCTGAAATCCACCTGCTATTTCCAGTGCCCAGAGCCAAATCGGTACTCCCTTTCATTCATTCATTCTAATTTGGAGAAGAAATTTTAATCTAGAATGTTCCATACATATTATTTTTTGGTTTTCTATTCGATGTCTGGTAACCACATTGGAGTAGACTAAATCCGATTCGATATTTATATTCTAATAATAGCTTTAAGCTGAAAAATGCTGAGGATTTTAGTAAAAGAAGGTTCCACTATTTCCATATTGAATTTCCATCAGAAGCGTACTCTTGTCAATGTAAAGCTTAAATGGGTTAAAGATAGTGTCTTGGATTCTGTGGTAGCTGGAGGTACACAACTCAAGGCTGGAACTACACTAGTTTCCATCATTGCCTCACAATCCACTTCTGGTATTCCTATTTACCATCTCCAAAGAAAGCATAGGCAGCTTGGACTCCCTCATGACTTGAAAGTTTCCACTTTCCTTAGGCGATACCCAAATATTTTTCAGGAGTTTTTTTGTAGTGATAGTGCTGGTACTCCTGTTCCGTGGTTCAAATTAACTCCTGAGACTTTAGAATTTCATCATGAGCAAGTTGACGTTTTCCGCCAGTGCAGTACAGATATTGTTAATAGGTTGAGAAAGGTTTTGATGATGACCAATAAGAGGATGCTTCCTCTTCAGACAATTGATCAGCTAAAATGGGATTTAGGCTTGCCACATGATTGTGCTAGTTCATTGATTATAAAATATCCTAAGCTGTTTAGTTTGGTGGACCTTCCTGATGGTCGTGTCGGTCTGAGGCTTTTAGCATGGGATCACAAATTAGCTGTTTCCCATTTGGAGGCGAATTCTGCAAAGGAAAATGGGACCTTGATGTTTCCTATTGGATTTACCAGGGGTTTTGGGTTAAAGAGAAAATGTATGAAATGGTTGGAGGAATGGCAAAAGCTGCCTTATACTTCTCCTTATGTAGATGCTTCTCATTTGGACCCAAGGACAGATGTGTCAGAGAAGAGGATAGTTGGAGTCTTTCATGAGCTTTTGAACCTCACCTTACAAAAGAAAACAGAGAGGAACAATGTTAGCAATCTTCGTAAGCCATTGGAATTGCCTCAGAAGTTCACAAAGGTCTTTGAGCGGCATCCGGGGATTTTTTACATTTCTATGAAGGGTGACACGCAGACAATCGTCCTTAGAGAGGCTTATGAGCGCAATCAACTGATTGAGAAGCATCCCCTTGTTCATATAAGGGAGAAATTCGCAAACATGATGAAACAAGGTTTTCTAGATCGTAGTAGAGGGCTATATAAAGACAATAACCAAGGTCCAGAAGAAGAGGAGTCACTGACAAGTAGTTTTGTTGGTGAGACCTGTGGAACTAGATATTACTCTGATATAGTCTCAGATTCAGGTATGGGTTTAGAACATGAAGCAAAGAAGATAAAGGTCCTTCAAGAATGTTGAAGTTATAAGCTGAGAGGTGATTGGACTGACTACTTGAGGCTCTTAGAAACATGTGGAAGTAGATTGCATATGCTCTTAGTATATGAATAACATTAGATAGAGGTCCTTTAAGAAGTACTGTTGAAGATAAAAGCTGAGAGGTGATTAGCTGTAACTTTGAGATTCTCATTCTTCATCTAAATTTGCGGAGAAGTTCTTCATAATGTTGAGGAAGTTCTCCCCAATCTTTGCTTATGATCTGGTCCTTATCTTGGTTACTCGGACCAAATCAAATAAGACGGCCATTTTATTCCAAGAAGAGAGGGAATTAACTAATGTGATTGAAAGATGAGCTGAGAGTGTGAATTACTCCCTTCATGGCATCATTTCAGAGAACCACCCCTTTAGTATGTCTCAATGAGTATTATTGATGGACTTCTGTTCTGTAAGAAGTATTCAGCTGGAACTCTTGCAGCAACTGACTCTGTGGTGTCACCTAAATGTGATGGTAAGGATTGTTTACCTTTAGCGAGGAAGTTCATTTATCTAATGTTAGTTTCTAAAGGCTGGATGGAGGCTTTGAGATTCTGTCAGATAGTATGCTCATGTTGTTCTTTGAGAATCCTATGAGACAGTGTATGTGATAGTTTATGTCAGTGTAGTCACTAAGTTATCTCCATGATACATCATTTATTCCTTTCTCTATTGTCAACAAGTTATCTCTGTGACACATCATTCATTTTTTTCATTAATTTAGATTTTCAGGTCCCATGAATGAATCTGAGCAAATGTGAAAACAAAATACCTTTTAAGATGTCTCTGAAGTGGACACAAAATATTTAGAATGCTTTAGACTCAAAATTTCTGGTGGCACTAAATCAGGTTATGAGGTCTTCTATTTTGTTAGAAAAAACATAGATTACCAGAAGCTGCACTAAAGCTATTATATATATCTATAAATTATAAATTTTCTTAATTCAGAAGCTGCACTAAAGCTCGCACATTATTTTCTGCTGAACAACTTGGCTTTGGCAGACATCTCTCAGAGAAAGAAATATCACTTCACCAAGGTCACTTTCACATTCATCTTGAACCAAATATTTTGGAACTTCTATCATTATATATACAAGAAGTTTCCTGAAAGAAGGAATATTTGGCAATGAGTTTGAGTGCTTGCAGATATCTAGCATGGAATATTCCTGATAAATGTTGTTCCAAAATCAAATGAAAGCAAGTATATCCATATGCATTACTTGACTATATCCTATCATTACCAGAATTATCTTTATACATTTTCTGAATAATGTTTTGTAGTCATATACTTTTAGCTTTGTGCCACATTCTTTATCTAAGATATTGAGGATTCGTTTTTCTTATAAATATTATGCCTAGATGGGACACTGACATTGAAACTAGTAGCTGTCAGTTTGTGTCAATAACCCTAAAAGAAATACAAAACAAGTGATATTTTACCTGTACAAGATAAATAAGTTCAAATATATATATATTCATCGAGAGATGATCTGAAAATAGCATTTGGATTGACTGAAGAACAAGTGCTTTTAGGAAGAAAATGTTAGGCTTAAGTCTTTCTTATGCATCTATGTGTGAGCTCCAGTATTGATGCTCATTTTCATTTAGATCAAGTTCTTGCTAGATTGGATATGTTGATAACTAACTTCCCCTTTAGTTTAGTTTCTTCATACCTTATATGGTTTTCAGGTTAGCTACTCTTCCAGTTTTAGGCAAAAAATAATATCTTTATCGTATTATATGATGCTTTCTGACTGATGTTTTTAAGCTGTCTTAATCTGATCTGAATTTCTCTTCTTCGGCTAAATCTGTCCATTTTCCCCTTATTGTCGGATTATTGATCCATTTCAGATTTGAATTTTATGAATGGGCTGTATAGCAGTTGATGATGGGAATTAATGCTCTTTGGGTCTAGCTTTTAGTGATTTCAATCTGTTTGTTTTCCTTATTTTCTTTTTTTAACTTCTTGATTTATGGAGTTTCTGTACTTCCCAAAGCTAAGTAACCAATAAAAAATGTTTATTCCTTTCTTCGCCTTTCTTGGTCGTTTACCCTTTGACCTTGCTTACTCCCAGGTAAACCATTGCCGGTGTTTTTTACCAGAAGTATTGTTGCCAACTCCTTTCTCACTATTCTTTCCCTTATTCTTCGACTCTATTTTTGGGGAGGTTTTTTGTTTTGCTTCTATCTGTATATAATTTCTGCTTCAGCAATCCAAGGTGAGCACAACCAGAGACAACTTCATTATCAACTATCTCAGTAAGGTAAAACTGTATACTTAAACTCTTGTACTTAAAGGGTCATAAACCTAAACCAATTAACCCTTCATGTGCTTACCTCTGTATGTTTTACAACAGAAAGTTTGTATGGGAGTTGTTGCTCATTGTGTGTTTCATATAATAGGTTCTAAAATTAAAAGTAGTTTTTTAATACTGCCGAGGACTGACCATACGTTATTAATGCTCTCGAAGTCAGCTTTCATAAAAAGGAGATTTTCTTATACATTAGAACTAGGGATGATTTTGTTGTTTGTTTCTGTTGAATAAACCTTGGGACCTGGCTCCAAAGACTCAAAACAGGCAAAAGAATTTATCTGAGAAGGGAAATTCAGGTAAGGTGTATCCCATATCTTGAAAACCCAATACATTTCGTTGCTTCTTATAGCGAGAGACCTGAGTCGTACATATTCTTGAGCTTCTATACTTTTATTTGTGTTGCTTCTATTCTTTTCTAATCTGTTCTTTTTTCATAAGATACTTTAAGTTGTTCATTAAGTGTACTGTACATTTCTATCACAGCATAGCCTCAGTTTCTCTATGCAATAGTATGTGGTTATCATTAATTGATGAAAGTGGAAATTATTCTCTGATGTGGAGTCCTTTTTTATTACGTAGGCCCTATTTTGCCTGATGATATGAAAGTAAAAGTGAAGACGGGAGAAAAAGGTGATGAACCCCTAAGTCTTGTTTCAGGGGCTTCTTCAAATCATACCAACCGGAGAAGCTTCAGTCCCTCTTGGCTTCTTTGCACCATTGCTGGTAATTTATTCCGATATCTACTCAAAATTTTTTTACCTCTTCTGTTAATTGTGTACAAAACTTATTGAAGTATTCTTTTCATAGACAACTTTTGTTGACGCACACTCGAAAACATTGTAGATACTCGTGGCCTGTTTCCCATTGTTATATTTTTTTTACAAAAAGAGAAAAAGTTGCCTCAACTTATGCACTGGGTTACATGTGTGAAGAAGATATGAAAGGAAACAACCACCTGTTTGTGGACTAAGGTGGCTTTGGAGCTTTGGGACATGTTTGGACTTGTTCAATATTAAAGTAATGATATCAAATTCAGCCAAGTAGTCACTGTTAATATCGGAAAAACATGGGCGTCACAAAGGAGAAGGAAATCTTTGATATCTTTATGACAAGGAAGGCAGAATGTATATAGTTGTGTAAATCTGATAAAAGTTCAGTAGGACACTTTTAAAATATGGTGAACAGAAGTAGAGTGAAACTTTTCTGTCGACATATATGGTAGTATTTGTACTTTTGGAACTTTTATGTATTTATAAAAAAAAAAAAGATTAGTTTGATAATATTACTATAGCTTATCCCGTTTTCTTATTGCATAGGAACAATATTTGTTGACGATAATCAATCTATACATTGGTGAGGCATTTTCCATGAGCTACGATCCAAGAGAAACATTTGATTCTTTCATAAAATCTTCCAAGGCCAAGAAAACATGGTCGGAGAGGGTTATAATAAAGGCTGCATAACAGCTATTCACAAAGAAAGATTCCTTTGTGGTGGGATTGTTTCACCTTTAATCAGAGGTCTCGGGTATGAAGAAAATTATGTTGGGAGCACCACCCCTGAATGGGCCAACTTGTAGTGCGCAATCCAAATTTAGTTGGGACTTCAATACAGGCTCCAGACACCAAGTGGGAAACCAAAATCAAAAAACAAAAAGATTCCATTGTGAAGAGTGTTTCCGGATGATGGAATCAGTTGAGAGAACAAAGGAGGGACAGGGCTTTGCTGATTCATCAAAAACAGAAAAGTCATCAATTTCCCCAATTATTGAGGTTTTTGCAAACATTTGTTTTGAGCTTTTGTTTAGTCATACATTTTGAAGTTGAAACCTTGAAGATTTGTGTTTTCAAAAGTTATGATTTTTGGAATTTGAAGCTGTGTTTGAACTTGTATTTTACTTTGGGAAAGAATTGAAATTTGTGACTTGAAGTCCCAAAAACTGAAAACTATTTTGAGTCATTGGGAACTAGAAAATATTCGAAGATCATAATCTAATAAAATTTCATGGTCAAATAAAAATTTGAAGATAATTTTTTAAAATATACTCCCAAACGCTAGGTTAGTGGTGGAATCTTAGCTTTTGAAAATGCCTTTGGGCCTAAAATTGAGCACAATTTGCTCATTATCACATTATTGCGTTTTTAAGTTTTATTCGAGGTGAATTTTGCAAATTAGAATTGAAGTGTTTTATACACTTACCTAAAAGTTACTGCAAGGGGCCTTAAATTGATGTATGAACTTTAAGTGATTTGGCTGATTTCAAAGTCTTGAATAGATAAGTATTTCTCTAATACACTTATCTTTGATGGTTTGGGTTACTTCAAAGGTGTGATGAATTAGGTTTGGCTTGTTATGATGAGGTTGTCCATATTTATCATGCATATCAACTCAGGGTGAGACCTGGAGTACGGACTATATTATATTTGTGATTATAATTGTATGGTATCTGTTTTGCTAAGTTATGGTTACTAAGCCAAGTTGATGATCGAGAGTGGTATATTTTAAATGTTGGGATTAGTTATGGTTGTGTAGTGTTTGGAACAAATTTGATAAGGGGGAATTTGTTAAGATGGTTTAGTAAGAGTCTTGTGGGTGGTCTACTAAAATGGGTCAAGGGTCAGGGTGCTGGCATGAGAACTTGAGGGAGAATAGTAGTTTGGTTTACAGGGTTAGTAGCGGTCTTGTATTCAGAATATCTCTAAGTGATAGAAGGGTTAGGTTATGATTTGATATGAGGGTGGAATGGCCTAGATGGTGGAGTTGACAGCGGAAGGAGGCGAGGTGACTTGAGATAGAGCGTATGAGTTCCAAGGTAATACTACTTGTAGTAAGAGTGGTGAAATGGATGGATCGGAACCTTAATTTTATTTTCAAGTTGCATGTTTCTTTGATTATTTGCATGATATTATGTAGTGGGTTCGGGTCGATCGATGATGCCTACCAGTAAGTGTTGTTTGTACTGATACTACTCTTGCTATGCCACTTGACATGGTCTAGTTGTAGGATTCAGTGATGTTTCATAGATGAAGACGATAATGATCTCTGACAGTTTCTAATCTTTTTTTCTTATGGTGAGAGTTGTGTCTTATTCTTTCATAAATGGTACTCTTTAGATGCTCTTGTACCTATTTAGACTAGTTCCTAGGGAGGAATTTATGTATTTTTCCGAGATAGTGTATTTCATCAAGATTAGTAATTGATTTTCATAACTAAATGAGTTAATATATTACAAAGTTGTTTATTTCTGCATTTTCAGTTTTAAATTGGATAATAAAGTTCTACTAGCTAGATGTTACTATCTAGATGTTAGAATAGGTGATCGCATGATTCGGTGAATTTGGATCGTAACAGTAATCATGAGGAGAATGGATGGAAAGTTAGAAGGATTATCCAGAGTGACCAAGAAATTTAAGTTTAAGCAGAAGCCTATTAACAGCCTGGTTCAGTCTCTTCCACTAATGTGGTCTTACAATTCTTTTAGGCTCTTCATACATTTTATTTTTTCAAAACCCCGTTCTTGATTTTTATTTGTGTTTTGATGCTCTATTTCTAGTTTCTCTCTAGGAACATAAAAGCATTTTCTATTTGTTATTCTATAATCCCAGTAGCACTTTTAGATTTCACTATTATTTTTGTCCTCATAACAATAAAATGAGAATTATGATTATGCTATATATATGTCTACAAATTCTGACATGTTCAGTGGGATCAAATTTGTTCTTCATCTCTTCTTTCACAAATCAAATTTGCAAATATGAAGTCACAAAATCGTAAAGGTGGAGGAATGAGTACTTCAAACCTCGTCTTTGAGTTTCATCAAAACTACACTCCGACAACCCTTGAAGTAGGGACATTTGTAGACATTGAAATTTTGTGGAACTCTACAATACATGTTTGATTTTACTAGAATTCTTAGAGGCTAGTTATCTACACTAAACTCTAGCTTATGTCTATTTAAATGATATTATATTCCGCATCTCAAATATCCCATAAGCTTTTGGGTATAAAGATCAAGATCTCGAATATTCCATAAATCTGGAATATTCATAAAAATCAAGATCTTTAATATCCTATAAACTCTAGGGATATTCATAAAAATCACATCAAGATGCGATCTTCTTGACAATCAAATACTTCAAGAAGATCCACAAAATTCTTTCATGGAAATCAATTAAATCTCAGGAAATCCAAATCATCATAATTTGAATGATACGCTACTAACAACCCTTGGATCACAGAGAAAATTGAAAGAGAAGAATCAATGGTACAAACATATTTGTATTCACTTTATTTTTTCAATAAAATTATGTTTTTTCATTTTGTTTATTTGTCATTACAATTAATTTTCGATCACTTTAAAATAAACAATTTCAGTGGAGACGAAGGATATTCGTCAAAGAAAACAAGTTCTTATGGTTAAACAGGCGTCACAAGTCACATGAATCAACTTGAAACAGACTGGATTGGTCGAAGAAACATGTCTCATATGAATCAACTTGAAATGATTCAAATCTTTTTAACATTTCTATATCAAATTAGTGCTTACTGTTTGTATTTGCTGTCACATTTTCTACTAAAATATTTGTCAAGCTTCGATTTGTTTTTATCTTCTACAAGTTGGGAGCCCAAAATATCTATTTACTTTAAAGTTATTCATTCACACTTTCATTCCTTACACTTTGTTTGGATGATTGTATTGTATTGTTTTGATTGTTACTTGAATTCATATCGAATTATATGTTTATAATGGTTTGAGGTTATTTCTTGGCGGATTAATTGATAACCAATAGGAAATTAATAAATTATATTGTACCATTCGGCACATATATAAAGTTCTTAAGTTAGGGTTTAGTTTCATACTTTCATTTTTGACCGTTTGTCTCAAGCTCTCGAATATCCTACAATGTGCCAACACTGTTTGCTGTTGAATTTTGAGCAAGAATGCAATTTGACAAATCACGCTCATAAATCATTTGGTTGTTACGTCATCTCTAACAAGTGATTTTACATGATTTTTTAAACGGAAAAGGGTCAAAATTATTCTCAAACTATTTAAAATAGCTCATATATATCCTTTAATTATGTTTGGGATAAAAAAAAACTACCCTAGCCGTCTATGTTTTGGACCACAAATACCGTTAAAACGTTATCTTTGCCATAAGAGTTGGCATGGTAGTCCACCCAGGTAATCGAATATGGCAAAAATACCTTCCTCTCAATAATGTTGTTCTTCCTTGTTCATCCTTATCACAAAAAGAAAATTAAATATAATTCTTTCATTGTTCTTGTTTGATCAGTTGTTGTTCGAACTTTGGAACTCCAATATTAAAGTGTGCTGAAGTTTGCTTGAGGCTGTTATTGCGTGTTGAAGGATCGAGTTCATTGTTTGAGATTTGGGGTCATAGATTCACAAAATCGATTTTTAGATTTTTCAAGCTTTTAAGAACTCTTTCATATATTTTTTGGGATTTCAATTCAAATCTTCAAACTAAAAAATCATCTGTTAAATGTCAATTTACAGGCTCAATTGGAATATTCAAACAATTTTTAGTAACATTCAGTTAAATCTCTTCAAATTTTTGCACTTCAAAAACCCAACAAAGGCTAGAATTTTCTCACCAACAAGCTTTCAAATGAATAGTTATTTTCGAGTTTCAACACAATAAGAATGACTTCAAGAGTTTTTCAACATCTTTCAACCTTGAGAATTAAATTTTCAATCTCTGATTCGATGACATCAAAATCCAAACAATGAGCTCGGTCATTCAACACACAACTACTATCTCAAAAGAACTTCAGCGTACTTTAAAATTGGAATTTCAAAGTTCGAACAATAACTCAAACAAGAACAATGAAAAAATTATTTTTGATATTTTCTTAAAAAATTATTTTGTAATAGAGATGAACAAGGAAGAACAACATAATTGAGAGGAAGAGATTTTTGCCATGTTGGACTGTCATGTCAGCACATATGTCAAAGATAACGTTATAAGGGTATTGTGGTCCAAAACATAGACGACAAGGGTATTTTTGATCCCAAACATAAATAAAGGGTATATATGAGCTATTTCAAATAGTTCGAGGGTAATTTTGACCCTTTTCCATTTTTTTAAAGTAAAATCTTAACGATTATATTGATAACTGAATCGATATCTAAATGATTCCATAACGATTTAGCATAAATACAAATCGATAATTGTTAAGTAAAACTGATAAATTTCAAAATCAAATTGAACCGATTGATTAAGTAATCCTATTCTCATCACATTCTTTTCCACGTGGTCTGTCATATATAACATACTAGATATAGGACCCGTGCCAGCACGGGGCCCAATATATATTATTTTTTTATTTTAATTTATGTCATATTATGGAATTTGAGAAGTTATTGAAATTTTTATATGATTTTAAAAATATTTTAAATTTTTAGCTATTGTGATTTGTAGTACTTTTTTTTAACATAATTTTGAAAATAATATTTATTACTCTGTTTGTTCTAATTTATGTGGCACACGCAGAATTTCAAATATTAACCATTTTTTATATGTCTCTTTAATATATTAAGTTGTTAATTATTGTATTTTATAGTACATTTTGAACCTAATTTTTTAATAATATATGTTATTTGCCATGTCCCAATTTATGTGGCATTAATTGATAGATTTGTTGGAGTCGAGAGATTTATTTTGTTAATTATTGTAATATATAGTTTTTTTTTCGTCAATTTCAAACAATATATGTTGTTAATTGATAGAATACTTTTAATGTAATATTTTTTTAAAAATATGTGTGACTCTCCATGTCCCAATTTATGTGGCACATGTAAACTTTTGACAATTAACCAAAATTTTAATACAGTTAAAAAAATATTTTTAAGTCGTTAAATTTTAAGTAATTTAAATTGTTGTATTATTTATTAAAATTTATAATACTTTTAAAGTAGTTGAAATATTGTACTATTTATTATGATTTATAACACTTTTTTTTAATTTATGTCATATTATGGAATTTGAGAAGTTATTGAAATTTTTATATGATTTTAAAAATATTTTAAATTGTTAGCTATTGTGATTTGTAGTACTTTTTTTTAACATAATTTTGAAAATAATAGTTATTACTCTATTTGTTTTAATTTATGTGGCAGATGTAGAATTTTAAATATTAACCCTTTTTTATATGTCTCTTTAATATATTAAGTTGTTAATTATTGTATTTTATAGTACATTTTGAACCTAATTTTTTAATAATATATGTTATTTGCCATGTCCCAATTTATGTGGCATTAATTGATAGATTTGTTGGAGTCGAGAGATTTATTTAGTTAATTATTGTAATTTATACTTTGTTTTTCGTCAATTTCGTCGACTATTTTTTTTATTAATTATTGTAATTTATTGTTTCTTTTTCGTCAATTTCAAACAATATATGTTTATCATATAATCCATTTTATGTGGTACTAATAGAATTTAGAGAGTCAATTAAATTTTTTATATAAGTTTGAAATAATTAAGCTGTTAATTATTGTAATGTATAGTATTACTTATATTATTTTTAAATATATTTAATTATTATATGTTAGGTTTTTTATCCTAATTTATATGGCATTGATAGAATTTAAAGTGTCAAATATTTGTTAATTATTGTAATAGATAATATGGAGTATTTAAGTCATTTATAGTATAGTAATTAATATATAATATGTAGTATTTAAGTGTTATATTATGGAATTTGAGAAGTTATTGAAATTTTTATATGATTTTAAAAATATTTTAAATTGTTAGCTATTGTGATTTGTAGTACCTTTTTTTTTTTAACATAATTTTGAAAATAATATTTATTACTCTGTTTGTTCTAATTTATGTGGCACATGCAGAATTTCAAATATTAACCATTTGTTATATGTCTCTTTAATATATTAAGTTATTAATTATTGTATTTTATAGTACATTTTGAACCTAATTTTTTAATAATATATGTTATTTGCCATGTCCCAATTTATGTGGCATTAATTGATACATTTTTTGGAGTCGAGAGATTTATTTTGTTAATTATTGTAATTTATAGTTTCTTTTCGTCAATTTCAAACAATATATGTTGTTAATTGATAAAATACTTTTAATGTAATTTTTTAAAAAAAATATGTGTGACTGTCCATGTCCCAATTTATGTGGCACATGTAAAGTTTTGACAATTAACCAAAATTTTAATACATTTAAAAAAATAAATTAAGTCGTTAAATTTTAAGTAATTTAAATTGTTGTATTATTTATTACAGTTTATAATGCTTTTATAGTAGTTTAAATATTGTACTATTTATTATGATTTATAACACTTTTTTTAAATTTATGTCATATTATGGAATTTGAGAAGTTATTGAAATTTTTATATGATTTTAAAAATATTTTAAATTGTTAGCTATTGTGATTTGTAGTACTTTTTTTAAACATAATTTTGAAAATAATATTTATTACTCTCTTTGTTTTAATTTATGTGGCAGATGCAGAATTTCAAATATTAACCCTTTTTTATATGTCTCTTTAATATATTAAGTTGTTAATTATTGTATTTTTTAGTACATTTTGAACCTAATTTTTGAATAATATATGTTATTTGCCATGTCCCAATTTATGTGGCATTAATTGATAGATTTGTTGGAGTCGAGAGATTTATTTTGTTAATTATTGTAATTTATAGTTTCTTTTTCATCAATTTCAAACAATATATGTTGTTAATTGATAGATTTTTTGGAGTGGACTATTTTTTTTATTAATTATTGTAATTTATTGTTTCTTTTTCGCCAATTTCAAACAATATATGTTTATTATATAATCCATTTTATGTGGTACCAATAGAATTTAGAGAGTCAATTGAATTTTTTATATAAGTTTGAAATAATTAAGCTGTTAATTATTGTAATGTATAGTATTACTTATATTATTTTTAAATATATTTAAATATTATATGTTAGGTTTTTTATCCTAATTTATATGGCATTGATAGAATTTAAAGTGTCAAATAATTTTTAATTATTGTAATAGATAATATGGAGTATTTAAGTCATTTATAGTATAGTAATTAATATATAATATGTAATATTTAAGTGGAAGGTGGTGGGGCCCACTTATATAGTTTGATAAATATATTGGATATTAGTAGTGATTTATAGTATTACTATATTAATTAATAATATATAATATGTAGTATTTAAGTGGAAGGTGGTGGGGCCCACTTATATATTTTATAAATATATTGGACACTTGTAGTGATCTTATTGGTACAATGATAGTAATTCCTAGAGTCTTCTATAATATAGTAAAGTATTCAAAAGTGAAAAGAGCTCCAATAATCTAAATATTTTTACTTTTCAGTATTAGCAATAGTATGTATAATGATAAACACAAGGGTTATAACGAGATAATATTTTTATGTAATATATATGTGTTTAAAATATATATATGAGATTATGTTTAAAATTTGAATTATGACATGATGCAAATTGCAAGGCCAAAAAAGACACTACTGAAAACACAAAGTACCATAATGCAAATTTTCAGAGTAGACAAGCGATTTTCTCCATCATCAGAGAAAGATCTCACTCTCCATCACCAAAAACCTTCACTGAGCTTACATTTTCTTAGCAAAATCCAACAAACCCTTTCTTGAATTCCCCTAATGTTTTAACCCTTTTGATCTTTTCAACAAATTTCCAATTTTTGGTTTCCAAATGTCAGCCCCTAATAAAACTTCCCGTGTTTTCTCCTTCTTTAACATCACTGCCGGCATCGGCGGCGGTGGAGGTGGCGGCGGAGGCAGTGTCAGTGGAAGAAGATCCAATGCGATGGATCATCTACCACAACCCCAGCTGAAGCTGGAACCGGATACAGAAGTGTATAGACCGGGTGATCCGATAACCATTACTATTGAAATCAAGAACCCAACGACTTCTTCTTCTTTACTTATTGAAAAACTTAGTTTTGAAATGAAAGGGATCGAGAAATTGGATACTCAGTGGTTCTCTACTACTAAACCTTCTCCTGATTTTAAGCAACGCAGAGGTTCTTTCTGATTCTCAATGCATATTTAGCTGTCTTTCTGTATTTTATTTACTCAATCCCCTTTTTATCGTCTTAGTTGATATAATTACGAAGAAAAGAGTTGAAAATGTTACTCTTGACATGTTATAGTTCTCCTTACCCTGTTTTCTTGGTCTGCTTTTGGGTACTTCCTAAAAGGACAGTGCAATATGGAATTCTGTAGTAGAAAGGGTCAAGAGAAGGCTTGTAGGTCAGTAGATGAGGTACTTGTTAAAAGGGGGAAAGGAAGTATTAATCACAAGTAGAGTAGCGTTCCCATCTACTTCTTGTCCTTATCACAAGCTTTGGCTAGCATGATAAGCAAGATAGAAAGACTAAGAAATTTTCTATAGGATATAGTTGATGGAGCAAGGAAAAATCACCTAGTTAGTTGGAATGTTGCATCTCGAAAGAAGTGGAGAGAGGGACTCGTGGTAAATGGTCTTCAGGTCTTTATTAAATAATTGCTAGGGAAGTGGCTATGGAGATTTGGAATAGAGGTGCACTCACTATGGAGAAGTAAATATAACTTTTTAGGGTTCGTTTGGTTGGGAACAAGTTATCAAGATTGTTATCCACCCTCAATGTGGGGTAAAATAACACTACATTCCCGGGATAAGTTATCCCATGATTTAATCCCAACCAAACATGGAACAAACTCATCACAAAATTAATCCCAGGATTAGTTATCCCTTATCCCTCCTACCAGACGAGCCCTTTGGATAAGAGACAGGAGTAATGTTAGTTTTGGGGGGCAAAGGTAGCGGGACAATATATTTAGACTCACATTTCCAAACATTTACAAAGCTTACAGCCATAAAGAGATGACAATCCAACAGATTCGGAAATCACAGGGGAAGTATCATTTGGGTTCTTGAAGGACCTGGAACAAATTTCACATAATGAGGATGTTGAGGACTGCATTGTTTGGACAAGAAAACTGGATGGGCACCTCTCTGTTAAGTCATGCTACAAGATACTCATTAGTGTGGGGGACAACTTGTATAAATTGGCCATGGAAACAACTATGGAAGTCCAAGGCGTCTTATAAAGTCCATTGCTTTATGTGGTTGGTAGCAAGTAATGCATGTCTCATGCATATCAACCTTCAGAGATAGAGTATGATTATATTCAATAGGTGTTTCTTTTGTAGCAGTGAGGTGGAAAGTGGCAGCCACTGATTGCTTCATTTCCCTGTGGCTAGTCAGATTTAGTCTTTTTTACTTAAATCTTTGCAGGGTGACCACTCTTGTGCCTTACAGTGTAAGATCTACTAGTCAACTGGAGCCCTAGGCGAATCAGTATAGAATTAAGGAAGATTTGAAGTACAATCCCTGCTTGTGTTTGATGGGGTATATGGAAGGAAAGAAATGCTAGATGTGATTGATTATCTACAGAAGTTCAAATACAACTATTTATGCCATTTGACTTTTTGGTATAATTTACAGGATGTAGAGGATGAATATAGTATGCTAGCTTTCATAGTGTCTTTACGAAAACAGGAATATCTGGATCAGGAAGCCTTCCTTTTATTTTTGTGCAGAAGGGTTAATTCATTGGCACCATCTTTGTACTAAAGCTGATTTGTCTTACTTTATACATATTGCTTAAACTTTCAGAAAAAAATGAGTAAACGTCTAGTGACATTGGTAGTCAACGATATATAAGAGAACTCTTCATGGAGAAGTCCCTAATTAGATGGAATAATGGAAGTTTTCTAATTGCTGGAATCCCAAATTATGATGGCATAATCATTGAGAATATTTTAAACCAATTTCTTGATAATTTTCTTAACGCAATAATATCATTATTAGGAATACTCTACAGAGTTTTGGTGATTTTCTTGCCTTTCAACAATTGACATGCATATTTAGTACTAAAATTACTAAACATGGACACGAGATGCATCTATTAACAAGTCCAAATGGTTGTGCTCATGTTTCATCCATTATGGTGCAACTATTATCGAATATGTGAGATTTTTAAGATCTTCACCAGCTGAGAGGGCACAATCCAAATTTATAAAGGCCTAAAAGTAATATGCTACATTGGATAAATGGATTTTCGAAATTATCGGGATTTTCTTATGGCTAATAGGCAGAAACCATTGATCTTTTAAGAAAAAATGTCTACTTTGGCTCTGCATTTGTTGTTACTAAAGATATATGTTCATATATCTTGTTATGATTTTTGTGATTCTTTGAGATTTAATGTTTTTACTCTTCCAGGAGAGTATGTTTTTATGGATAACTTGACTCCTGCATTAATATCAAATCAGATTGTCTCCGCCGGTAGCTCCAGAAAATGTAAGTTTGACCTTAAGCTTTACATTTTTTTTTTGAACATTGGTAAAGTTGTATTCTTCAGCATTAAGGATTGACCTTAAGCTTTACATTACCCTCATGTTTCTTGCTCATTCTAAATACATGACATTTATTTAGTTCCGTGTTGTTTCTTTTAATTGACAAACGTGCGAAGAGATTTTGCCTAAACATAAGCAACAAAGGGTGTCAACGCGGTACTATACTGGGTAATACAATAGAAATAAAATTAGGGTACTTGGTTAAGTGGCAGTAATTCAAAAGAATGATATATATATTTTGTTTTGTTAGTTAATGTTTGATATCAGGATCGGGAAATTTAAAAATTCAGTAAAATTTGAAGCGTTTGGTCTAAGATGATGACAATTTCATTGAGCTTTGTAGTTTGATTTGAGTGATGAAACTGGTCATGGTAAGAAGGACTTTACTTGGAATTATTTTAAATCCCAACTACATTGTGGAGAAATCAAGGGAAATGTGTAGGAAGGGACTTAATTTAGCAAAACTATAAATTCTTGAAATGAACATGACAACCACAAGGAAAAATCCAATTAATCATTTGAATAAATCACATAGCTGAATCTAATTTTGTTTATAAGAAGAGGACTTTGAGAGCCCTAATCACAAACTCTTTAAGATTCCTAATTCTTGTCAATGAGAAAGTAATGGAAAGGAAAGAATTAGCATAAATTAAGTCCTAAAGCAACTAGAATCTTGTAATAAAAAGAAATGTTGCCCGGATCCTTCTTTTGTTCGTATGTAGTATGTACTCATTTCAAGAGTCTAACATGGTGTTAGTACTTTCTAATAATTCTTCAAATGTTCTAAGAACTTGAAAAAAACTAGACGTATGTGTACCAGACTTTTACACACGCTATATTGGTTAGTACCCTTACACAAGTCCATTAAACATTGGTTAATACCTGATTAAATTCTACTTATCTAATAACTCAGTGTTCAACATCACAAATGTGTTCAATTAACCCGAACAAAGTGTTTCAACATTACAAATGTTTTAACAGTGCTGCTTTAAAGGTATTCAATTTGTTTTGACATGGATAAAGAAAGGCTCTATTTTTATTTTGCAGTTATGGTGCGAACAATTCTACCAAGCACCATACCACCATCATACAGGGGTGCAACCATTCGTTACCTTTACTATGTTAGAAGTATTTTATCTGGACAATACTTGATAATGGAAAATGGTCACTTCAGCGAAGAATCTATACGAGATCTTGCGGAGCTGGTTAGTTCCTTGCTGTTCTGTTATCTTTCATCTATCTTTTATCATCTTTGTTCGATTTGATTCATATTTTGGCTGCTTTCAAGAGTTGCCCTGCTTCTTTGGTGACATGCTCTTGTGATTGCATGTCTGATTTTTCGGTATCGTTGTCAATATCCAGAGTGCTATTTGGTCATGTGCTTTATTTTAGCATTTCTGACATCTCCGATACCCATATTATTCTATTAAGCAGCAACTTGTCAATCTTGGATTTGTTAAGAATGCAACTATGCTACTGTTTTCTTTGGTGGTCATTGTGCATTGTGTTCAGTCTCTTTTACTTTTGGTAATTAAGAATGGAATTAAGAGAAGGTGCTCTTACCTTTGTGTTTCTATTCATCTGTATGCAAATCAATGACTAGAAAATTCCTGTTCCATCACGAAAAAAGAAAAAGTAACTACTGCCCACCTGAAATACAAATAATACATATAATCATTTTATATGAAAATTGATTCCTTACAATGTATCCTTTGACTATTCTATGAAGAGAAAAACACTGCAGCTCCCACCTTTTCTCTCATTCTTCTTTTTCTGATGAAAAAGAGGGACACGATAAAGCTATAGCCTTCTCGCTAAAGATACCAAGGCTTGAGGTTTTAGAGGTAGTACAAATGCGCAAGTTTTTTTTTCTGCTTTTGGATTCTAATAGTTTTCTATCTCAATCCATGCAGGAAACAAGAATTCCACTGCAATTATGGGTAACTCAGAAGAGTAATGGCCTTCAAAGTGAAGAAAGGCGCAGTAGTGGTACTATTTTGTTCTTTTAAACCTTTAAACTCATTCTCTGTTCTCTGGTTCGTGATTTAGCGGTTGAACTTTTCATGAAAAGTTTCAAGTCAGGTCATTGTTTTTTTTGGAAGATATCTTCAATAACGTAGGAATACTAGGGGTTGGGGGTGGCGGCAAAGATAGTGACAAGAAAACTAATTCGGAAAATTTGGTTCTTTTGAGGAGCCACACTGTACTCATATATTCTTGCATATATATTTTATCACTTCTATTGTTCTTTTGCTTCGGTTATCATGCTATTTTTGCTTTCAATATTTCTCTTTTCTTAGTACTTTCATCAGAGCTTCTTTCACCGTGTATTTCTCAAACCTGTTTTGAAATGTTTTTCTTGAGCCGAGGGTCTATCGGAAACAGTCTCTCAAAGTAGGGGTAAGCTCTCCGTACACTCTATTCTCCCCAGACCCCACTTGTGGGATCACACTGGGTATGTTGTTGTTCATTGTTGTATATATGGTTGCCACATTATATGGAAGTTGTAAAATACCTACAAGCTCCTTCAAGAAAAAAAACATTGTTTTACTACTTGTGTTATATGACTTCTCAGAAATCCTTTTATCTGGCGGAACTATCTTTTCCTGTGAGCAGTCATATCTATTCCTACAGTGCTGACAAGTCAAATGATGTACAATTACAATTACTTTGCATTACCTAATATGATACGGTGAACTGATCTCTTTTAAATGGCAATATGTATCTGTTTTTTTGTTCTTTTCTTTCTTTGCTTCTCAGTTCTGACAATTCCATCCTAATTTTGTTTTTTCCGGAAATACTTGGCATGCTCATATTGAGTTTTTCAATGTAACAGGGATTGTTCCTGCTTCAACTCTGCTTTTGGATGTTTACTGGAAAGAGATGGATGCAGATACTGACTGGGTAAATCATTCTGTTGCCAGTTTTACTTATTATTCAGTATGCTTCTTGTGGTAAAAGAAAAAATTATTGACTGTATTAAGATTCACTAGAATTTGAAAGAACAAAATCATGAAAGATGGTTCGATTAATAAAAGATGATATTCTAGTGACTATTACAACGACAGCAACTGCAACTCAATTCCAAACTGTTTCCGGGGAATAGTAGATCTGAATATTTTCATCCTTTTTTATTATTATTTCTCCTTTCTAATATGAAAACTAAACTTGAAAAGCCTAATACCTTCCCCACACTATTTCTGGCCACAACCTAAGGCAAATGCTTACTTCTGGTGTAACTTTCCAATTCCAAATGTTGAAAGACCAAAATTCCTTCTATTTTCCAAAGGCAGAGGCCTGTGAGTGAAGAAGAGGATTTCACAGTTCTTCTCCTTTTCTTTTTATCTTTAAAAATAAAATTGAATTTCTATGAAAATTGATTATGAATACAGAGCCAAGGACTGTGTCAGTCTAGAAGAAATAAATTACTATATGGAGCTCTGCTGTATTGTTATTTGATTGTGAGCTTTTATCAAATTTTTTTGCAACGTCTAAACGTCAACCAAATTTTCTGGACTAGAACCCCACGATGCCATGGGCTCTCCTAGAAATGATTGATCTGACTAAAACGTTTTTCACCATGAGAATTCAATATAGGAGGATAACTAAGACCTACTTTTTTCAGCATAAATGCCCCAACGTAATTCAACAAACCTAGTATTAACACTCTAGAAGTTGAATCACTTAGCTTTCGTTAGCCATCCCCATTTAGGAATGGAGCAACGTCTGACATTGCAAGAAACGTAAGAAGAAAAATGAAAGATTGTATCAATCATGTTTGTGGCTTCCAATTTCTTGGAGACTTCGGGATCTCAGGCAGAAGAGAAAGGAGAATCTATCTTCAATTTGTACTTGCCAAGAGAAAACAATGTTAAGATTCTAGACTAGCAAAACCCTCTTTAATTTCTTCCTCTCTTTGTCTATTCCCTCCCTTTATTTTCTTCTGCCACTTCTTGTTATGTCACGACCCAAAAATAGATGTGATGACACTCTTCTTATCCCACCAAGACAAGTTAGGCTAAACCCAAATATAACGATAATTGCAGAAGTAAAATTAGACTGAAATATTAACAACAAGTAATAATGCGGATTACAAAGTTAACTTAATTAAAACCCTCAAAACTTGGTTGTCCATGCACAAGCCTCTATTGTATTACGATTTGAAAGAAAAACACAAGTCTCAAATGACATTGTCTCCAAAGTAGAACAAGACCATAAATAAGAGTAAGAGGTCCGCTGGGATGGCAAACAACTACCTGACAAATCTCCATAAGAAGCATCAGACAGGAAGAGAAGAGGGAGTATCACGAAGATCCGGGCTTGAAACCTATACAAGTGTAGCAGCAAAGGGTGAGTACCAAACAACACGGTACTCAACAATCAAACTCCTAAACACAAAGTCAAGTAATATAGAATATGGGTACTCCTAACACTCCAACCAAACTTCCACAACTACAACTTGCATAAATCCAGCCTAACCTAACAGGTCACAATTTACATAGCACATAGCTCAATAACAACACTAACAAAATTACGGATCCTCAACATCAAGTACAATATTCATCAATCACAAGTTCCACAAAAAGACACTCACAAGTTCACAAACGATAAAGATATGCAATGCCAAGTATATTGATGCATATCTGACCTAGTGATACACACCCGCTGTCTCTAAGTCTGGGACCCATGGGGACTTATCAGTCCATGCATCCGTCGCGACATGCGACACGACCCCTCGATAATAGAATTTGTCGCGGCGTGTGACACATCCCTCGGATCATAATATCCGTCGTAGCGTGCGACATGTCCCCCGAAATGGTACATCCTCTTTAATTCCTTATTCTTCCTCAATTCACACAACACTCGTTACAACCGTGTCTCAAAACCAATGCAAATAGGCATGTTCACACAAATAATGAGTAGATGACCATTATCATATCAATGCACAATTCACAACAACACAATCGTGATACAACATCAACAATGAATCGATAAACCTTTCAAATCATTCTCAACACCTTCAATAATTAATCAAGTTGCATTTTATTACACCTTTTTCATCATTAGGATCATCCAATATGAACAAGTCAACCCATCACCAATTCTCATTACTCCCCAACACATACAACAAGGAAATACACGATTCTATACACTTAAAAAGGGCCAAGAAGCCCACTTGCCTCAAATAATCAAACAATCACTCCAGGACTTGAGCTTTCCCCTTTCGTTGGGCTTCCAAATCAATGCAATCTGTTCAAATGTACAATATTCGTAAGCAACCAACTCCGTAGACACTCATATTACTATACGTCTACCCTATACCCAAAAATTCACTCAAATCTATAATCAAGTTCCTAAGTTCCATGCCTAGGGTTAAGTCTTAATTCCTCCAAATAACATAACTCTAATGGTAATTCATATAATACAATACACCTAATATTTAATTACCTATACCAATTTTATCAAGACTTGAATCAAAAAGTAATTAGTACAAGAAAATCTGGAATAAAGATATCGAAGCCAAGTTACAAACTAGTGCGCCAATTCACTGGAAACTACAATCTACAGAATCCTCAATTTACTCCCTATGATTAGCCCATAATCATTGTCCCATAAATACCATTAATTTCCCATTGAGAATACCCACTGACACGCTTCAACCTATGACTGAAAACAACAATAACTTTCTCAAAAATTAAATTGTTATGATTTCATTATTAATCAATATCCAATCATTACTAATCATTGGCTTGTTATTTGTATAGTGGTCATCATTAATTGATAAGAAGAGGAAAAGAAAATAATTGGAAAGGTTATGGAAGGGTTTGTAGTACCTGTGCTGTTGTCTTCAATGCAGCGTACCCATTTCTCTTTCTCAAATTATGATCTAAAAATATCAACTCCCACTAACTTATTTCAACACATGGGCAGGTATTAAATAACTTATAGACCAACTAATTTAATTATTTTAAAAAGACTACCTGTCGACTAAATATCCGTAGTTAACAAATAGTTCAAAATTCGCAAACCAACTTCATTGACTGATCAGAAATGACTCGGGGCAACTATCGGGAGGGGTAAAACGTTAATTTTACAAAATTTCCAAAAATGGCCTACCGGGTCATTACATGTTATCTGTTTCTTGTTCCCTGGCGGGATCTGGTTATGCCAATGCAGTAACTTTAGTTAATAGTTTATTGTAGAATAATCAAAAGCTGACAGAACAGAGAGCGTACCTGGAGAGAACATGTTGATTTGTTGATGTGA
Source organism: Solanum okadae (assembly GCA_036553675.1). NCBI lineage: Eukaryota > Viridiplantae > Streptophyta > Magnoliopsida > Solanales > Solanaceae > Solanum > Solanum okadae. Next base: position 13,982,353 of record CM071688.1, on the reverse strand, counting down.
TTTTGTGTGCTTGCAGGCTAAAATAAATGAAACTTTTGATGGTGTGGAGGAAGGATATGAAAGTTCAAGGGATGAAGTTTCATCAGTTTCCTCCTATAATCCCATGAAAGATAATATACACCGGACATTCGGAAGCTCATTATCCTTGCGGTCTTCCTTGGCAAGGACTTCAAGCAAAGATCTTCCACATCTTGAAGGACGGTCAAGCATATCTTCACAACTGGCACTTCCACAGATAGCTGTGGCTGATGTCTTGTATGATTCTAATGGGGGTAAGACGAACAAAAACATGTCTACATACATATGACACGGCGTTATCACTGAAATAATTTAAGAGAATAAGACTAAGCTCAGAAAATGTGTATCTGTTTTCATGGTTCAATGGATTAATGTCTTTGACCAAACAGGTTTTCTTTGTCTCTATGCTCTTTTATTTTCCAATGGAAATGTTGCAATGCCTCTAATCAAGCTGGCTTTTATTTTATTTTAACCTAACAAGAGCTGAGGGTTTTACTTTATTCTTTCAGCAGATGCTTTGTCCCCAAGTCAACAGCTGAAAAGTACCAAGGCCTTCTCCAAATATGATGATTCGATGGTACCTTCTGTCTCAGGCATGGGTGAATCTGGAGCATGTAAATCGAGCTTGCACTTATATATATCTTATTAGTATTTGTTCCTTCCATATACTCCTGATGATGTATATTTTCTTATTTTTCTTATTATTTTAACTTTTTTTCCTTTTTATTTTTTCTTTTTGTTTCTTCTTTCTTCTTCAAAAATTCATTGTCATCTCCATTGAAGCTTCTCACTTTCAATGTCACCATTTTTACCACAACTTCACCTTCTTTTTTTTTGTTAACGAAAGATCTTTCATGATAATCGGTCGCCAACATTTTCTGCAGCAGAAGGGTTTATTCGAGGGAGATCTTACAACATTAGACTGGATGACCAAGTGCTTCTAAGATTTTCTCCAAAAAATTCTGAGTCAACATATTACTTCAGTGATATGGTAATTGTATTATTCAGTGTATTGGTCTTTCCATTAGTGCTATTACCAATGCCTATTTGCACCTGACTGGTTGGAAACTTATAACTTCAATTTATTCTTTGGCAACAGATAGGTGGAACCCTGACTTTTTTTCATGAAGAGGGTTCTAGAAGATGCCTTGAGGTAGTCCTATACATCAAAATTCATGCTTGTAATAAGCCTTAAACATGTGGTTTATTTATTAGTTTATGCTTTCTGGTGTTTACTGATCCTTTTGTTGCCTTCTAGCTTTCAATTACACTGGAGATGACAGAAACTATCAGCCGACGCTATGTACATCCTTCACGGAGACATGCTCCTTCTATTACTAAGGTATTCTTTACCTGTTGATGATTCTTTACAACTCTTTGCATTTGACAAAAGTGTTTTGGCGGATTTATTTAGAAGAGATAAACACTTGAGCCCCTTCATTTGGTGATTAGTCACCAAGGCATTTTGATTTATTCAGGTTCATAGTGATCATCATGAGGTGGTTGCTGATTTAGTTCAGACAAGCTTCCTTTTTTCCATTCCGATGGATGGTCCTATGTCTTTTTCCACTCACTATGTCTCCGTACAATGGGCTCTTCGATTTGAATTCTTTACCACTCCCAAGAATGCTGACTGGTCAAGGTATGTACTTGCTCATGTAACAAGAATATTTTGTTGTTGCATAATTCATTGATCAAAGACTTTGGAGTTTCCATTAAGAGGGTGCAAAAAAGAGAGGGTAAAGCACATTACAGGGAAAAGTATCATACAAAAGACGCTTGCAGACTAACTTAAAAGCTGAAAAAGATCACCAGATCAAGAAGTATATCAGCTCTTCAGCTACTTCAGTACTTCTTTATTCCCACCAAATACAAGGGATTTCAGAAATTTTGACAGTGATCTTGTGCACAATTTTTTTTCGATTCAACCTTTCAATTCCTCATGCCTGCGAATCCATGAATAATATGTAAGCTGTTGAACAAAATTGCAGCCCATTAATTTCGTATCTCCATTTTAGTCCAGGTAAATCATCAAGAGGGTAAAGGCTCACCTCTACATGGCTTATAACCCTTCAGAATAAACAGATGCCAAATGTGCTCGGAAACTCACATGGAGAAGAAGATTCTATCACTTGTTCGTTCGAACTTAAGTAGCTCTGACAGACAATCTTTTGCCTCTTCTTCTAAAATAATTTGGGCAATGCATCATGAACCACTGTCCTAATAATAATGATGATGCTCTCCATCTTCTCACAATAAACTAGGATACTCAGCATTGTTATGATGACTCTTACGCTAGAAACCTTTAACAGGAAATACTCTCTCGCTATCAATATCTATTTTTTGCTGTTGGTACCACTTCCATCAAAGTGGAAAATCAAAAGACACCTTGAGATTTGTCATGATTGAACTTCCAATCTCTACTTTAAAGTGGAACTCTCTTGACATAATTATTTCTAGTGAATCATGGAAGGTTGAAGAATGCCCTTGAATTGTTTCACTTAGATATATCGATTCAATTGTAAAGAAAATATGGTAAGGGAAGGAACTTTATGGTCTCTTATCAAATGCACCATAATTGTAATCTTGATGCTCTTTTCTCCCCTCAATTTGTTCTCCATGTCCTGATTCATCTATCTGATTCTGTTTGTAGATTTTCCTTTGTAATTTGGTATTTTCTTCCTCAAATTGACTAAATTCACGAATTTATCCCTCTTTGTTTCTGAAATACTTCATGCATGATGTATCAGATATGAACATCCTCTTTTGGTAGAGGGTAGAGAGAAATGTGAGTGGGTACTTCCAATAACTGTGCATGCACCTCCAGGAGGAGCTCCTGCAGCTCAGACAAGAAATGACAGGTCATTCTCTTTGGAACCCCTATGGGTCCATACATAAAGGTAAATGGAACTCTCATCTTCTAATCTAGCTATTTTAACTTGTGATTGGTTTGCACTTTGTGAGAAGATGTTCTAGGTTTCTCTTTAACATTCTTTGATGTATGCATCGCCTCATATTCACCTGGAAAGAAAAAACTCTACTTGTTTTACAACTTTAAGATATCAATCTTGTCATAGTTTTCTTGATAAAATAATATACTTGTTTCATGTAGCAATTAAGCTGATTGCTGTCTGCCATTTAAAGAAATATTGTACTAGTTGCCCTGAAACTTGAGAAAAGTAGCAGTTAGTTCCTCTATCTTGCTTGGCACAGTAATGTTTTATTTTCTGAATGGTGGTGTCATTTAGATTGGAATGTCAGTAAGAATTTTAAATATATGGTGGGGAATATTTTTCAGGTCATTGATCTGAGTTTTATTTTTTAAAGACCTATGTGCATTTTATATCCTTTCCCTTTATTTTTGTAAATCTTGAAATCCAATCCTCAACGGAAGTTTTACCCGTTATTTGACTCTCCTATTTTTAGCACCTTGTTTCCTTCAAGTCAACTTGATTTTTTTTAGAGGTCAAGGTCTTCGGTGGCAACATAATAACTATTCCAGTGGTGCGATAAATGCACCATCATCTTCTATTTATTGTGTTCACACTTTCTTTGTGCATTCTACACCTAACATATATAGGCCAGTGCATTTGAATCAAGTGACAAATACACATTTATAAAAAAAGAAGAAGTGAGAATACGCCGAATGAGTTCTCTCTATTTCTCTCCACTTATAACGTTATAGGTCGCACCGTTGAACAAACACTTCATTAGAAGAAAGCATTTGTTTTACTGATCTTGTTAGAGAAAGGAACGTTATATTATAACTGGAGATGTGGGATTCACTTGATTAAGTTTAGCCATATTTTTGCTCATATCTTCTACAATCAATTAACATTAAAACGCTTCTACCTTGCAGTCTTGTAGGTATACACATTGCGAAAAGTTAAAATGCTTGGCTCCATTACTGTTGAGATATCTCACCGGCAACCCCTGGAGTTTGCCCACCCGCGGGTCTTCCAGGTCCTGATTTCAGAAAGGATGAGTAGTAACTGTGTTTCAGTATTATTGTATTTTAGCCATCAGTCGATATTTCCCCTTCCAATCTTTGGCGTTGTGTCATGTTTTCCCTTATAATATCTTTTATATGATGAGAAATGTATTTTGCCTTTCTCTATTTTTGTTTTTTTATTATATAGAGAACATTTTGTTTCGGAGATCGTTACGTTGAATTGTCATTATGTATATGATTAGAAACGTCTAGTGAGGTATGATAATATTGGAAATACACTTCTATTTTTCATTCATGTCATGGATTAATAAGCAATGTGATGTTAGAATACATTTTGTTAACATAATGGATGGAAGAGTATTTATCATCCTGTCACAACCTTTAGTCGTAGTTGCTACTTGTTTTAAAGAGAAAATGTTCATCAATGTCTCAACTCTGAGTTGTGAAACTACGTGTTTTTTCTAGGACATGCAAGTGAAGGGAATACAAAATAGAATGTATTACTCCCTTTTTCACTTATCCAGAGTCAATTTGATTATTCTTATAAGTTAAATTGGATAGATCAATTTAAATATTTTAAAAAACTATATAAAAGTGGTAATTTTTCATATGTCAATATGATGAAGAAAAAGATACATTTTAAAATTTTGATTCAAGTTTTAATAGTTTGAATTTTGAAAAGACAAAAGGTAGCACATGAAATTTGTTTGTGGCATATATTTAAGATAAAAATAATTAGACATTTATTCCTGATTATCAAGCTAGAAATATTAACAAACTGTTTATTCCTGATTATCACAAAATATCTGATTAAAACAAAAGAAATAACTAAAAAGTAACTTCCAATTTATCTATATATAATATCAACTCAAGTTTTGTGTCTATCTACTCAAATCAGTTTGGTAAAACGTATTACGCTATGAATTTAAAAAGAATTATCTCAATACAAGAGAAACTCAAGTTTTGTGTCTAACTACTCAAATCAGTTTGGTAAAACGTATTACGCTATGAATTTAAAAAGAATTATCTCAATACAAGAGAATAATGGAATAAATACTTATCTGCATCATATATTTACATTAAATTATAAAAGATTACTATAGTTATATAGTCTAAAAAGATAAAGATTCCTTTTTAGTATTATTGAGTTTTTGGTAAGTAATAATTCTAAATTGAAGATTTATACAAATTACTGAATTAGAATAACTTTCTTTTTGCTTAAACCTTAAATAAAATGCACAATAGAGATAGAGCAAAAAAAACATTAATAAACTATTAAAGATTTCAACAGCACTGTCAAGTATTTAAAAAAAAAAAAAGAATATTCATTATTTACTAGTTTTAAGTTTTTAATTGTCTACATATAGTCTCTTTATTTCATTCAACCTTCCTTTAAATTCGAATTATAATTTATAATGCTAATTTTTAATATTTATTTCTTTTTCTCATAAATTCTTTATGCCATATATTGTTTATCACTTAATTATTGAAATTGTATACTTTTTCTATTTTAATTTACGTGATCCTATTTAATTGGACGCATAATTTAAGTTTGATAGATTTTTAAAAATTTTAATTTTAAACATACAATAACATTTGTGTAGTTATATGACTTTTGAAGCTGTTTTATTGTTGAAAATGCAATAATATCGTGATGTTGTAAAAGTCGTCACTAAAAGTAAAATAAAAAGTTTTTAAATTAAATTATTTTAAAATTTAGAAAGTTATGGTAATTCTTTCTAAAAGAGACTAAAAACATGGTTGTGTGGATCGAATTGAAATAGGGTTGATTGAAGTATCATTTTAATCTTACTTATTAGTACCTAACTAACCAATAAAATAAAGAAAATGACAAGGTTTGAAGAAAAAGAAGATATTAACTTATTACCATTGTATCTTGTGAAGCAGAAGGACTATTTCTCCTTTAATCACAAGTCTTAGGTTCGAACCTTGAATATGAAAAAAAAATTGATAGAGAGAGTTTTCCCCTACATGTAACAAATCCAAGTAAAAAAAAAAAAACGAAGAAGATATCAACTTATTATATTTCCTTTTACATGTTTTAGCTTTAGTTAAGTATATCAAATATCAAAATTTGATATTCAACTACCTTTAATTAAGGGATAAGGGTCTGAAAAATATCTCAACTTTGGTCGGATTTGCTGTTGCGATACTAAACTTTCACGAGGACCTATTACCTCCCTAGACTATTTAATACCGTATTTTTTACCCCCTGAACTATTTAATTGTGTATTTTAAAGGTATATATGTGTCCCACGTGGACACATTACTATTTATAATTTTGCATTATTTTTTATGTCCACATGGCAAATATATATGTTTAACATACGGTATTAAATAGTCTAGGGAGGTAATAGGTCCTCATGAAAGTTTAGTATCGCAACAGCAAATCCGACCAAAGTTGAAGTATTTTTCAAACCCTTATCCCTTTAATTAACTTAAAAGTTCAAGTCCATGAAATATTAATATTTATAATAATAAAAAAAAATTAATATTTCAATGATAGATTGATGGCAACTCAATATCTGTCACAAGATATTCACAAAGGAAATTCAAGTAGAGTATGATAGAGGTAACAGAACATGGGTTGATGACTTATTAATAACTTCACAAGATTTAAATGAAATGAGAGTAGAGTATGAAAAAAGCAGTGGAACATGTGAGATATAAAAATAATAGGATGTAAATAAATTTTATTATTATCTTGTGAAAGTTAGTAAATACATTATTTTTTAAAGTCTCTCAGCTCAAGTACACCAAACAAGTATAAAGAAGAAGAAAATAACATAGAATACATAACAACTAACAAGGGAAGCAATACAAAATTTACAAGAAAGGAGCAAGTACAATAGAGCGAAATACAGTCAATAACGAACAATGATAGATATCAAAAGCAAAACTACAATAATACGGCTAGTACAATGATGGACAAACAAACACCAACAAGCATAAACCCTTAGAAAGCAAAGCGATCCTCCACTATCTACTAAAATTCTACTCTAGTTTGCATCCTCCACACGGTCTTGTTTTTGGTACAAAATCTAAAATTGTATCGTATCCTATCTTAATACTTTTTCGGCATACCTCTACCTCTCCTCATACCTACTATAATCAACCCCTCGCACCTCCTCACTAGAGCGTCTGCGCCCATCCCACATGTCCAAATCATCTTAGTCTCGTTTTCATCATTTTATCTACCACAAAAATCATCTCTCACTATGCCCACACATTCATCTCATTACAACCAAACATTTCATAGAACTTAAACAAAAAATGACCAAAATACCCTCAAACAGTCTGTCTACTTACTTCTTCTTTATTTTATATAATAAAATATAGTAGAATAATTAATACAATTTATGAAGAACGTAGCAATAAAAATAGTACTACTATTTAGTAAGACGAAAAAAATTATAATTATAAAAAAATGAATTAAAATTCATATGATTTGACCAAAGATGAATATTCAGAAAGTTGTATTGACCATTAAGCCTGCTGACCCCATCTCACTTCATCCCTGTAAAGCCAATCTGTATTTTTTCCTTTTTCTGCAATCAATGCTCATTATATTTATATTTATATATTCAATTCAAAATCCCCATTTCAAAACCAAGAATCACCAAATACTCCATTCAAAATCTTATATTGGGTAATAAAGCTGTCTTTGAAGACTCCATTGAAGTTTCAAGAACCACTCTTTCAGGTCAGTTTCTCCTATAAAGATGTAAAATTTCACGTGGGTATTCTTCAAATCTAAGATTTATTCAATTCTTTTTGGTGATTAATTATGTACAAAAATATAGGTTCAGAGGATTTTTATGTACAAATCTAGGCTGGGTTTGGATCAATTTATGATCTTGTTTGAGAAATTCGATCTGAATTATGGTTTCATGGAAGGGATCAAGTAGGAATATTGTTCTTGGATTTAACTCATATTTTTCATTCAGATTTCCATTTTATAGTTTTATTCAAATGATGAAATGGGATTTAGAGAGTTTCGTTTCAACTAGTCACTATGCCCCATATTTCTTTCAAAAAATGTGTTAATATATGTCAGTTCAAGTCTGTAATTGGTTAATATTACTATCCAAAAGAAAAGGGTACTAAAATTAGATAGGAGAAGTATCTTGGAGACCAAGGGTTAATCTGGTTGGTACAATGATATTGCTAGCAATGATGAGTAATAAACCCATGGGAGGAAGTCTAACTCGGGAGTTAATATTGTTAGTATGCGTGCTTTGAGAGAGAGAGAGAGAGGGAGAGGGGCATCCGGGAGAAGACTTATTTGATGATCCTCATACTTTTGGTTTAATTTATTTTCTCCTGAATCAATCGAGAATTTTGAGTTGTTTTGGAGCATCATTTTCTAGCTTCTGAGCATTTAGGTTCCATACCAATCATTATGTGATAGACCTGAGTGTAACAAACTTCTTTTCCATGTGGTTTCTGTTGGCAGTCCTGTCTGCCATTGACATAGATAATGGATACAACAATATCAGTTCTTACAAATAAGCTGAGAGATGCATCTGATTGGTTCACATGGATATCCGAGGCTCCGTTTGCAAGAGCTGTGGTGTTTGGCGTTAACATTGGAGGTATTTTCCCTATCCATAAAACAGCTACAGTTGTTAAACTAGCTGACCTCTGAGAAGACATACTCTTTTGCCTCTCCTGCAGGGCATCTATTTGTTGAGGGTCTTCTCCTGGTGGTCATCCTTTTCCTACTATCGCAGAAAAGTTATAAACCACCTAAAAGACCATTGACAAAGAAGGTTTGTCAGAGTCTTCCTTTGTCACACCTAAATTATCCACCGCTTCTATGTTTGTTTCTTGCTTTATTCTGTTAGTCCATCTTTTTTACTTCCTCACTCTATAATTTTCTCATATTGTTTGGGACCGAGGCATTATTATTGTTGTTTGGTTGATTTTCTCATTCATATGAACAAGTCGCTTCCATGTTCAAGATCCAATCTGTATTTCATCCTAGTGAATTGCTCTTCCTCATTTCCAAAATGATATACTTAAAAGGAAAAGAGAGTGGGAGAGAAAATTATTGTATTACAGTACACTCCCATCTTCCAGTTTCTGTTTTGTGGAGTTAAATGATTATCTTATCAGAAAGTGATCAAGGCAGGGATCCAAATTTGAAGACCGGAACTTTCTGATTATTATTCAGAAGACACAACTTTTAGCTGGCTCCTCTTTAAAGTTGCTAAAGTCCTATGCCCTAGGCCACAAAAGCTAATAAAAGAAGTAACTTAAAAGAATTTACATTCTTAGAAGAATAGCATAATATTTTTAAAAGCTGCTGCATTTAACACTCTCTCAAAGTCGAGATCTTCCTACTTAAAGATGTCAAAAACTCTTCTTTTTCAAGTATACTGTAGATTCCTCCATATCCTGTTCTCTAAACTGCAAGGTGCTTGGGAAAATGAGCTGTGAACTTGTAAATTAAAGAGCTCCAACTTTCTGTTTGTTTTTGCAAATCATTATCTTGACCTTTGTATAGTGATTGGTGCCATCTGGTGCTAATATATTTTCGATTGTTTGATGTTCATAGCTAGGAGGTAGGCCTCTTATTTATAAGCATAGAAGTCTTTCCTTGGCATCATGTACATTATTATCAAAGTTGGGGCCTTTTGTACTTTATGTACTCCCTTTGTCCCAATTTATGTGACACACTTTCCTTTTTAATTCCTCCCAGAAAGAATGTCTCCTTTGCTTTAAAATTATCCATTTACCCTTCATGAAATGATTTATAGTCTCACAAATTGTCGAGTTCTTAGACCACAAATTTCAGAAAACTTCCTCTCTTTCTTAAACTTTATGCCAAGTCAAATGGTGCCACATAAATTGGGATGGGGGGAGCATTTAATAAATGGAGGAGCTATGGATATTATTTGCTTTGGTAATTGTTAAGATAAAGAGAAATGTTGTTTGTAACTTGTCAGCATATGTTTGTAAGTAGCAAAGTTGTCTATCTTCTATGCAGCATGCTGCTTGAATACATTCAAGCTGATGAACGTGTGTGCTCTGCTTTTTAGGAAATAGATGAACTGTGTGAGGAATGGGTCCCAGAACCTCTTATTCCCACCATTGCAGATGAGATGAAATCGGAGCCTCCAGTACTTGAAAGGTGGAAATACTCTTTCATTTGAAATGTGAAAGCATATACCTCCTTGTTAGATTCTATTATCACTATTCTGCATTTTTTCCCTCATTTTTCTAATTATGCTTTTACCACTGTAAGATTCTATTCTCACTTAAGGGGAGAACCAGCCAAGGAACTAATTCAAATGCCATACTGTTGTATACTGTGGGAACCACCTCTAGAGCCTCTAGCGGCTATCTATCTAATCTCTTTTTCTTTTGGTCTGATGATCCTGAACTGAGCCTAGCAAGTATGTTAGAACTTCCAGGAGGAATTAGAATTGATTTAAGGATTTGGGCTCAAACATTTTAGGTTAAAGAAGATGAGGCTCGATGGGGTAACAAGGAATGGGACTCAATGAGTTGATTGGGATTTTAAAAGCTATTGACACTAAAAAAAAGCCACTGAACATGCAGCTCATAAGAGAAGAAAAATCTAGATAAGCGCTAATTGCGTAACACATCTACCTATTCCCTTTTTGGGTTGAAGAAATAAAAAAAGAAAATATCTGCAAGTTTGGCTTGTTAACCCGACAGTCGTCAAGATTTGCTTGGTGTTGCCTCTTATACTCTAGCTTACTCAGGCTATAAAATTTGTAAGTCAAGTTGTGAAGATCATGACCACCCCCACCCCCCCCCCCCCCACCCCCCAAATGCTTTTCCTTCCCTCCTATGAACTTCTTTAATAAATTATACCAAGTACCAACAATATAGCTTGCTTCAAAGAAACCCTCCATATTTCTGTGGTTGTTTTCTATTTACTTGAGTTCTCTCATTTGTCTAATTGCTTACAAGTTTTATTAATGCAGCGCTGCAGGTCCTCATACAACTATTAATGGCAAGGAAGTAATAAATTTTACTTCAGCTAATTACCTCGGGTTATTAGGAAATGAAAAGTTACTTGTAAGAAACCCTTCTCTTGAATATTTTGAATTGTCAACCTATATTTGCATGTTGGTGCTTTATTGTCAAATTTATCATTACCTAATGTCATATATCAGGAGGCATGCACCAGGGCATTGGAGAAATATGGTGTAGGTTCTTGTGGTCCTCGTGGATTCTATGGAACAATTGGTATAACATGATATTCATCATTAGGGAGTTAGTTAATTTTCTTCTGCTGTACTTGCCAACTTCCACTTTCTCTTTTGGGAGGCCCAACCTTATCATTCTTTATTTCATGCAGATGTTCACCTTGATTGTGAGGCCAGGATAGCTAAGTTTCTTGGAACTCCCGATTCTATACTCTACTCTTATGGACTTTCTACCATGTTCAGTGCAATTCCAGCATTTTGCAAGAAGGGAGATGTCATTGTTGCGTAAGTTTATTCATTCTTTGCTGGTTGATTGTTGATATCATTCTTAAAAAATTGAACCAGGCTGTAGAACAAGTATCTTTTCTTGGGGTAGGAGGAAGGGATTATGAAGGAACCAGGCTGTAGAATAAAAAATTTAAAATGGCTGTAGTATTGTTAAGAGTTCTAAAATTTAAAAAAATAAAAAAACTTATGCTGATGTTCGTAGATGAAATTCATTAAGAATCTTACACCACTTCTGTAATCAGATTTCTTTGTGCTATGTTTAGTATCAGAAGTTGGATTATATTAATAAGCTTCTCACCAATACGTCTCCTGATAATTTTTTTGTCAACTGTAATAAACAAAATTATACCCATAAATAGGTATTGCATCCATAAGGTTTTTCAGTTGTAAATAGCTTCTATAACATATTAGAGTTTCATGAATTAGTTCTCATTTTCAACCTTATCTTTTGTGTGCATAGGGATGAAGGTGTCCATTGGGGAATACAAAATGGACTTCAGCTCTCTAGAAGTACAATCATATACTTCAAGCACAATGATATGGAGTCCTTGAGAAATACATTGGAGAAAATCACTCAAGAAAACAAGCAAGCTAAAAAACTTAGGCGATATATTATTGTTGAAGCAGTATATCAGGTATCTTCTGTTTTATTAACAGGGTTTTATTTAATTGTCAAAGCTGTATGTCATAGCATTGCCTGGACCATGATCACCTCTTCAGGGGATGAAGGAAGTGAGGATTTCATAAGCTTGCAATAAGTTGCATCCAATTTAGGCTTGCAGAGAGACTCAAAATTTGACTGGGATTAAACTTTAAAGATGTAAGCAAGGTTGATTAACTGTCTATGACACTTCAACTTTTTGCTAGGGCCGTGGTGACTTGTTATGATCCAGAAAGTTCTGAAAGCTGTGACTGGGTTTTGGTTTTGTTTTCCATTTCAAGAGATTAGTCTATAGGAGCATGGACTAAAATTCAGTTCTCAATTTGATGCAAACTCCCCCATCCGCCCACCCCATATCTTAGCCCTTCCTTAGTGGAGGAAGGGTCAGAGTTGGCTTGGCTGTTTCTTAAACTGGGATAAGGTTGCATTCATCTTGTAAATAAGAAAACGGAAAGGAAAAAAAAAGACGAGAAAATGTGCAGGTTTCTGTTTGTTGTTTAACTTGTTAATTGCCAAGCACCCAGTATCTCTGAGAGGAATATTCTTTAATTTCATTTGTTTCTACAACTTCTAGAATTCTGGTCAAATAGCTCCATTGGATGAAATCATCAAACTGAAAGAAAAATACAGATTCCGGGTATTGTTGGATGAAAGCAATTCCTTGGGTGTGCTTGGCAGTTCTGGTAAAGGTCTAACAGAGTATTACAATGTTCCGGTATGTTAATGATGGCATCTATCTTCTATTACTATGGATTGTATTTTCTGTATATCCTAAACAGGTAATCCTGTTGCAGGTTGACAAGATAGATATCATTACTGCTGCCATGGGGCATGCATTGGCCACAGAAGGAGGATTTTGCACCGGGAGTACAAGAGTCATTGAACACCAGGTATTGAAGTGTGATAGGTTGCCACCAGACTATAGTCTCCTTTCAACAAAAAACATAAATTGTTTAATCTTAATAATCTTGTCACTATCTCCTGTTCATTTTTTCCAATTAAGCCTTCTTGATGGTACTCTTTGTTTGGCAGCGTCTCAGTAGCTCTGGTTATGTGTTTTCTGCTTCTTTGCCTCCTTATCTGGCAAGTGCCGCAGTCAAAGCTTTTGATATCTTGGAAGAAAATCCTGATCTTATCACAAAATTGAGGGAAAACATTAATATACTGTTTAAAGGTATATTTGCTCTAGACCAAGTGCCTTCCTTACCCCCTCTCCTTGAAGGCTTCAAGCCCATGTCAATGGTTGTGAAAAGATATCAACTTTTTTACCTGGTATGGTTTCAGGTCTACAAGATATTCATGGGATGGAAATAATGAGCAATCCACTCTCTCCGATAGTTTTTCTAAGACTCAAGAAGTCCACAGGCTCTTCAAAGAGTGACCTAAAACTGCTAGAAGATATCGCGGATCGTGTAAGTGATCATCTTAGTGTATCTGCAATTTCTTCTTATTCTGTATCTCATACACATCCTAATAATAATCTTCCATACCACAAATATTGTCATTGCAGGTCTTGAAGGAAGATTCCGTTTTTGTTGTTACTTCAAAGAGATCAACACTTGATAAATGTAATTTGCCAGTTGGGCTTCGATTGTTTGTGTCAGCAGGGCACTCAGAATCTGATCTGGAGAAAGCTAGTAAATCATTGAAGAGAGTCGTGGCTTCACTATTGACAGATCAGAGCTAGCAGAAGGACGCTGTTTCATCATCTTTAAACTTTCCTGAAAATAGGGCAGAAACATTCTGGGAGTTCAAATAGATAGGTACATGGAAAAATTATTGAAGATTCTTTTCTTTTTTTTTTACTTTTGTTGTTCATTAGTGTTTGCATGTCAACTATATTTAGATAGATCAAGATTTACTTCTTGAGTTTGCCATGCTGCAAGGCCAGAGAAGTCAGTTGTCTTGATTAATGTTGTGTTTTATGTAGTTCTGTTAATCTTGTTTTTTTTTCTTCACCTTACTGATTATATAAAGAAAAATAGAATGGTGGGATCTTGTAGTTGACTGTATAGACATGTTATTTCTTATTGGTGTGGAAGTGACAAATCTCAATATTTTAAGCTTTGAGCTGAATATGGGGTAAATGTGGATTAACTATGTTATGTTTTATATATCCTGTAGAAGAAATAACGGGATAATATCTTGGAAATATTTGAGCAAGTATAATCTGGCCTTTATTTTCTGTAGAAAAAAGAAATTCCAGAAAATGCTTATTTTTATGATAAATGCTTTCTGTTGTTTGGTTGGAGAAAGAAAAATAGCTTTTGGGGAAAACATTTTAAAAAGGTTGATATAAGTTTTAGCAAATTTGGTAGTGTTTTAATGAGATTTTTGAGTATTAAAGCTTGAAAATAATGTCTAATTAGTGTTTGGTATACATTATTTTGTCATGTAAAATGACCTCTTTTATCTCTTAAGATAAGGGAAAAGGTAAGGGTAAGTGTAAAATCTGCTTACATTCTAATTTCTATCCTTCCTAAACTTCACTTTGAGATTACACTGGATATGTTGTTGTGTTTGGCATGCTTTTGAATATTCTCATGTTTGAGTGGTCAAATTATTTTTAAAAATATGTTCTATGGGAAAACATGTTTATTCAAAATTTTAAAAAATAATTCCTCTAATTGATGTGGAAAATCAAATTCCACGAGTGACATTCCAAAATCACGGTCTCCTCCTCACCCCTACACCCATTGTGTTTTTCTAGATTTCGCACAAGTATTTTTGAAAGAATAGTTTGTACTTCTTGTCAAATTAATTATATCGTCTACTAAACTATGTTTTGTCGATTTTAATCTAATGTGTAAACGTGTCTTCTTAATATCTATATATATGTGTTGTCTTTGTTTTGAAGGAAGACGTCTTAATTTCATTTTATTTGATTAACTTTATAGTTTCATGTCATTGTCTAATTTGTTTTCCATAAGTTACTCGTTTGTGTTCAAATTTTTTTATATATATTACGACCATATTTATATGAAATTGATTAAGAAATTTGATAGTGTTGGAAATAATTATTAGATTGAGTTCATTCATAAAGGGTGTTAATTAGTCCGTTAATCCATTGGTTTGTTCTCCTACCATTTTGGGTGCTTCACCTACTTGCTTTATATCCAGCTTTATCTGCTTGTTTACGTGTACGTGCTACGTGCTTAGACGTCCTACTTGTTTAAATAGATGACACACTTGCTTAAAAGAAAATTTATATCGTACTACCCCATATAAATCTCTTTTTAACTGTAGTAGTTATGATTCAAATACTACATATACGCTCCAACTAATTAAATGATTTAACAGTAAATCAATTTCATAATCTATACCATGCATTAAGACTTCTATTTATTTATTTAGCTTATATTATATAGAAATAAATGTATGTAATTTTCTTTCACTTTTATTTTAAAAAAGAATAGACAAAACAGTTCTGGACTTACAAATCCATTTTACAAAACTCCTACTAGAATGCACTAGAAGATACAAAACAAAAGCTAATAATCAGTGTCTCTCTTTTCATTATCGTTTTAGCTCAAAAAAATTATTTTCAAGATAAAAATTGATAATTGTTTTCAATTATATTGTTAACATAAAAGAAGTACAATATTTAAGAGGAAAATTTAGTCTACTTTTATGAAATAGAGAACTTATATTTAAAACGTCATGAAAGAAAGATCTTACATAAAATTCGTGTTGAATATTTTCTCTTATTATAATAAAATAATTCAAAAAAACGAAAAGGAATAGGAAAAAACAATGTTGGACAACCTAAATAAACAAATACAATCGCCAATCAAATTAAATTCAAGTTTGTACCATTAAAAAATATCATTTTGCACTTAAAATCCTTTATGTTCCTGTCATTCTTTTGCTTAGTGACTCATTAGGTCTCCATTATAATCAAAGTAAATCAACCATGTGAAGTGTGAACCCACCCACCCAGTAACTACCCCCTCCTCACCCCTTCACAACTACTTTTCCATAAACAAACAAATAAATAAAATAACAACTTCATCATACAAATAAATCATTTTATAAACTAAAAAGGACAGTTGTGACTAGATTAATCCAGTACCCTCTATGAGGTGCATGATAATTATGGGATCAATATTTAAATATTATTAGAGTAAAACCAAATAAAATAACAACTTCATCATACAAATAAATCATTTTATAAACTAAAAAGGACAGTTGTGACTAGATTAATCCAGTACCCTCTATGAGGTGCATGATAATTATGGGATCAATATTTAAATATTATTAGAGTAAAACCTCACTAAATTAATATAGGTGGGATCATGAAATATTATTATTTTATAAGAGATATTATTTAATTGATAAATTAATATTTATTAATTTAAAGAGTGTTTTGAAAAAACGTCATTCATGAACGTGATGTAATTACTACTGATCCCAGTTACAACAAATAAATTGACGTTAATAACCTTTTGGATTACCCGGATGAAAGTGATACATGCTCAGAGGTCCATTAGACCATTACTTAAAAGAAATTGTGGATACCTGAAAAAACAATTCTGATGATGAAGTTGAAGATGATACAATACATTTGCAACCAATTACGCGTAAGAAAACACCTATTGCATTTAGAACTCTTCACAATTTTATGGTGCAGGTTGAAAAGACAACACCGAAACTTTTCGATGCAAAAGTTAGAGATGAAGTTCAACTGGATTTAAATTTTAACCAAAAAAACACATTAGTTATATTTTACTAAATTGTCTTAGATATATTCGTACTTTTAAATAATTATTAATTTATAATATTGATGGGACCATATATTTATAGAGGGGTCTTCTGAAAATATATTATCTTATTATTTTATCGAAATGGATGATTTTCTTCATTGGCCCAAATCGAGACCGAAAGATAATATTATCTTTGAGAGATTATTAATTTATCAAGTATTAATTTAGTGAGGTTTTGTTGTGTAAGCCAAATAGATCCTCTTATAGCAGTTTCATCTAATTATAAAATTGATACAAATTATTTATTGACCTGAATATTTGAGAGAATTTATGTCCACGTTAAATTTTCTAGGACATACAAAAAGTAATATAAGATCTCGTCGTTAATATTAATTTTCGAGAAAAGTGGTGAAAGCATTTATGAATTTGGTGCAAATTATTAGTTTCATCTTCGAACTAGTCAAGTAAAAAGGTGATTTTAAGATTGTCAATAATTTAAAAACAAAACTAATAATTTACGCTAAGTTTAAAGGTATTTTCAACACTTCTCTTTTAATTTTATAACTATATATACCTATAAATTTTATGAATTAAAAAATTAAACAATGTGAATTATTTATTGAAAAACTTTTACATGTGTTTTTCCTATCTCGATAAAATTTAATTTTCAAGTGAGACTATTAGCTTGAAAATAAATAGTAGGAGTAATAAAAAGGTTTCGTTGACTTATGTTCATATATTTACAATTATATTTAATTCTTTTTAGACCAGTAGAACAAACTTTATATACTAGTGCTTATTAATAGAAAAATAAAACTAAAAAAATTTTATATTTAAAATTGATCATGATCGATAAGATTTATTTATATTTTCTTTCGATTCTAGACGATTTAAACTCATTTAAAATTTGCTTATTGTTATTGGATAAAATTGTTTTGTTTTAATTTATTCGTCTTATTTTATTTTTTAATTTGTTATATATTTAATAATTAAATTTAACATTAAACTATGGTAGGCAATTATAATGGACGTTTTTTTTATCATCATAAATGATTTCACCATCTCAAAGTAATAAAACTTTAACCGTTTGTTTGCTCGATATTTTTGGATAAAAGATGATAAAAATATTAATTTTCAAAATGTAGGAGTGGATCAAAGAAAGTTGATTGAAAATAGGAGATGGATGAATTTTAAGCTCATCCAAAGTCTCCTTCAAATAGAGTTTTGAGAAAAAAACTGATGATTTTTTTTTTATATAGCACTTTTTTTTTTTTACTATAGATATAGGTCAAAGAAAAAATGTGTAAAGAAATCCTACAAAAATCAGATTTTTTTTTAGTTTTAATGACTCATATAGCGAATCAATTTAATGTTGTATATGAGTCCATAAGCCTTAACGTTCGCTAAGGACTTGGCCGTCTATGCAGTTGATATAGCACACTAAATTAGCGTGCTATATGTAGATTTTTTAATAATTTCTTTCATATATTATTTTGATCACTTTTTTATTTTCACGAATCATTTAAGTTTTGAATTCTGAAAATGACAAAAGACGAATTTTAAAACGAAGTGACCAAAGGGGATTGATCCCTAAGAACGTGAATTGAGTTTCAACTTTCAACTTATTCCCTTTTGTGTGCTGAACAGAGATAATATTTTGATATTGAGTTTCGGCTCAAACTTTTGATATCTTTAAAGAATTGCATAATATAAATATAACATTTGAGAAAAAATCATTACGTTGTTGAAAATCTACATTCCAAACTTTATTCATGGGACTATATTATACACATCATTATTGTTGTTGCATCAATATTAATTAAAAGAACTATACCTATAAATTATTATGAATGAGAAAAAATGTGAGTCATTTTTGAAATCTTTTACCTGTTTTCATAATATTTAATTTAAGAAGAAAATTTTAATTTGAATCAAATAATTATAATAAAATGAATTTGTTGATTTATGTTCATATGCTTATTATTTTATTGAAAATTTCTTAGACAAATAGTACTATACTAATGTATAATTAATGAAAAAGAAAATAATATTTTATGTTTAAAATTGATTTATTTATCAATTATTTTATTTGGATTCTATACGATTCTAGTTTGTTTAGAATTTGTTTATCTATAAGGCATGATATATATTATTATAAGTGAGAAATTTTAAATCTAGATTAAATGGTTTAACACAACAAAAGTGTATCCTTTTATATCCATGATTGGATTATTACTGTTATAAGTAATAATTTCACCTAAGAAAGTTAATTTTATACCAAAAATTTTAATTTATGAATTTGAATGCTACCTAATTTGATGGTCTTTGAATAGTGGAAAAAAAATAATTAAAATTCAAGTCTTATGCATTTATGCTAATCTGGCAGACATTGTGCACATAACTTTTAGAATCAATTGTAATCTTTGAAATTCGAGAATGAAAAAAATTAATAACAATTGAAGAAGAAAACAATGATAATAATACCAAGAACATGAATAAAATATCTCCAAAAAGAAAATGGGAAGTGCTAAATGGCCAGAAAATTAAAAAAATTATAATTTTTATTTTATTTTAAAATAAACTGATGTTTTTTTCCATTTTTTAGTTAAAATGTATTAAAATTAAAAGGGTAAAAATATTTAAAAAGGTAAAATAACATAGATAAAATATCATTCTGGCCAAATTCTGACAATTTTTCTGGCCAAAAAGATTTTTCCAAAGAAAATCACTATAATTTCTAAAGTTTCTACTGAAAAACTTATCAAAATTTTCACAATTTTTTTCTTCTTCTTAATTTTTTGGGGCAAGTTACATATTCGATAGATTAACCAAAAATAATTATATTCATTAGCTAAAAATCAAAATTAATTAATTCCTACTATTATTTTGATGAACAATGATTTATGTCTATTTTTCGCAAAAAAAATCATTACTAGGAAAAGGGACAAAAGGGTAATGAAAATAAAACTCACTAAGAGATCATTTGATAGAGTATATAAGAATATACTCCATATTATGCAATGCATATTTTTGCTTAGATACACCAAATCAAACGTCGCATAAAAAATAATCTCAACATAACTAATATAAGTATAACTAACATATGCATTCCTAATAAACATTTTCAACACTATTCTTATACCCTCTCTCCAACGATCCCTAAGGTATATTCCAACAGAGTGGGGTTATTATGGTCATTTTGTGCATGTATAATCTATAATCAAAGCCATTCACCTTTTTGGCTTTTTTTCAACTTTCAATAATTTACCCCTTTTTTCCTTACCTCTTTTTAATTGTTTTTCCTTTTCTGTTGTTAATACTGTGAAAGTATTATATTTATCTTCTTGTATTTTTAGCTTGAGATAATCATCTCACAACAGCGAGCACACACTGTATAAACCATCAAATCTTATATAAAAATAGCAAATTAAGGGAAAAAGGAAAGAAAAACAAAAGGACTAAAATTATCACTAACCGAATGTTTCCTTCTTGTTGGATAGAGAATGGAAGCTGATGTTTCTATTCTTTCAACAAAGTAAAAAAAAAAAGATTACCTTTTTTGTGGGATTTTCTTGAAAATTAGCGTAAAGTGTTGTGGGGTTTTGTGAGATTTGGGATGTGCTTGTGGAGTCGAACATGGTGAATTGAATTGATACTTTTTGTTTTTGTGGGTTTTTGGGTTTCTTCATATTTTCTTGCTAATTGGCAGAAAGGGTTTGTTAGAGATGATGAATTTGTGGGTATTTTGGTACTTGAGTGTTGTTTGTTTTTTGGGTTGTAAAGTTCTTGGTAATGTGGTTTTGGTAGGAAAGAATGAAACTTTATCGTTTGAAGACATTGAAGCTAATTTTGGTGAGTTAAATCTTACTTTTACTTTGCTGTGCCCTTATTTGTTTTGTATTTAGTATTGATCTTTGTTCTAGTTTGTATTATGCTGTAAACTGGAATGGTTTGGAAGTGATATTGAATGGAAATTGGTAGGTGAGTTTGTTTAAAAGTTTTAGTAGCTTATGTATACTGAAATTTTTTGTTTAATTTTACCTGCCTCTGTTACATGGTAAACTAAATCCTATTTGCAATCTAGTTTTTGGCAATTTGGAGTTGTCGATAGGTCATTGTTGGGAAATAGAAGTTATCTACCATTCTGTACAGAAGAAATTTCACTCTTGTTAAGCAAGTTTACCCTTTTTCTACTGTTTCCTTTGTTGTACGAAAAGGAATCAACAGATCTTTATTTGCATTGTGAAAGATTAGTCCAGAACCAGAAGGAACTGAAAGAACTTGCATTCAGGGCTCATGACGTTCTGTTATTGGCAATGGAATTGATCTTCTTTTTTTGTATACTAATTTGGTTTCGCAAATTGGGTAATGATAAATGGTTAACCAAGCCTGTAGGGCTTGTTTAAGGCCATAGATTGATATCCTCAATTTACACATAATCAGGACATCATTGATCAATAAAGCTGGAGATTGAGACGTATACACATCCGCTTCCAAGTTTCCTTTGAGAAATGCATTGAAAATGTCCAATTGCTGAAGAGTCCATCTGTTGGAGATTGCCAAGGAAAGAACAACTCGGACTGTTGTAGGCTTGATAACCGGACTGAAAGTGGCATCATAATCTATTCCCTCAACTTGATCCTTTGACTACCAAGCGATCATTGCACCGCTTGATGGTGCCATCAAGATGGTGTTTGAGTCGGAAAACTCATTTGCAACCCACAATATTGGAATGTGATGGTTTAGGAACAAGTTCCCATGTTTGATGTTGTATCAAAGCAGTTATTTTAGAGCTCATAGCTTTTCTCCATGATGGAACTTTGAGTACTTTTGTGTAGCATGTTGGTTTCGAAAGAGTAACAGAGGAAGATTTAACTTTTATCATCCGAAACAGACGAAAACCAGAAACTTCTTCTTAGTATTTTGTCTTAGAACCATTGGATAAGTGCGTCCAGGTGGTTGTGATGGCTCAGTAGGAGTTGGAAGGATATCCATTTTCTGCTCCGAAGGGAAATTAATGTGATCTTGAGAAGCACTAGAAGATGAGAAGCTAAAACCAGAATTGTTGTTGTTAGAAGAATCTACTGAATTATGTGGAAGTTTCTAAGATGATGGTACAATTGAGTTAGGTTGCTGTATTGGCGCAATTAATGTGAGCCAATGAGTGGAAATAAATTTCCCCGGAGGAGTGCCTAGGACATAGGAATCAAACAACTTTTTCTCCTTATATAGAGAACAGGTTTCATCAATATGAACATGTCTACTAAGATAAATTTTACTATCATGAGGATTGAAGCAGACATACCCATGATGGTCCTTGGCGTAACCGAGAAAAACACAAGCTGCTAAAGACACAACTCAATTCATAATCTGGTGAAGTGTCCTGAAGCTTTTCAAATAGTGAGACATGTTGAAACACTTGAGTAGGGATCCTGTTAACTAAGTATGCAATGGCGTGCACAGCGAACTTCCAAAATCTAGATGGAACTGCAGAATAAGTGAGCAGGGTGAGGCATGTATCCACTAGGTGTCTGATTTTCCTTTCAACTTGACCATTTTGCTGATGTGTATGACGACAAGTAATGTGATGTTGAATACCAGGTTCCTTCAAATAAGTGTTGACAGTACGAAATTCACCATCCCAATCTGATTGGAAATTAATGATTTTGGTTTGAAACTGTTTTCAACCAATTTGTGGAATTCAACAAAAGTAGAAAGAACCTCATTTTTTTGTTTAATTGTGAATAACCAATAATAACGAGAGAAATCATCCACAAATAGAATAAAATACTTGTTTCCATTAAAAAAGATAGTTGGGAGTTGGTCCCCATACATCTCCTTGAATCAATTCCAATGGCTTACATCAATAGAGGCAGTGACAGGTAAAGAAATCTGACTATGTTTGCCTAAACAACAAACTTGACATAGGCCTGAGGATTTTATCGAGTTACTAGGCAAACAAAGCCTATATTAACATTAAAGGAGACAGTTGGTGACCAATCCGAGCATGCCAATCGGGTGCAGCAGTCCATACTGATTTAAAAGGCTTGCTCTGCCTTGTAATGTCCTCTAATGTAGCAATAGGAACCCTGTAAATTCTGTCCTCAATTAGTCCCTTCAACAACACCTTTTTATTGGTTGATTGTTTCACAGTAAACTCATCAGTCAAATTTCAAAGAGCATTGAGTGTATTCAGCAAATTTATTAACAGACAACAATTGTTGTATGTCAGGCACATGTAAAACATTTTTCAAATGAAACTGATTATTACTAGAAGATAATGTAGTGTGACCAATGTTTTTAATGTGCAAACCATGTCCATTGCCTATGGTGACCATGTCAGGCCCTTTGTACTCCTCTGAGAATCTCAAGTGCAGACAAATCAGGAGTCATGTGATGAGAAGCAACAGGTTTAGGAAACCAATCATTGGAAGAAGCATTAACATTGGCGGCATTGGCAGTGATATTATTAGGAGGATCATAACGTTTGTGACATCACTTAGCTTGATAATTATTGAGTCCACAGATCTGACAAGGATTATGAAACCATGTCTTGCTTCCTTTAGAGGATGCATTATTGTTTTTCTGGGAGCTCTGATGGAATTGACGTGCAGATGTAGTGTGTTGTCGAGCAACAATGGCAACAACAAAGATTGGTTTGCAAGAGTTCTGCAAGACGATCTCATGAACCATAAGTCTACCAGAAAGAT
The DNA here is from genome assembly GCA_036553675.1 of Solanum okadae. Taxonomy (NCBI): domain Eukaryota; kingdom Viridiplantae; phylum Streptophyta; class Magnoliopsida; order Solanales; family Solanaceae; genus Solanum; species Solanum okadae. Next base: position 13,958,816 of record CM071688.1, on the reverse strand, counting down.
CAGAAAATGATACCCGTTGCAGATAATGTGGCAATGACAGGATGATAATCAGAAGGAAGTAATTGGAAAATGGTGACATTGAATTCATCAGGAGACACGTGTACCTGCCGCGACAAGCTCGTCATCGATAGCCTTAGCTTCGCGAAGAAATTGATCCAGTGGTTTGTCACCAAGTGTAATGTTTTGCAAGGCGATGTGTAATTGGACTCTTCTAGGGCTGTTGCTTATGCCAAATGCATTTGAGAGAGTGGTGCAAGCTTCAAAGGCAGCATCTAAACCAGTCACAAAAGGAAAAATTTCCTTGGTTAAAAATGATAAGATCCAACTTAGTAAGAGTTGGTCTTCTTGTAACCACTTTAGATACTCAGAATTTGGGTTTGATTGACTTGTTGTGGTGTTGATGATGGTGGAGGGAGGTGCTGGTGTACCATTGATATGATTGAATAAGATTGTAACATTTGATGATAGGAACAATTTGTGTTTTCCAAGTCAAGGTAGTTTGTTGGTTTGAGTTTTATAGAAAAAGAAAGTTGAGCATGGGGTAAAGTAGCAAAAAGACTTGGAGTGCTTAAGGTTGTTGTTGTAGAGGTGGAGTCTGAAAGTTGAGAGTTGATGATTCCATTGTAGGCTCTGGTACCATGTTACACGATCAGATATTGAGAGAATTCAGTGTGTTTTCTATTGAGTAGAATTGCTGAATATATACACAGTTGTTTACAAGAAACTACAGAAGAATACGGAGATAATATAGCTAACACTTAGCTATATATCCCAAACTGTAGCTAACAAAACTTATCTATCCTAACTTATAGAAATCACTATCCTAACTTATAGTGATTGAACTTTATCTCTAACAGTAAGAAATTGTGGATGTAGTATAATTTGATTCATGATATTTTACTGCTGCTACTGTTGCTTTTTCATTGAAACTTAGTCTTGTTTTCCTAAAACTTCTTTTTGGCATGTTGTTTACTTTCTTTGATGCTGTTGTAATTTGTACTAAATGTATCTTTTTCAAATATCAGCTCCGTCAGTGAGGGGATCAGGCAAATGTGGGACATTGTATGTGGCGGAGCCTTTAGATGCCTGCTCGACTTTGACTAACAAGGTTGAACCAGTTAAAAATAGCACCCATGATCTATTCTTGCTGATAATTAGGGGTGGATGTAGTTTTGAAGATAAAGTCAGACAAGCCCAGGCCGCAGGTTTCAAGGCTGCCATTATCTACAACGATGAATATGGTGATCTAGTTGCAAGTAATGAACTCTTCCACTTGAAAATTATTGATTTAGTGCATTTTGAGGTTACAACTTGATGGCAAACTTAGATTCTAGTTAAATATCTGATTTAGCTCAAACTCTCTGGTTCTGGGTTCCAGAATAAAGCTTGAAATGGACTTACTTGATACTTAGTTATGTAAGTGGCAAGAGGTCATAAAATGGCTTATTGATTTTTTTTTCTAAGCGAAATATCACTGAAACTGATCGAAGTCTTGTATCCCGCCAGGCGGCGCCAGCGAATACTCCACTAATCTTGATTTATTGAGGTAGAAAGTAAGGTGGTGTTCTAAAAAGTAAACAGATTTCAATAAACTCTTCCTCTTGAATTTATTGATTAGTGCATTATGTAGTTACAATGTATTGGCAATGTCAGATGTTTGTTAAAATATTTGATTCAGCTCGAACTAGGGTTTTGGGTTCTAGAATGAAGGTTGAAGACCTGAAGTGGTCTGTCTTACTTGATACTTGGTTATGTATGTTGCAAGAGGTCATAAATGGCTTATGGATTAATTTTAAGCGGATATCACTGTAACTGATTGAAGTCTTGTATCCTGTCAGCTAATACTCCATAATCTTGATTTATTGTGGTAGAAGGTGGTGTTTTGAAAAGGCAAATGGATTTTACTACTCACATTTACATAGGACTCACTACTGACTCCACAAACTCGGTAGAACCAGCTATGTCACATTAGGCAATCTCATTACCAAAACTGCTCGACTTTGCTCTAAAATGTTAAACACAATGGAAGATTTGATCTTTTTAATAGAGCTTTCTTCATCTTCAAAGCACCTCAGATTCCTTTCACGCCAAATAGACCACCAAATACATGAAGGTATAGTGCACTCCCATTCCCTTTGCTACTTGTTCCTACCCTTGATGTTCCAGCACTTCAACAGCTCAGTTGTCTCTGAGCATGCACCATTTAAGTCCTACCATTGAGGGAACAGTTACCATAATTGATCAGTGATGTAGCAGTGCAAAAACAAATGATCTATGCTCTCTGAACTTGATCCACATAAAAAGCACCTCGAGCACAATTCAAATGTCGTTTTTGTAAGTTATCCTGGTCCCTGGATAACAGTTGTACAAGTTCTTTTTTTTTTCTCTTGATAAGTGACAGTTATACAAGTATGTTTATAAGTCATGACTGTTTTCAGCTGAAAACTGCTTCAGCACTGATAACTGGGTGAAAGGTGATAGAGGAAAATTGTTAAGAAATAACACATTTTCACTAACAATGTCTATTGCTTTTTGCTATCCTGATCTTATATTTGATGTAATGGTTTACTGACATTCTGGGATTTAAGTCCTTGTATTTAAATGGTGCATAAAAACTAGACAGCGTACACGTAAATGTGGTTCTCTTTGATTACTACCCGGTCAGAAAGACAAAATGACATCATTATTCAACAGTGCTCTATATGTGGGTGACTTCTGATCATTCATCGAAGTATCATCCTTTGTTGATATACCAAGAGCTTTTCTAGAAGTTCCTTCTCTCTTTCTCATGGGGAAGACAGTGTCTTAGCATATAGCTAACTTAATAATGAGATTCATACTCAAGTCATATTCGCAGGGTTTTTCCACCTATTTTTGTTGCAAGTGGAGACTATCTTCTACTTAAAAAAGCAGCTTTAAAAATATGTGAAGTCAGCTTGCTCATTTTATAGCAAGCTCAAACAAACAAGTCTTATTTTGCTGGCAATTGTTCTATTTGTCACAATTTGATATACATCTTCTAGGCTTGGTTTTAGCCTCTGGTTTCTGAATGTAATGCATCAGGAATTTTCATGCTCGAAAACTGAGAAACTTGGAGACAACTATGTCACTGACCATTTTCCCTGTGAGAGGGGAAACAAAAAAGGAGAACCAAGAAATTGTCTGAAAGAAGCAAAACCACTTTTAACTCTTGCTTCCTGTTGCTCAAGTATTTAAAACTGTTGAATTTTGAACATCCAAGTGTTTAACTAGTCACATGATACAGTGGCAGGAAACTCTGCTGGTGTACAGATTCCCGCGGTGTTTGTTTCTAGAGTTTCAGGGGAAAGACTGACAAAGTATGCTGGTGACATTGATGTTGAAGTATGGATAATCCCAAGTTTTGAGAACTCTGCCTGGTCCATCATGGCTATATCATTCATTTCGTTACTAGCTATGTCAGCAGTGCTTGCTACTTGCTTCTTTGTCCGTAGACATCGGATACGAAGAGACCGGCCTCGGGCCTCACGTGTTCGTGAATTTCATGGAATGAGTAGTCGTTTGGTGAAAGCTATGCCAAGCTTGATATTTACATCAGTTTTGGAGGATAATTGTACATCAGTAACATGTGCTATCTGTCTTGAAGACTATATTGTGGGAGACAAGCTTAGAATTCTTCCTTGCCGGCACAGTAAGTTTTTCTCTCTTCCTGAGGTATTGTGATTTTCAGCTTGTTCATATATAAAGGTTCTGTTTGGCACTTAGGTAAAAGCAATGAATGCACTAATTCCTTAGGGTTGGTTCCTTCCTTGGGAGAAGCTCATTCTTTTTGAGTTGTTGTCACTTGACAAGGTTTTCCTATTGTGTTTTTCGAGTTACACCCTGGTGATTGGTTTCTAAAATTGCTTGACATAGCTTTCGTCGGGGTTGGTGATATGCACTATTGGTAGATTTCAGGGTTTATTACATATTTTAGGACTTCCTCAGGGAATTTAGAAGTGGCACTTCTGGCTTCCCTTCATCTCTGACTTATGGCCTAGCGCAACCACATCTCAGGCAGCATGATGGATTCTGTGCTTGCTTAAAGAATGTTTTCACTTTCTGGACGAAGGACACTCTATTATCCGGTCGCATTATTGCTACTTGTTTGGCGACCAAACTGTGTACTTCTGTTCATGTCTTTCCGTCTGTCAAAAGGTTACCTCATGTCCCTCTATTGGGTAAAAACTCTGATGTAATCACTATAACATGCATGCACTTTTGAGATGAAATTTTGCAAATTTTCAACTCTATATTATAATATTACTTACAAACACAACAACACACTCAGTGTGGTCCCACAAGTGAGGTCTGGGGAGGGTAGGGTGCACACAGACCTTACTCTTACCTTTGTGGTGTAAAGAGACTTTTTCTGAAAGATCCTAGGCTCATAAAAATCGTTTTTCAAAATAAGTTTGAGAAAAAGAAAGAGTAAATAAGCTATGATGAACTATCAGGGAAAGAAAATACAGAAAATACTGACAACTAAGTTGTAAAGATAGCCAAATTATAAGTAACAACCGTAGTAATAACTGAAGAATAGGCTAATGCTAACAAAATAAACTACTATTGGTTTTTACCAAAAAAAAAAAACTACTATTGTAAGGGAGCAGATAGGTGCTCCAGTCTAGAACCATGCGCTTATCACTAGGAAGAGATAAGTTGCTCGACTACTACTAACCGTCTATCCTAATCCTCGACCTCCATGCTCTCTTATCTCGGGTCATGTCCTTAGTGAGCTGAAGATGAGTCATGACATGTCTAAGAGTCCGGAGCCAAAAGGGCAAAAAAATTGAGTGAAATTTCCAAAAGGGCAACAAAAAATAAGGTTGAAACCAAATGGGCAACATTTAAACGGAAGGGTGATGCCGTGAAATTTTATGGAGGAAGGCACAGTCTCCCATGCGCCTTACAATGCTTGCGCCTTGTAAGGCGCATGGGAGCCTGCGCCTTACTCCTTACCATAAAAAAAAGTTTAGTCACTATAGAAAAAAACGTAACCAGGGCATAAACATTTTTTTCTTTTTGTTTTTTTTGTATATAGCTTCAACCCTTCAATAATATTGCAAGAGATCTGAGAATACAATATTACAACTAGCACTATCATAACATTAAAAAAATGGATTATATTTGTCATTTATCATAGTAAAACTATTGCACGTTAAACATAGTCCAGTGGAAATCTTTTGACTATTTCATAAAGATAAAAAACGAATCTGATTATATATGATTCTGACAGTAAGTAGTATACATTAATCCAAGGCGTAAACGGTTTTTTCTAGAGTGACTAAACATTTTTTTTATATGCTAAAGAGTAAGGCGCAGGATCCCATGCGCCTTACAAGGCGTAAACAGACCTGCGACTTACAAGTACCATGTCGCCTTGTGCCTTGTATGGCACATGGGAAACTACGCCTTCCTCCATAAAATTTCATGGTGTCACCCTTCCATCTAAATGTTGCCCTTTTGGTTTCAACCTTATTTTTTGTTGCCCTTTTGGAAATTTCACTCAAATTTTTGCCCTTTTGGCTCCGGACTCACATGTCTAATCACCTCTTCCCAATCTTTCCTCAATCTACTCCTACATCTCCTTAGACCTATCACTACCAGCCTCTTGCACCTCCTCATTGGGCATCTGTGCTTCTCCTCTTCACATGCATGAACTATCTCAACCTCACTTCTCTCATCTTGTCTGCTACAGAGGTCACTACCACCTTGTCCAGTATATCCTAGTTCTAATCTTGTCTCTCCTAGTCTGCTCATACATCCTTATTTTTGCTATCTTCCTCTTCGGAAATCTGAACGTAAGAGTTCTTGACGGACCAACATTCAATCCATGCAACATAGCCGGTCTAACTACCATTCTATAGAACTTACCTTTTAAGTCTTGGTGACACATTTTTATCATATAGGTCACCAATCGAGCCTCCATTTCATCCATCCTGCTAAAATATGATGTGCCATCCCCATTTTTTTGGATTATTGATCCAAGATACTTGAAGCTTCCTCTCTTGAGGATGACTTGTGTATCAATCCTTACTTTCCCATCTGTCTCCTGTGGTTCGTCACTAAACTGACACTCCATGTACTCTGGTTTAGTCCTACTTAACGAGCTCTAGGGTCTGTCTCCAAATCTCCGATTGTTATCAACTACGCCACGTGACTTGTCGATCAATACCATGGACGAGATCAATAATATGACAATTCATTCATCACCAAGGCAAATAAAAACGGGCCGAGAGCTAATCCTTGGTGCAATCCCATCTCGACTGTGTGTTTCGAATCTCCTGTCCTCACTCGGGTCTTGGATCCATCGTACATGTACTTGATCACTCTAATGTATGCAATAGGTACACCTCTAGATTCCAAGCATTTCCATAAAACCTCCCTTGGGACTGTCCTATGCCTTTTCTAGGTCAATGAACACTATATGTACACCTCTATTCCTCTCCCTATACAATCTCCTTAGAAGGTGAATGGCTTCCATTGTCGATCGCCCCAGCTTGAAGCTGAATGGGTTCTCAGAAATAGACACATTACTCCTCATATTCTACCAGAACTTTTGATTGAAGGTGTCGTATGTGTTTCAACATATCCATTGCATGGTCTTTTTGAAATCTATGCAGATCTAGATGGATGTTGTTTTTAGAGCAGAAATTCAGATTTGTACCATTGCTTGAGGAGTGAATTGGAATTAATGTTGTCAAAGAGATCAGAAACCTTAGTCTAAAGCCCTTGCATAAATCCTGCCCTGAAACCTTGTTAGCGATGTAATATTGTAGAAGTGGAGTTAATTTCTTAAGGGGGATCAGAAGTTCCTAAGCTCTGGGTATCTCAGAGTTCACAGCTAAGACAGCCAAGAGAATTTTAGTTCATGAGCATGTCATGGCTATTGTTGCAGAGCTTAGTACACGTGCTGGGTTTGATTACTGTCAACTATTTCTGAAAACCCTAAGCATTTTAGCTCTCATGTTTTATTGCAGAGGTGTAATTTTTTTTTTATTGGTAAAGTAGGTGTTTTATTGATGTAAAAAGAACAACATGAAGAGAATGCTGTTCAAGGGTACATGTAGATTATTTTATAGAACGGAACAACGGAACATGCTGATTATTTTTATAGATTTGATATTGAGATTGATAATGTTGGTTGAAATTCGATAAGTTTGTATTTTCTGTGAATAATGCACTTTACATTGAAGGATTACACGTGATGTTTTTTGTTAAAACTTCCAGGAGTTGTTGCTCTTTTGCACTTTCCACTTCTAAAAATATTGAGTAATATTCAATAATTATATTCTGGATCCATATCTATGAACATTAGTTCTGCAATAGTCATAGTCAAGATTCTAGGCAGCAAACTATGGTAAAACCTCAAAGCTACAGTTGAAGTGTGGTCAGAATATTACCCTCGTCCCTGCTGCTATATTTCATTGTGAATGTGCTAATTTGGTATATCTATGGGATTTAGTTTTTAGTTAATATGAATACTTTCCCAATCTGGGCAGTAATTTGTTGATACATGTCATATACTGTTTGTTCTCATCAGATTTCTTGTCTACTGGAGAAGTTGTCATTTTTCAGTAATGGATCTCCTCGGAATTTTTGCAGAATTTCATGCTATGTGCGTTGATGCGTGGCTCACATCATGGAGAACGTTTTGTCCCGTCTGTAAACGTGATGCAAGAACTAGTAATGGTGAGCCACCAGCATCAGAATCTACACCATTGCTTTCTTCTAGTCTAGCTTCTTTATCTTCGTTGTCATCCCTAAGATCGTCATTAGCTTCATCATCAGCAATACAAATAGGCCAAGGAGCATCCCGATCCCCTTCAGTTTCTCGTCCTCTATCAATTTCTAGTACTCCTTATAACCACCAGTCACTTCAGTCCTACCATCAGTCGCCTCATCTTAGTATAAGCCGCAGTTCACTTGACCTTCAGAATGCGTCTTCCCAGAGATCTCGTGCATCTTATTTGATTTCCCCTCACTCGTTGGGCTATCCTTCTCTATCTCCTCTTAATTCAAGATACATGTCACCATATATTCCTAGTCCAGGAAATGCCTCGTCCAGTTATATTGGCTCCTCAAGTCGGCATCCCAACCCACTGCGTCATAGTGAGTCAACCACTAGCTTTTCGCCATTTGCTTCAGCTCAGTCTCTTCCGGGATGTGAGTCGTGATGTGTTGGTTCTGGAAAATCTGGGTTCAAGTTTGCGCTACCCTTTTAACAAAGATCAATGAGTTTGGGTCTTCTTCACCTCAAATAACACCTAAAGACAATGCAACAGCTTTGGAGATGCAGCTCTGGCATATGGGCTGACAGGAAAATGACAGGAAGCCCTGGATTTGTATATTATTAGTGTGACACTAATGTTATAGATTTGGTTTCTATATTGAGGTTTTTACTATTTTTATTTTGAGGTTTTTACGAGTGCACGCGCAAAGCGATGGGTGTTCATGCTATATGCAGTAGCCCTCTTTTACGTACCCTTCTTGTTTAGTGCTATGGATGTTAGCAGTCTCCATTTGCAAGATGGTTTAGGTCTTTTTAGTTGAAACCTTTTGCTTAGGGTTTGAGCTTGTATGTATAGAGTATTGACACAGATGACTGAAGCTTCTAGTTTGAATGTATTGAGTCAGTTGTAATCAGAGGATGAACAGGTTTAACGTTTCACAATAAGGATGATGCCTCGGTCCCGAATCAATTGGAGTTGGTTATATGAATCTTTACTGATCATATTTTCTTATTTAAATTGGTTCCCCCCCCCCCCCCCCCCCCACACACACACACACACAAATCTTGACATCTTGACATTTGGCCAATGGTTTCTGTTTATTTGGCCCATGTAAATATGGGGTTGATGGTTTTCATCTTTCCTCTCAATTTGGATACAAGATCTTCACCAAAGAATAGCAATTTTCCAGCCATCATTACTGATTTTGCAACAATGAAAATGTAAAATTAGTAGTATCAAATTGGTCTGGATTGTAATGTCGATCACATTTTTTTTAATTCTAGAGTTAAATACATGAGTTATCTTCTTCTGATTTCAACAAGCTGCGGGATTTAACAACATATTATGTACAAGAGCATTCTTGTTTTTGTTTTTTAACTCATTATACCCAACACAAAATAATATTTGAGCCCACTTTCTCCACAACTTCAATAATAAATAAAGAGAAAATAGACAAATGTCTCCCTAACTTATTATCGAATTATCAACTACACACTTATACTTTGTGGGGATCCTATTACCTTCCTGAATTTTTCAAAAATAAAATATATACCACCCTAAAACTAGTCAACCACATTCTCAACATGTAGTGATGCTCACTCGATGCCAACTGTTATTTGTTATTTTTTCCTTTGTATCTCCTTTTTCATTAATTACAAAAGGATCTTTACTCTTTTTATTCCTCCTCCTTCTTTTCTCTATTGTTTTTCGTTCACTTCTTCCAAATTAGTCATCCACGAAAAAAATCGAAGCTATTTTTATTAGCATTTTTTCATCACTTAATATCATCCTTCAGGCACCTTGACGAGCTTGATTACTCATCTCTTTTCTTTTTTTGAATTTTTTTATTATGTTATTTCTTTGTCTCCAGGACACCAAATTTGTAATATTTTATTTACGGGTTGTTGATGGTTAAATTCTTGGGTCTTCACCAAACAACAATAGAGATTGAAGATAAAATCTGATGGTTGATGTATGTTACTGGCCTAAAATCGGTGAAAAGGTAGATTAATGTTGTTGATATTTTGAACTAATTTGAGATTGATAAAAATGAAAAAAGATGGATAACCAGATCAATACCCAAAACTCATGTTTAGTTTGCTTTATGAAATTCATGATCGAAAAAAGTTATTTTATAGTCATAATTGTTTTAATTCACTGGATATCTCCAATAATTAAAAAATATTCAATAATAGAATGAATTTTTATGATGGAAGGTGTTTAATAATTCTATTCTTTTTTTAGGTTTTGTTTCTCCTATCTTTCTTCTTCTGCTTTTTTTTTTTTTTTGGTCTTTATTTTGTGATTTTTTTTTTTGGAATAGTGTGATTAAGGACAATTTGATTTTTCCGGCAATATGAGTAACAATTTTAATAATTATTTGATGATTTGCAGTGTTAGTTGTAGAAAATAGTGAAACAAATTGTAAGAAAAAAAATAATTAGAAGATGGATAAAAAGATGTGGTTAATGTAGTGATGGTGGTTCAAGGTGGAGGAAATGGTGGTGGGGTGCATGTTGAGTAATGAGAAAGAGAGGGAAAAAAAGAAAAAGAAACAAAAAACTTGAAGAGAAGAGTAAAAAATATATATTTAACAAAAAGTCAAATTAAAAATATTATTTATCAATTCTTCTTACTTCCACGTGCCTCTAAGAGAGTGAGGACACTCTCTGTGCCATGTCAACATCTAAGGATGTAATTATTTTGTTTTAAAATAGTCTAGGGGGGAGGGGGGATGATAGGACTCCCGTGAAACATAAGTGTGTAGTTGGAAATTCGATAATAGGTTGAGGGGGCAGTTGACTATTTTCTCATAAATAAATCACCAATCCTTTCACTAAAGCAATTATATAGGGAAAATGCATAAGTATCTCCCAGCCTATGCCCAAAATCCTGAGACACACCTAACCTTTACTAAGGTCCTATTACCGTCCCGAACTTATTTTTTAATTAATTTTCTACCCCTTTTCGGCCTACGTGGCACTATCCTTGAAAAAATTGTCAACACACGCTGAGCCCACAAGATAGTGCCACGTAGGCCGAAAAGGGGTAGAAAATTATATATAAAATAAGTTCGGAAGTAATAGAACCTTAGTAAATATTAGGTGTGTCTCAGGGATTTTAGGCATAGGCTGAACAGGTACTTGTGCATTTTCCCCAATTCTACAAGTATAGCTGTTGGTGTATTCGTTTATGATAAATTATGGATCTGAAACTTAAAACATTTTTCTGAGGCTGCCATGTCAAATTGCTCATCTTGTAAAAAATTTATCAAGCTACTTATTTCTGTTAGATTGAAATTAATGTTCCAAAAAGTGTAAACTTAATCTATCTTGTCTTCTTTATCGCCAGAACGAAGTGCTTCTCTGGCTTCTGATAGAGATGTGGAGCTCCCTGGATGATCAACCTGTTCTCTTGAGGGTTCCTCTTTAACAGACTGCATCATCATCGACACCAGTATCACAACGAGAACAAGGATAAGTGCTCCGATCAGAAACATTGAGTTTCTGAAAGCCTTGTAATCATCTGAAATGATGTGTTTCTGTATAACACTTCCTTCTCTGTATCCTTTAAGAAACCGCGTAATTTGGGACCCCTGATCTTCATCTTCAACACTGTCTGAGCCGATGACCTATTGTTTGTGTAAAAGCTCAACATCAGTAAATAAAGTCAATTACTACCTCAAAATGCAATACATTACAAGGTCATCTCAAGATTGTCAAATAGATAGAACACTCAAAATTTTCTCCAGGTTCCCCTATGGCTTCACGATATGCATCCAGCATCGATTCTTCCCAGAGAAGAGAAGCATATAATTATAAAACCTAAGCAAATATGTATGGACTAGGTAACTAATAAGAATTCAAGATAAAATCAGCTTAAGTTTTTTATGCAGAGCTTTATTAGTTTATTAAAACCTAAGCAGCCATCAAATCTAAAAGTCAAAAGTGACTCATACTCCTCATGAAGCAAAATAAACACTCATAGATAAACAAAGACTAAATTTCCAAATTTACGTACAATTAAAGTCAAGAATAAGACCATGTCCAATGGTTTTAAAATTGCCATAGTCCTGCAAAATTTGTCACCCTGAAACTTCTGGTAGCATCTATTAGCTGGAGAGGAGAAAAAATCCAACTGAGCATTTACAACGTTATTTCATGTGTTTAGGCTTTATGTTCCTTGTTTCTCTTTTTATTTTAGTACTTACATGACCTAGGCGATGTCTACTAAAGTCATCAGGTCATCCATAGTTCAAGATCACTTGTGGAAATCTGAACCTCTAAAACACGTTTATAATACATGAATAATTAATGTTTGTACTTCCTTCACCAGCTGGTTAATTAATAGATAAGGAAATTGGCAAAAAAGGAGGAAGTCCAAACAGAAAGTAGGCTAACTACAGATTCATGTCACTCTAATACTTAAATGAGAAATTATAGAATGCGCAAGGTCATGCTGGTCTCTAACTTAACATGGTGAAGGAGCACACAAGCAAAATCTTGTTTAGAGCTGTAAAACATTGCTAGGCAAAACTACACTTGAAGAGAGAGAGAGAGAGAGAGAGAGAGAGAGAGAGAGAGGGAGAGGGAGAGGAAAAGAAGGTTTCAAGCTTACTGAAAAATACTCCACGTCTCCGTCCCACACAATCATCTTTGGTAGTTTAATTTTCTTAGATACTTCAAATGACTCAGCAAAGTCTTGCCACTGCTTGAACCCAACAAAAGCAAACACCAAGTCACGGTTCGCAGATGCAGCAGCTTTCAAGAGTTTTACTAGTCCTTTTGACCTCTCATCATCCTCATCTTCCACAATTGTTAGAACAATTTTCCTCTCGTCGTCTTTCAACGACTTCAGAGTGTCTTGATTAATAGGTAAAACCAGAGGGAGCAAGCTCTGTTTGATATAGTCCTCAAGGAACTTTTCTGCAACCATAGCAGGAAAGATTAGATTCAGCCACTGTTTGTAACAAAATTTTCAAGGCACAATCTCAGCTGAAAATAGTTATCAGTTGTTCTTTAATATGCAGAACCAAGCAATTAAAATGAAAAACACTGTATAAAGCTCATAGCCATGGAACTAGGGCAGCTACTAAGCATAAAAGCTGAAACCTCTCAAGAATAAACATATCCCAGTATTTGACAATTGTGTGTTCCATATGAAAAGGGAATAAAGCCAACACAAAGGGTTGTGACTACACCAAAATTTCAAGAACTTACTGACCTTCAAAAGGGCCATAAAATATGCTCTGTTCATTGTAGGTCAGATGAAGGGCTACCAATGCAGGTACTTTGTCAAAATCATAGAATTCCATTGTTTTATCTGAGAAATCTTTTGCCACAGAAAACCATGCACTTTTCTTGTATTTCACCGCCAAATGTGATATGACAGACTCATTCAAACCAAAGCCTATGAATATAGGAAAGTTTTTGCCAGCTTCTTCAATAAATTCACTAATAGCAGAGTCAGAATTGAGTACGGACACATCAGGAGCAACAAACTTCTTCAAGAATCTCACAAGTAAATCTGCCTTTCTTGGTCCATAATAATCTGTCGGAACTCCATGCATGAATATCTTCAAAGTTGGAAATCCACTGCATTGCAACAAAAGAAACATTTCACTGTTATTTTACCCAATAACTGCAAACATTTACAACAACTACGCCTCAATTATTGGGTCGGGTATATGAATCCTCATTGACCATGTTTCCAACATTAATTTTCATTTACTAGTGAAAAATTATCCAAAATTCTAAAACATTTACAACAACTATGCCTCAATTCAAAACATATTGGGTTGGGTATAGTCTGTCTTTTTTATATTAATTGTCGCATGAAGAGCATATAGGAACCTTGAGTCCAAAGTCTCTTCCGTTTTCATCCTCCCCCAAAAAGGAAAAAATGTTTGTGGACTTCAGCCAATGTTTATACTATGGTGAAAAAGGAGACTGAAAAAAATTGCTGTTAGCTGATTCAGCCGCATGGGGACTCTATAGAAAACATCCTCCACTGATTAAATAAGACCCCAATTCCAAATCCTTGGGCCACAAAGTCCACAACACAACATCATGTTCTCATTCCCCCTTGCATTATCTTCTAACCAGCAGCACATTCCTCTGCTTATCTGACCAAGATAATCTGCCTCTGACGAGGACTCGCCAAATAAAATGAGCATCCTACATCAGAACGCAACATTAGATGTGGCTATGTGCAAGGAAATTCCAGAAATGTCGGAACTACTTAGATATGGGAGAGTCTGGAAGAGAAGGCAAATTGAGATCATGTTCTGAATTGGGATATGGAAGGTAAGATTAAGGAGGCTCCAAAGAGGTTCGGGAGAGGTGCAGAGCAGTGGATGGTGGTGGAAGCTGTTAGGTGTAGTGAGACAGCAAAGAGGCTCGGGCAGGATGCTCAAGCTAAGTTCCATGTTTTTGCGTGCGTGTGTGATAACCTATGTGATTTAACCAGTATCCTCCTTCGATTTTTTGTCTGCTGCAATCCAAAAATGGTTTCATATAGGGATGAATAATGGATCAGGATGGGATTGCCACTGGGATCAAGGAACTGTTGAAGTGTGACCATCTCTTCTAAAAGAGTAAGTTGTTAGAGTGAGAAAACTTTATTATTTAATAATATTCTCAACACGCCCCCTCACATGCAAGCCTGATTTTTTTTCATGAGCCAAGCACGTGGAAATTCCTTTTGATATGGGTGACGGTGCGATTCGATCTCAGGACCTCTACCCACTCTGATACCATGTTGAAGGGTGTTGATCATCTCATCAAAAAACTTAAGTTATTAAAAAGAGCACACTTTTATTATTTAATAATATTCTCAATAGGAACAAAGCTTTATACATTGGGTGGGAGTTTTAGAGAGGTTAGCAACACTGGGGGAAGATTGATGTTGATAAATAGTGTCATTGATGCCCTTCCCACGTAGGTGATGTCTTTATTACCGGTCAAAGTGGAGAAGAGGTTAGACAAACTATGAAAGGATTCTCTTTGGCAGGGCAATAGAGATAAGAGAACTTTCCATTTAGTTAGATGGAGTTCACTTACACTTAACAAGAAAAGAAGGGATTACCCTTCGGGGTGGCCCAGTGGTTTGGGCTTGGGACTTCCATGTTGGAGGTCTCATGTTCGAAACCCCTTGCCAGCGAAAGCAAGGGGTTTGCCTACTGGGTCGAGCTCGTCGCATCGGGCTTGCCTAGTGCGGGTTACCTCTCCAGTGTGGTTTGCGAGCTATTACATAGGAGGAGTTTTACCCTGTGCGCACCCAAAGGGTAGTGGCTGCAGTTTCCCTTGTCATTAAAAAAACAAGAAGAGAAGGGGTTTAGGCATTAGAATTTTGAGGCAACACAACTGCAGCTTACTGATGAAATGGTTGTGAAGATTCACTTCAGAAGAACATGCACTATGGAAAGAAGTAAAAAGTGTGAAGTATGGGTCTCAAGGTTTTTGGACTACAAAGTAGTGACTTCACCATATGGAGCAAGTTTATGGAGGAGTATTAGAGCTCTTTGGCAAAACATTGTTGGTAATATTGGGTTTGTGCGAGTGATGGAAGAATGATTTCTTTTTTTGGGATGATAACTGGATTAGGTAATATCCCCCAAAGATGTATTCCCTGATCTATTCAGATGTACTGTTCTACCTGATGCTAGTTTGGCTATTCTGAGGAGGAAACAAGGATGAAATTTTAACTTCAGGGACATTTAAATGATTGGGAATCAGGCATAATGGCTGATTTCTTGAAAGTACTCGAACTTTTCAAAGGTTTGACTGAAGGATAAGATAAACTAATCCGGAAACCTCATAGAAAGGGTGCCTTTACAGTAAAATCTTGTTTTGAAGACAAAGCCATTAGTATACAGAAACTAAAGATGAAATGTTTGGGGGTTTTCTTTTTTTGGTGTAAACATAGCATAATGGAAGAATTAGAATCAATTTATGATGTACTAGTTCCTCATGAGAAGATTAAGGACTAGGAGCTTAGTTTTTTGCCCATCTGGATTTAAATATGGGGGACTACACACCCTTTGTGTAGTGTGTTATTAATACACAAAAATGTTACCTGTTCCAAAAAAAAAATCTGTTGGAGAGCAAGGAGGATGTTGGCCATGAGGAAAAATCTGGAAAATAAATGTCCCTTATGAAGTGGAATGGGTCACCTGGTTGGTGGTTAGAAAGGCTTGCTTGACAGATGAAAATCTACAGAGGGGGAATCATGTTGTGCTCAAACAGTTATAAATGTAAAAAAGAATCTGACAATGTCAATCATCTATTTTTGCATTATCAGTTGTTACTTGTTCCTTAACATGATGGGGCTTAAATGGACTGCGCAGAGATACATGTGAACTTCAAAGTGCTGGAATATTAAAGGAAGATGTACAAAGCAGAAGAAATGGTGGTATACTATTCCTGCATGTATATGGTGGAATATTTGGAGAGAAAGAAATGACAGATGCTTTGAAGACAAGGATAACTCTAATCAGAGGATAATGATGAACTGTATACTTTTGTTTTACTTTTGGTGTAAACAGAACTTTTTAAATGAAGCTGAGCAATGATAAATCTTATAGAATCTTCTCAGAATAAAAATGAATTCATCTTAGGATTCTCTGTAAATACGTTTTAACAGTACCTTCTCGGTGCTTGTTTCCTTTTTAATACCCTTACTTTTCTCAAGGAAAGCATCTGCATCTACAGTCTTTGGCGATCTATAGAAGACTAACAAATTGATTAAGATAACAAACTGTGAATCTAATAATGCTAATAAATATGTCGTGAATCTACTAATGCTAATAAATATGTTTACCAAACTAAAGAATAGCTTTTTCTCTTCTTTTGGTTCGAGCCACTTGATTAACCAAAAAGCAAGTTGCACATTGTGAAAATGATTTAACAAAAAATAATTGTAGTAATAACTAATGTGTAAAGCAGACATACTCAATTTCATATTTAGAAGCAAGACGACTGTATTTGTCAGCATCTACTTTTGCAATTACAACGGGCTGCTTCAATACAGCAAGATTGACAGACGCTTTGTCCAACTGCAAGGAACTTTTGTCAGAGTGTTTCGTGATGTCACATTCAAAAATATCTATTATCCAATAAAAAAATCAAATGAAATACTGCTCACATGTCTAAACTTGTATGGGGAAGAAAACAAAATAAATGTCCCTTAGTTGACGAAGAATTCTAACATAGAATGCAGAGTATGAAGCTTAGTGAACTCAAGTAAAAAGCTTGATAACACCTTCTATTGAAGAACATATCAATATCATCAAACTTTAGAAGGAAACAATTCAACCTCATCTCTCAAGCAGTTTCAGTGATCACAAGCAACACACTTAACCACCCAAAATAGAGGCACTCCTATTAAAGGGAGAAATTTTCTCTTAGAAGACAGGGAACAGCTGATAAGACTAGAAGGACACACAACTATGCCTATCAGCCTATTAACAGGTGGTAACAATCACTTCTTAGTTCTTACATGGCATATCATGATCTTGTCTGATATCAATGAACTTCCTTTGCAAGATTACTTTAAGCCTTTTACATTTAATCAAATATCCTTTTTTGATCTCAATATCCTCTATTGCTCCTATCATCTTCTCCGCTTTATGTACTGGAGGAATGAATTGCTTTCCAAGGTATCGTCATTGCTGACCCCTTTTTTCCTCTCCCGATTGGATTTCTTTTTTTTGAGAAGGAATTTTATTTTTATTTTTTAGAAGTCTCCTGATTTGATATTTGACCTTGCATATGAACCTTACAAATTCTTGTGAGGAGGCATTTGACCAGTACCACAAGAGGGAAAAATGCCACAACAAGTTACGAAATGAGTAATTCCTCACTAGTGACCATAAACAAGCTAATCCAGCAGCTCAGATCAGCCTCCAGCAGTGTTTTCCTCAGCCTCTTGAACTTTGTTGTTCATGAAACACAGCTTCTTTCTGGCAGTTCATGTATCATGGATGTGAACATACATTAAGTTAAATGGGCAGCATCCAAAATCTTTTTTTACTGTAAATGAAATCATTCTATTTTCTTTCGTAGCATGAAGGAGAGCTTCCTTTTCACAAGAGTTTAATTACGTGACCATGATAAGCCCTCCATCCGTCTATAGTTTCAAATCAGGTTAGATCATAAACATCTATTTCTCAAGTGCCTATTTCTTTTTATAAGAATTTCACAAGAGTTAAATATAACACTATCAACACCTTATTAGGTACCATAAGAGAGTGCAAACATATATACACTAGCAGCTGAGGCAGAGTTGATTCATGTACCAAACCATCATTTTACATTAGTAGGTATTAAACTTCCATATATAATTAATCAATAAGTAAAATTTCGAAACAAAACCTTAAGAAAAGAATAAACTTTAAGATGATATTACTTTATATCCTATAGTTTTGTTTTATCAAAGCCAATGTCTGAGGGACAATGTGACCGATTTTCGTCTACTTTTAGAAAATAAAATTTATACATTTAGAAGCTTCACTAAAACTACTCCAAGTTGAATATTTTCCCATTCTAATACATCTTTAAATTTTGGTGGAAGATTACTTCCTGGAAACTACAGCAATGAGTATATATCTGTTATTCATTACGTAATTCAATGTAAATCATCCTTAATTTCACACTAACAATACAGCATTGAAGTATAAACAAATCCAAACCTTTTTTAAAAAAAATGAAGAAGAAGCAAATCAAGCAAAGAAAAGGATAGGAAGTAATACCTCAGGAGAAAGACGTTTGCAGTGACCACACCAAGGAGCATAGAAATCGACAAACATATAATCAAAGGTGGAAATTGCGGCTTCGAAGTTGGATTCATCAAGTTCCAATACTTTCCCATCAACGGCAAACTGTTGCTGCTCCGCCAACGAGGAACATAGGAAGAGGAGAAGGAAGCCGAAGGTGAAGATCGAAATGGAGCGAAGAGGAACCATTGTTGTGTTCACTGAATGAAATTGCACAAGTGGATCTGCCTTTCCTTTTCCTTTTGTTTTTATAGTTTACGCCTCCTTTCTAATTGGAGGATTTTTTTATTTTTTTATTTTAAGGGAGAAGGCACAAGTATTCCTTTTAAATATACGAGAAATTTCGAGTTTTTGGCAAAAAACATTCTTAAACTATATCCTTAAATTATTTTTCTTAACAGAAAGCATCCCTCAATTATTTAAAATTTGACAACTTTCATCCTTTTGTTAAAATTTGTCAAAAACTAACAAATTCTTCACAACAACATGTACGGTGTACACTACTCTCAACAAATTAAACTCCCTAAATCACTCCAATAAACCAATTCTGTTCATTCTACATACATCTAAAATAATATTATAAATTTCTTTAGTAATAACGTTTTGCATTGTCTTCCTTTTAATTAGCAATTTTATTTTTATTTACTTTTCATTTGATTTGATATCAAAGAATTATCAATGGAAATGTTTTCTTTTCATTGAATCGGCAAAAAGTGGTGTCCATCGAAAACTTTTACTTCTAATAATGGAAAACGAAACTTGAATACTAGAGATCAAAATTAGCTGAATCTTGATCACCTCAATTATCAATTTGCCCCAAAATTATTGATCTAACGACATTTTGACTTTAAAATGGTGAAGATGGTGTGAAATTAAGCTCCAACTTCATTTAGTTGGTAAAGGGGAAGAGAAGATCATATCTCCTCGTAGACTCAAATCGTCCTAACATTGTTTTTTTAACAACAAACAAGAGTCAATTTTTTTTATTCTTTTTGGATGCTTTTTTCAATCGGTAATAATATTATAGATTTTTTTTATGAGAATAGTATGAATTGCATATGTTTTTGTGTGGAATTCGTTAATTTTTTGATAAATTTAAATAGAGGGATGAAAGTTGTTAAGTTTTAAATACTTGGAGGGTGTTTTTGTTAAGAAGGATAATTTAAGGATGTAGTTTAAATTGGGGGTATAATTTAAGGATGTTTTTAGCCAAAAACTCAAAAATTTCAATACACACCTTAATTATATATCATCTTAAATTATTTTAAATGTAATAAATATACTTTTCGATGTTGAGGTTACATAATGAATATGTTCACTCTCTTGAAAGTAGGTGAACGATAAAAAAGAAGTATTTAAGAACTGATTAGTATGAATATGTGTTTATTTTTAACTAGTGTACTTGTCCGCACTTCGTGCGGTTATAAGAAAAACTTAAATATATTTTTACATAATTAATTTCACTATTTGATAAATGTTTTGATAAATATTTTAATAAATAATATAATAAATGAAAGACACACAAATTAAAATACAACTTTGATATTACTTATTCATAAAAATTGCTAAAATAAAATTTTCATACTGATAAAAAGTTGAAATATAAACGTTGATATGAAAAGCTTCAGTTAATTGACAATCTAATTATTACAGTTTCATACTAAATTCAATGATTCTTATTGCAACATTATTGGTTCAATCAACAATATTAGATCTACTCGATCGTAAATTACGTGACTTTCTTTTTGTATAAATGACAGAATAATAAAAATAAATAAATAAAAATACTTTTGTGGTAAATCATGGTGAGAAAGATACACTTGTATTGAATTCTAACATAGTTATGCACGAAATTCAAAAGTTAGAGATATATTTTTTTCGATATTCGATGTTCGTACCAACACTCATCTAATGCAATTTTTGTCTCATAAAACCCATTAATATTAATTTTTTTGTATTTAAACTCTCATTCTTGTAGAGGCATTGCGAGAAGAGAGAATTAAGTTGCGATAGTGCAACATTACGGTTGAGGTTATTTTTTATAATAAAAAATAAAAAAGTTAAACACATAACGTAAAATGAGATATAAAAGATAAGTCATGATATCATTTAGTGACTTGGTGTGATACTTACCTAATCCAATTGTATAGAGATTATCAAAGAGTGACAAAGAAATGATTTTTTAAAATAATACGTGTATACAATATAATGTTGAAGATAGGACAATAAAAAGTTTGACAACATAAATACAATTATTTCTATCATTAAAATATTATCGATGTAATTATTATAAATAAATTGGAGTAAAAACTCTCCAAAGGATAACTCCTTCTTTAATGTCAAAAAAATAAGATAAACTTTTATTTACTTTCAATAATAATAAATTTAATACACATTAATCATATATTCACATTTATTATGGTAAAAAGAAAAAAGAAAAAAATACGACTCTTATTACCCGTATTTACACACCATTATATTGTTAAGAAGAAAATTAATTTATATATATGATCTTTCTTAACACTTTTAACACAATTTGTTATTGAAAAAATTAAATGATGGAATTTAAAGTTTTTCTCAAAAAAAGAAGAAGAGAGTTAAAGGAAATTATTTTTTTAGTTTTTATTATATATATATATATATATATATATATATGTATAATTCCAAATTTTACTATACATATAAATTTGATCATTTTTTTGATAATTTAGAATATCAAATGATATCATAAACATGATTATTAATATAATTTAGGAGTTATGATCATCAAAAGTCATTAAAGTACGAAAAATAAAGATACTTAAATTTTTATATTAAAAATATGAATCAATGAAGGAGTAGTAATTGATACATTCATTTTGTTCAATATTAAGAAATAAATAAACAAAAAAATTATCAAAAAAATTGAGAAAATAAAAAGATAATTAAGATTCTTGGCCAAATATCTCTGAAAATCTCAAAAACTTGAGAACTTCAAATATTAATAATTAAAAAAAAAACCAAAAATATGAAGACTACAAAGTTCCATATCAATAAACATCTTTTTATAAATTATACAATATTTTAAAAATTATGAATTCCCTTTACATTCTCATGTTTTACCATAATAGTGATTAAAAGTTGATTTCCATGACTACAAAATTATATATACATGCTTTATTGAGTAGTATACATGTATGTGTTGATTTTTTTTTCCAGCTTCTATTTTCAAAAATATCTTGACATGAAAATAAAATAAGTTAACCATACAACAACAAAAAAAAAATATAAAAATGAAGTTAACTAATCAAATAAAACTTTAAAGAATATTTAATTATGAGTTAAAAATAAAGGAAGGATCTTGTTATCAACATAACATAACCTAATGCTCCAAAAACTACAAAAGGAAGAAAAAAAATTCTCCATAAGCTACAAAGAGAAGCAAAGAGAAAAAATCAAACATTTTTTTCTAAAAAAAATTGTGATTCATATTATCATGAATTCAAAAATAATAATATTGAATGTATAATTGCAACAGTGAAAAAGTGATAGCTATATTAGGCACATCAAATAATTTTACGTTGTAAAATCAAATTGCACAAAAATGTCTAACAATCTTCATTATAGATCTTTCTCCCGCAAAATCAGATAAAAGAAAACAAAAAATTAACCAATAAAAGAGATAAAAGATGAAGAATAAGGAAAAATGTAAAATAAAATAAAATCATTACATATGTCTCAAAATAGGTTTTTATAAGTGTGATTTTGAGATGTCATGAATATGTATATTAAATTATTTGAGGGTTATGAATATGAAAGGTTAGGAGTTATGAACATTATTAATATTTATTAAGAGTAAAATTTATGTAATTGAAGAGGTAAGAAAATAAAATAATTGAAAGAAATTAGAGAAAAATGCCAAAAAAAAAATCATAAAAAAGATAAATAAGAATTAGCCCTTAGAGAGCATCACGTCACCGTTTTCATATCCAGCTTT
Source organism: Solanum okadae (assembly GCA_036553675.1). Lineage (NCBI taxonomy): Eukaryota > Viridiplantae > Streptophyta > Magnoliopsida > Solanales > Solanaceae > Solanum > Solanum okadae. The sequence continues at coordinate 13,936,312 of CM071688.1, read as the reverse complement.
ATTATAATATATAGATTGGACATTTTTATAATCAATTATTACAAATAATTAACTAATATTAAAAATTAATTCTGATTCTTTTTCTTTTTTTTTGGTAACTGGCATTTCTATTAATCACCAAATTTGTTCTTTACATATCCATAGCAATACTATCACAGATTGCTATCTCAAACTGTAAAAAAACTCATAAAAGTGGCAAGCCTAAAGCCTAACTAAAATTTAAGCTGCTGGATTTTTGTCTTAATTCTGATTCATATGGTTCATTTTCACACTATCCAAAGGCTCACGAATATTCTCTTTCTAAATTCTCTTCTTCCATCTCTCTCTTTTGATCCATATTTATTATCTCTTTTAGATTACTACGGATCGTCATTGTTGGGATTACATTTTGGTTAAGAAATAATTAGTGGTTGTAGTCTTTTCCCCATATCAATAAAATTCTCCAATTTGTTCGATTTCATTTCTTTTTTGTATTTCAGTACATTACATAATGTTTGACACGCCACCGATAAATTCGGCCGCATTCCTCCTCTCATCATCGAACTCATGACATCAACGGCGACACCGACACTCTATCCATTTCATCTTCTATTTTTTGTATCGATACTTTTAGATTCGTCATTGGTATTTCCCACAAAGCTTATAGTAATAATTGAAATCCCCTTCGCCGGAACTTCACAACCACCTATTGTGTGTGACTACTTGTTGATTATAGATTATCTTGATGACTACTATATCCACTTGGTGACTTTCATGTTCAATGATTGTGTGATAGCTTTTCGAGGAATCCTTCATTAGTAGTTGTGAATGATTGATTTTTACAATGTGATACGTTGGAAATGAAGTTATCCATTTGCGCTTATATTGACTGTCAAATTGTAGAGTTAATCGATCATATATTATTGTATATATTCACTTGCTTTACTACCTTTATGTCACGACCCATAGAACATCTTAGATGAGATATGACGTATAGGACCCCAAGAGGCCCTACACAAGCCACTTGAAATACATGTACACAATATGGCTGGAGACCTCTCAACCCAATAAGCTCGATATAGTAAAACCTTCTACAACTTATATAGGCAATGGAACGTGAGAGTAATGGATATTTCCGCTGAATTTGGTCACTAGTGAGGGAAGTCAAGAACTCATACCAATCCTCAGTACCAACCGGAGACACAAACCGTCTCATCCTGTCATAAAAATTGTGAATCTAATTTGTGTTACTAAAGCATATGTCCTCCAAATTTTCACGTTGGTAAAAATGTTCCATTGCCCACATTTGTAAAAGAAGATTGCAACCTTCAAAGAAGTTTGCGTCTCTTCGTTTACATTTTCCAAGAGCTCAAAATATATATGCTAAAATCATGGGAACCAAGGTGAGTTCTTCGCCATTAACTCCTTCAAAAAGTACTCGAGCCACAGAACATATGCAAGTGCTAATATGTTCATGTTCTTGTGGAAACATTAAAGTTCCTAGTAAAGTCACAGCAAATGCGATAGGACATCTAGCTTGCCAATGAACATAAGTGCAAGAGAATTTTTTCCTGAACAATTTGTAACTATCTGAGCGTCCATACCTTTCATATAAGTAAATGCAAAGAAACCCAATTATGTTTGAAGCATCAAAGTTTCTTATCATTATTCAATCCCAAGTAGCGAAGGAGTTTCTTCCCTAATTGACTGTATGGAATAATTTGACATCTTCCTTGATACTTCAAACTGGTGAAATAGCAGATTTCCTCCAATGTAGGTGTTAGTTCAAAGTCTTTGAATGCGAACACAAAACGGTTTGGATCCCAAAACTGGATTAATGCTCTAATCACATGTTTCTTAGGGGTGATTTTGAATAGCATAGGGAGGAACCCCAACCTTCTTGCAATCGCTAGTTTTTCACTAGGATTAAAATTTTCCACTATGTCTTCAATTTGTGCGGGATACCCTCGACCATCCTAATTTTGGGCACTTGAGTGACTGAATTCATCCTACAATACAAATCAAAATAAAATGAACACATAATTTGTCACGGCCCGAGAGCACCCCCAAGTCGTAACATGCGTACTCGATCTCTTAGAGGTCTAATACTAGCCCTTAGCAATCAATCATCGCATTCAGTAATAAAAACCGTAAGGAATAAAAACACTTTTTAAAACAAATCCATAATACTCATAAAATCTTTCAAATGTAAAGAAGTAGAATTTCTAAGTCTCATGTACCATCTTAGACACGAATAGAACATCTTAGGGACACGGCCCTTTACAACAATAGAAAATATAAGTCTTATACAATGTCTAAATGGAAATACTAGAAAGATAACAACTATGTCCTCGAATATATGAGGAGATACCAAGCTTCTTGAGAAGAGTCAATATCCCAAGCTTCCTCAAAAGATCTCCTTACTTTCCACCACCTACACTTGTAACAATAGAGAATTATGGAATTAGTACAATAAGTACTAAGTATGATGACCATGCAAGAAAACATGCACAATGGACATTTACAAGGAATGTATGTTTTTAAGACCTTCTTTAACAAACCTTTAAAACCACAAGCATAAACCCACATTTCAAGTCACCATTCACAATTAAGACCATATTCACATCATTTACAATTCAATTAACTCAAGTGTACAATACTTAAACAAGATAGCAAAGTAATTTCTTCATTACCATCTAAGCCTCTATCTCAAGTCACCCTAAGCCACACTTAATTGAATAATGAAGTGACCGCCCATACAACCTCTTCATATTCACCTAAGTGTTCCTAAGAGTTACCATAGACAAGGGTTTTATCATTACATTATAACATACTAAGTCAACATTCTTTATAAAACCATTTAAGAGACACACAATCATATAGGGGACAATCACATAATAGCCCTAAGGCTTAGGGAACTCACTTTAGCATCTTATAAGCCTACTCGTGCCATGTGTAGATAGCATCCCATACTACTACCTACACATTGTAGAACCTATCCAATACTAGAGTGCGCATCCCATATGATGGAAATAGGGCTTAACCGACATAGACCACACTAGAAAGGTATGGAATCCGGAGTCTATCGTACTACGTGGAGGTTGTTCTACTTGCCAAGGGTAGAACTAAAAGCAACCCATGTTGGCACATGGTTTAAGAGATGTCCAAGGATGTTCATTGTGCCTAATCTCATGCTCAACTAGGCCACCATCCTAACCACATCCACTCGGTGCTTAGCCTTAGTTTCCATAGAGTATTCAATCACATATGTACTAGAGAGGGTTCCTTTTCTAGTTCAACCAACTCATAGTACCTCTTCCCAAGAAATGCCCCATTTCTTAGTCATAGTCTAGGTTCGTAAGGATAGCTCATTTGACTTTCTTAGATAAGGATTCTCATGCCATTCTGTCTCCATCCATCTCTAAGTCTATCATTTCACTCAAGAAAGGAACATCATCCTAAAGCACATCTTCAAGGTTATACATTTACATAGGAAAGCTAGACTCATGAAAAAGGCACTATGCTTATGTCTACCAATTCAAGTCTTGGCCTAGAATTCCTCTTTTAGCATTTATAGGAAGAGCTCCATTACTAAGTCATGGCCCAACCAAACATTCATATATATAATCAAGCTTTCATGACACAAGACAAGATACTCAAGTCTAGCATATGAGCTACAACATCGTCTTATAAAGACTCATCATAGTCCATCATCACCACATATCACCATTTCAAGAGAAACATGTTTTCACATTAGCATAATAACACTTTATACAATATTTCATTAATACCATTAGAACATCTTCACATTATAGCTTCACACAAACTTTACATATAGCTTCATATAGGACTTTACATATAGCCTCATATCTGTATAATAATACAACAATATAATAACACTCATATAATGCCCTTCATGGCCTCAATTCATAATAATACAATATTCCAACATTATACAACAACTTCACCAATGCCTTCATGGCTACAATTCACAATAATACCACACAAAAATAAGATATAACACTTCCACCAAAGGTGGATTCAACCTACCAACAACAATCAATTCAATAAAGAGAGTTCAAGCTTTCAAAGCCATAGCCAAAATCACCAAAATCCAAGCAATCACCAATACTTCACCCATAAGGCTTACCATCCTTAATTCACCCATTATCAACAATTAATCATGAATAAACATTAAACAACACAACAGATATCAATGCAATTCACTTTACACATAATTCCATCAACTTTGAATTTATAGAAATAGACCCACTTCTTAGCAAATTTTAGGGTTTTGTAGAAGACAAAGGTTCATGGAGTATTTCATTCAAAAAACACAAATAAACATCAATTAATCCATATCCAAATGCTTCAAATCATTTTCATGCAAGAACCCTTGATAGAATTCAAAAACAAGCTTTTAGTCACTTTTTGAAAACATTGTAAAATCCTTTGAAATTGGCTCTAGGATGAAGATGAGTCCTGGATGAAGAGCCACCATACCTCAATTGATGAAATCCCAACGAAATTTGGTAGAAGAAACCCTCAATTAGAAACCCTAGCTCTCCACCTTCTTCTTCCTTGAACTTGAGAGAGCTTTAGAGAGAGAAAGTCTTCGGGAGTTTTAATTTGAAGAATGAATTCCAAAAAGACCTTTTAAAATAAGTTAAAATAACTGTCCATGCATTTAATTGGCCAAGGGTGGAATTTACCAAACCACCCTTGGCTTGGCAGATTTTTGGACAGCAACACAGTGCCAATTGACGGCCACTATCCACGGACCGTGGATGGATTGACGGCCCGTCCTGGCTGCTCGTCAAAAGGGTTAGAGAGGGTGTTGCGGAGGCTTTGGTGAGGAGACTAAGTCTCAACTCACGAAGCCAATCCACACCCCGTCAATGGGGCTCGTGGATGGCTGCTGGTTTTGACAGCTTTTAGGTCAGCATTTGGGTCCTCTTCAAGGGCCCTTAGGGTGGTCCTTAGGGAGTCGTACCTGGGCGTTTTGACCCTAGACATGCTCATCTAGACACTAGGGTCACTTCCACTAACCTAAACTTCAAACAACACAACAAACAACACTCTAAACTATGACAACACATCAAGCACACACAAGCACCAATACTAGGCTAGTCTCCGAACGTCATGGACACCTCTTAACGTTTGACTTCCAAATACACTAAACTAACATTACACACTGCCTAAATACCATACACATTGATTTTAACCACTAAAAACCACATAACCAATCAACAACACACATGAGAGGCTCTAGCTTACCTAGTTTATTTTTAGGGTTGTTGCATAATTTTTCCAAACTCACTATGTCAAAATTGGCTTAGATCCATCTATCATTATCACGTTGCACAAAATATGTTTGTTGGTCGTTGGGTCGTGAAACCCGTCGACATAAGAGTGGATTTCTTATATGTGGAGTCGATACCCAGGATCAATCCACCTAAGGTATATGCATGCATGACTTAAATTAAAGGGGTGACTTAGCTCTATCATATGTTTTCTAAGATTTGTCTTACTAAACACAATGTTATCGAGTGGACAACTCGAGTGAGAAGGCTATGCGGTCACACGGAAAAGATTCGGACACCTCACGCATACGTCAACTCTTCTAACTTTTGGGATTTTAAAATAAATTTGTGGGTGAGCAAAATACACCTCTCGTGTATGTGTGATTGTGTAAATTTTCCAGATTTGGAGGAAGTATGAACAGAATGACAGTTTATAAAGCAGTAACAAATGGTCTGGTGGACCCTTATACTTCTATCAGTTTGTATTCTGAACTTTTCTACTTACCCCTTTGTCATCTAAACCCTTAAACTCAATAAAACACAATTTAACAAATCTCTCTGACCATTGACCAAGCTTATGTGTCTTTAAGATGGTTGAGTTGGCGAAAATGTGTGAATTCATGCAACTTAAGGTGAGTGAGTAACTTTTTTAGATTAAAAAAATATTAAAATTATAAAAGAAATATTTTTAAAAAAACAATTAATTAAAAAGTCCTTTTTTCTTCACCAACTACCCCTCTTTTTTGGCTATTTTCATCGCCTAACCAAATTTTTTTTCTTCTCCACAATTTCTTAACATCTATTTAGCAGATCTTGGCCACTGATTCACCGGGGAGAGAGAAAGTCGACCAGCGCTCGTCGGAGACCACTGAATCGCAGGGGAGTGAGAGAGAGAAGTGGCGCCGGTGGTGCACGCCACCACTATTTTGCAGTAGAGTGCGAGAGAGAGGCGACACTAGCTAGTGGAGAGGAGAATGAGGTCGGTGAGGGTGCAGTCATGGCGGTGAAGAGTTTTTTCGGCCAGATCTGGTGGTGCGGTGACTTAGGTTGTTGTTTTTGTGGAGGTTGAAGGTTGAAAGAAAAATGGTGATGGTGTGCGGCAGAGATGAAGACGGGTGAGGGAGAAAGTATATGTGATTTCGTCGGCAAAAATGGCGACGACAGCGGTGATGGCTTTCTCCGATCGATTTTGGTCGTGAAACAGTGAAAATAGGGAGAATTGGATGTATGGAATCACTTTTTTAAAAAATGCCAAAATAAATTAAAATGTTATTATTTTACCTTTTATTAAATAATTTTAAAAAATAGTTATGAAATAATTATGATATGATATTAATAGATGACGTGGATATGACATGTCAATCATATAAAGGAGAGTGAACTACACACATGGTTGAAGGGGCTTAAAAGTCTCATTTTAATTGAGTTCAAGGGTCCAAATGACAAAGGGGTAAGTAGAAGGGTTCAGAATATAAACTGATACAAATATAAGGGTTCACCAGATCTACCATTTCGTCTTTATATAAAGCACTAACAAATAAACATTTTAGATGAACAAAAACAAATATGAAGTTTATATCACATAAACATAAGACTGGGCGCCGGACCGGAACGGAATCACCGGACCGGAATGAACCGGTACCGAATCGAAACGGGATGGGTTGACCAGTTTGTTGACCAGTACCGGGATGAACCGGACCGGAATTACCGGTATGGATATACGGTTCCGTCCTGTCCCACTATATATCGGGATGGAATCGGAACGGATCGGGATGGGATAAACGGAACAACACATCTAGCTATTTCAAAAAATGATAAAAATTTTTTTAGTTATTTTAATTTATTGAAATACAAAAATATTAATGTTTTTTTATTTTTCTAAGTTTAAATTAATAGTTTTGAAATTTATAATGTAGTTTTACTTAAGTTTATTTTAAAGATTTTTTTTTAATTTTTACTTATTAAGTTTGCAAGTTAAGTTTAATAAAGTTTTTTTTAAAAACAAATATTTTTGAGCTTAGTTTTAAACATTTGAATCTTTTGAAGTATGCAAGTTAACTTTAATAAAGTTTTTTTTAAAAAAAAATGTTTTTGAGCTTAAGTTTTCAAGATGTGAATCTTTTGAAGTTTATAAGTTATTACTTATTAATATGTTATAACTTATAAGTTATATTTATAACTTGTAATTTAAATAACTTAAGTTTGTAATTTTAAAAAATTAAATAAAAACAAGGATAAAACAATGACACAAAGTCACAAATTAAAAAATATCAATCCAATATTCCAATTTAATTAAATTTGTATTACAAATTACAATTTACAACTATTAGTAGAGTGCATAGTTTACACAGCCACTTTCTAGGAAGGGTTCTGTTTCAACTAAGCCTCAAATGTAATACTAATAGTTGTATAGTCCCGTAAAGAGAAAATGGTCAAATGCCCCCCCAACCTATATTCGAATTACCAACTACACACTTCAAGTTTACGGGGGTCCTATCACCCCCCTGAATTGTTTAAAATTGGAATTATTACCTCCCTAAACGCTTACCTGGCAAGTGAGTGTATCTCACTCTCTTTAAAAGAGTGAAGAAGACCAAAAACCAATATTAAATTTTTATTTTTATTTCTTAAATATATGTATCTTTTTTCTTCTTCTTTTTCTTGATTTTTTTCTTCTTCATAGCAATTGGACTCAATGGCAGCACCAAATTTCTTCACTATCTTGAAACCATTGCTATCACTACATTAATGATACACCACAAATCATTTATAGCAATTTCACTCATTACCCTCCACAATCAAGAATTATATATAAAAAATCTTTGATTTATGTATCAATTTTTTTTAAATCAAAGCAAATTTAAGCTTGGATAATCTTAATACAGGGATACCCAGTTGATTTTTTTCAATAAACTTTGAATACTAAGATAATTTTTTATCCAATATTTAATTCCTAACAGATCCACTGCTAATTTTAATAACCGGACAATTTCCAGCGAATCTGAAAAGTTCCTATTCTTCATCTTCTTCGTTCCATTGTTCTGAAATTTGATGCGAAATCACTCTAAATCTTCTCCAAATTGCCCTAAATTTTAGATATAAGCTTCCCTCGAAGTTTCGATTCTTTTGATATATTACCCACTCAAAAAGGTGCTCGTTGTGGCAAGTTGAATTTTTAGCTCAAGCTTTTGAACTAACTTTAATGGAGGTTTCAAGTTAATCTTTCACATTTTAAACCATGAGCTTCAATTTTCAATTCTCAAACATAAAGAACTCTTCAAATCATCTGAAAGTTGCTCCCACTTCAAGAATATAGATTCAATAATTTCAACGAAAACTTGTAGATTTCCTTGAAATTCCGGTGTTTCTTCAAATCTAAAAATTGCAACCATAAACTCAATCAAACTCAATGTATTTAGCTTCAAATAATTAGCAACCATCTATGTTATCAACATGTTTCAAATATGAAGATCCAAAATACATTCATAAACTTAGACCTTAAATTGTTTTTTAAAAATAATAAGTCAGAAAGGGAGAAGAATTAAAAAAAAATTAGGGCTAAAAAATGAATGAAGAAGAAAGAGAAAAAAACGTTTTTAAAAAAATGATCAAAAGGTGAAATACACGTGTCAAGCGCGTGTGTTTCACCACAAGACACATATCTGGTTATGATGTTTTAAGGGGCTACTTATTTTATTTTAAAATAATTCAGGGGGGTAATAGGACCCTCGTGAAGTATGAGTGTGTAGTTGGAAATCCGGCTATAGGTTAGGGGGCTTTTGGCTATTTTCTTGTCCCGTAAATCCTTTCTCTAACTCAGCTATAGATTGACCGTAATCAACTACTGGTATTGGTAAAGCTCTTTGACGATCTTGAAGTTTCATGTCATCGTCACTACCACATTCAATGGCTGAATCTATGAAAAGTTCAAATTGACTATCCAACTTTGGAAGCCCTTGATTTCTCCGCTCAGCATTTATCTAATCTCTAAACAACACCGATATTTCCAAACTGTCTTCTGCTAACGAATATCTGTGGTCTCCAATTTGAAATCTTGCCGCGCTGAAAGCTGCCTCCGAAGCAACTGATGATCCTTGAATTGCAAGCACGTCCTTCACCATCCTACTAAGTTTTGGAAATTGAGTTCCACGAGCCCTCCACCAGTTCAATAATTGTGGTCTACCTTCATCGTTTGTAATATTATCTGAACCCTGCTCAAGATATTTAACAAATTCACATTTATTAGAAGAGTCAAGACCAAGTTTATGTTTCACTCTACCATGGGCACCTACTTAAGGCATAGACATTTGAGGATTTTCAACATTATCTAAGGAACAATATTTATCATACATTTCTTTAGCAAGTAATTTTATGCTATTTTGACATGTTACCAAATCAGGTTTTTCTTCTGGTTTAATATCTAAATTTTGATAAATGCATTCAACTAAAGCTTTTGCATCATATTCTTTATATTCGGGGTTGAAAAGAATTGCAGTTAAATAAATTTGAGGGATAGGAAAAAGATATTTCTTAAATTTTGTAATCATAACTTCAATAGCAATGGTAAATAATTCATTTGTTTTATATTCAGCAAAAATATATTAAATCTCACATATATATATTAAAATTTCAGAAATAGTAGGATAATACATTCCAGAAAATTTTTAGTAGCATCATAAAACGATTTCAAAAATATTCTAAGTTCATTTACTTCATCCCAATCACTATCATTAAGTTTAAATTCAGGATAAGCATTATGACTATTAAATTGCATAGTAATAGACTCTTTATATGTATAAGCAACTTCAAGCATTTCATAAAAGGAATTCCATCTAGTTTTTACATGTTTCAGAACTTTTCTAAACAGAAGTTTACATGCATTACAAAGCTCTTTAAATTGATTAATTCTACTATTACTATTCATATGAAAAATATAAAAACAAGCATTATCAACTTTATCACAACTATTTTCAAATAATTTCACACCGTCACTAACAACGAAATTTAATATATGCGCAGCACATCTAACATGAAAAGCATATTTACTAATAGGATAAAGTCTAGGTTCTAGCATATTAATAACATTTAAATTAGCAGAAGCATTATCTAAAGTAATATTAATGACTTTATCACAAAGATCGAAAAAATCTAAAATTTCCAACACAGTAGTAGCAATATACATTCCAGTTTTTTTCTTTTGACAAATTTTATAACCAATAATTCTTTTTTGTAAATTCCAATTATAATCAGTCCAATGTGCAGTAACAGTTAAATAATCAAAACCATTAGGACTACGACTCATATCAGTGGTAATAGCAACTCTACAATCCATTATTTCAAAATAGGCATGCAAATATTGACAATATTTTTCTTGAAATTCAAAAATATCTCTTTTTACCATGCTTCTTGATAAACCTTTAAAACTAGGATTATATGTATCCCAAATATATGCAATAAAACCCGGATGTTCTCCAAAAATAAAAGGTAAACCACAAACAATAACCATTTTAGCAAAATTTTCACGATCACGATCCTTATTATAGGTTCGATGTGTAAGAGGACCACTTGGGTTCGATGTGTAAGAGGACTACTTGGGTTCGAAGTATTTAATTCACCTTGAACCATATTTGACCCTCTAACCAATGTTTCAATGTTAGAATTTTCACGAACATCAAGAGAAAATATATATGCAAACCACTCTTTACTATGCTTATTAATCAAATGTTTTTTTAATCCCCCCGTTGAACCTCCACTCCCACCAGATGTATATTTAAAATGTTGTTTACAAATATTACATATACTGAAAGTTTTTTCTTCATTCAAATAACAAAATGTCCACACATGTGATTTTAAAACACGTTGTACCTTGGTCTTACCTCTAGTTGGAACAATAGGGGGACGACTAGTTCCAACCGAAGGATTGTCCTCCTGAGGTGAAACTTCAGTACTATTGAGGTTGGGACTAGTCAGTGTATCATCTAAATCTTCTTCATCAATTTCTACTTCTTCATTTTCTTGATAATTACCATAATGTCTTTCATAAACCTCTTCGGGAATTATAAGAGTATCCGAATTAATTTCTATAGGATCGGGACTAGAAAAACTAGTTTCATTCACATGAGTAAATTCATCAGTATTCATTCTAACAAGAGGAAAATTAGATTTAGAAGAACTAGAACCTTTCTTACTTGTTGTAAGCATATTTTTTACTCCGTGTACAATACCTTTTTTACCTCCACTTTTTTTAGAAGACTCAATGATAAAAAATTATAAATTATGAAATACAAAATTTAACAAGAACAAATAAATATAACAAGAACAACTTACAAATAATAAATACAAAAAATAAATATAAGATTAGTGAGTGGAACGAAGCTACCAAACGCTTGTGTAAAGAACAAATGATTATAATCGAAAATTGAAAAATTGATGTCGAAACTTGAAGTTTGAAGAACATTCCTACTCCAAAATTCACCAAATGATTGTTGAAATCTTCACAATTACAAAATAATATGATTAAAATTTGAAACTTGAATATTGAAAGTATGAAACTTTGAGAAAGATTGAGAATTGAGAGAAACTGATGATTCTTAATTGTTAAATACTGTAAATATATAAATTGTAATTAAAAATATAAAGAGAGGGAGTATATATAGGTTTTAGAATTTGTGATTATGTGTTGGAAACTTGGAATTGAAAAATATAGAATTATAGTCATTGCTCGTTGAAATTTGGAAATAAATCCGTTGGGAGAATGGGAGGCTAGGACAGTGCTTGGCTGCTTGTCATTGGTTAGTGGGGAGTGGGGACTGGGGATGGGACAGGTTGGCAGGGGCAGGGGCAGCAGGCTTTTCAACCTTTGCTGACCCCTACGAGGACTTTTCAGCCGTTGGAAATATATATATATATAAATAAATAATCGGACCGGACTGGAACCGTAATAAATCGGTATCGGTACACCGGTATCAAATCGTGATACCGTTCCGTCCCGAATACTACCGAAACGATACTGGACCAGTACCGGTACAACCGGGTCCGGTGCCCAGCCTTACATAAACATGATAGATAAGGCATTAAAAAACTAAAATAAAGAAAGCAAATAAAATGAAACAAGCAAATACTAAAAACCTTAATTATTTACCTAAGTTTGTTATGATTTAGAACATAAAGTCCCTAGTGGAATCGCCAAGCTGTTATACCTCATTTTAACTCACGTCAAATAGTGTACAACATATTGGTGATTCATAAATAGTTAACTTAAGGAGTCACCACTTAATTATTTTTAAAAGGTTAATTAGGACACATATAATTATAAACTAAGTACTACTAAAATTAAATCCAATTAAAAGGTCTTCTTAACTTACAGAGATTCTAGGTAAGGATTCTAATTTATCTTAAAGGAAAGGTATAAGACATCCTTTAAGATCAATTTAAAATTAATTACCGACCAAACTTAGGTTAATTAAATAGGATACTTCCATGGACTAAATGCAAGTATAATAAATAAATAAATATCTTTGTTAATTTGTTTATAAAAAGAATAATACTAAAGTCATAAAAATGAATAAAAATAAGAGTTAACTAAACCAAATCTGAAGTAATAGAAATGAACTTTAGTATAGCTCTTTATTAATAAGAAAAAAATCGGAAAAAAAGAGTTGAATAAATATATTCTAATTTAAGGCACAAACTCAAAATATGTCAATCTAGTAGAAAAGTTAAATGGGCAAGGTGACTTATTTTGATTTTATTTTTTTTAAGAAAGAAAGAAAACAGATTTCTATGCTTATGAACTCCTGACTTAAATTTAGAGTCGAAAAAATTTAAGCGTGATATATATAGAAAGAAAGACTAAGTGAACTATACGGTAAAGGAGAATCTTGAAATATCTAGTTTTAAAAAGTATCATGATTAACCAATTGAAAACTAATCGAAAGAAAACTAAAAACATGAACCAAAACAAAAGAGGATTGCCAAACTTGAAATAAAGACAATTACAAAAGTATACTACTTAAGAGTTGAATTAACAAAATGTCAATATACTTATATTTAATTACAAACTTAAATTATATACATAACAAAACATTTAACTTTTGTATTTAAGTTTTAAAAAAAATCTCGATTTTTCTCTCTCATACTCTTAGTATTTTGTGCCTTTTTATGTGGAGTATAATTAGGGTATTAAATTTTATCTCTCCTAATACAGACCCAAATATACACGTTTCATTAATTTTGTTATTTTCTTTTTTTTTACGTTTAGTGGACATTTATTGGAATCATATATTATTTTTTCTTTTCTGATAAAATTTTTCATGTTACCAATAAAGTTGGTGTAGTTATCAGTACGTGAGTTATATATCCTAGAAATCTAAACAATCTTCTTTTCAGCACTCAAACGTGTTAACCCTTCCATATTCTTCGTCCATATCTCTTAAACCTTCCATCTACTTTAGTTCATCGATTTACCATCAAATTAACCAAAGTTTCACCATTGTTCGATGGAAAAGAATTTGCGTAAAAGCTCAAGGCTTAACTAATTTGTTGTAGTGGTTGACAACTCACCGATCATATGTTCAAGACCATTTTATGAGTTGAATACATTCACTCATCCTTGGCAACATAGGTATTAAGGATGACAACAAAATCTCTAATAGAATCGACGAGTGTATTCTTATTAATTCGTCATCATCCTACAAAGTTCAACAAAAAAATTATTTTATTGTTGATACAAAGTTGAAGGGTAAAGAAAAATTGATCGAAGATAATTAACCTCATGACAGTGATTTTGAGGATGAAATCCCCCTTTCTAAAAGATTAAGAGTAAATAATGATCAGTGTTTAAAGGTATTTATTTATATTTGATTATGATTCTGTTATTTTTGTGACATGCAAGTTGTGAATTTTGTTCTATCAGAAAGATATTTGTAACATTCATTAAAAAAAATTTGCTACCGTAGAAAGTTGTTGGTGGTTCAGGGAGCAAAAGTCCGAAGGGTTTTAATCCAAAAGGGGCTAGTTCGATTATTAAGAAAAAGAAAAAGTCGACACAACCTCTAAAAGAATTTTTTAAATTTCGTTTATTATTATTGTTTTGATTATTTTATTGTTTTATGTAAATATTTTCTTAGTTTATATTATAATTTTTTACTAGAATACAGATGTACATTATTCTAAAAAAACAGTTGGGGATCCTCTGGCTTACGTGAAGCGTGAAAACATTCCACAACAAGTTGATGATTCAATGTAAGTATATTGTGTTTTTTTTGTATTTGTTTAGTACCATATAATGTTCTAATTCTGACATATGGTATTAATCTTTGTAGTGATTGTGGTTTGTATACATGTTCTTTTGCTGAATATGTTTGTCGAGGAGATATGGACATATCAATGTCAGTGTTTGATTCTGAAAATCTTCATTTGCGATATGGAGCACTGTTGTGAAATTACGAAAAGAGGAAAATTATTACTGACACTGATAGTGAAAATAAAGATTCTAGGAAAGGTGGTAAGTTAATCCGAAGGGGGAAGAAGGATTAAAAATTTGCATTTTCATTAAGACAATTTCATGAATTTTCTTGTTCGATTTTAATATTTTGTTATATTTCTAGATAGTACTCTAGTTGTGTTTAGTTATGTTTTAGTGTTTTTGAATACCATTGTTGGATATTGTGTTCATTTCGAAGTTTAACTAATTTTATTTGGTTCATTATTTTGGTTAATTTCTTGTCATAACTTAATAGTGCGAGTTTGATTTTTAATACAACAATGCGTGAGATTGGTATATAATTTCAAAGTGTGAGTTTCAATGTATGTTGTTGGTATATAATATCAACATTGAAGTCACTATATATAACCATTAATATGACAAAATTTTGTTGTATTACTCCAATAGTATACCAATATTTTTACGTTTAAAATGTGTGTTAAATATGATTTCAAATCAAAATATTTTACGTTAAGTATTGGTTTTCATATGCAATGTTTAAGTGGTTTCTATATTCAAAATAATAGATTATCAGTCAATATTTACTTCCACATTTCTACCATTGTTTGTGCTTACTCCACCACAAGTATACCAATTGTGTACTTGCTAGTTTTGAGATACAACTATTATTATTAACGGGACATTTAGTATTATATCAAATTTTTTATGTTAACAATGTGTATTAATTCTGCTTTCAATTGAAATCAAATTCTTCACTTTAACTAGATGTTTTCGTATATATTGTTTTAGGTTCGTATGTAATACCAAAATATCAACCAATATATACCTCCAATTTGAACATTATTTATGCTTATTTCACCATAAGTAAATCAAACATGTACGTGCTCGCCATTATAACAAACATTATTGTTGGTTAACATTTTTTGGTATTACTCAAACATTACATCAAAAAATTTAACTGAAAATTGTGTATTAATTTTGGTTTAAATTAATCTAAGTAGTTGTTTATTTTCAATATTCAAGGTTGGTATTTAATACCAACATTTCAGCCAAACACGACAAATACCAACGACATGTAAATTAAATCACCAATAATACGAATACACTAATCAAGAGCAATCAAAGTTGGATAAAACTACATTTATCATTCTTAAAAAATTTCAAAAGTTTTGCAAGAAGCAAGAAAACAACAATCAAAAAATTTGAAAATTATACATCATTGTTAATTCTGATAAACAAACTTAGAGGGAAGTTTTTTTGTATGCCCTGATGTACCACATTTACTACAAGTGACTTTACTCCTCTTGTATTTTCCTTCGTTGAATCCCTTCTTATGGTCGTTACTTGGTGGTCTGCCGGGTTGTTTTCTTGTAATTGGTGGTAGCAGTACCTCTTCCAAAATATGTGATAGAATATTCCAAGTGCTTTCGCAAGGCAATGGATCTATTGGAATTGCATAAGTAACTTGAAAAATTCTTATTACTATAATAAGTTGAACAATAATCTTCGCGATGTTTATTTATGTATTGTCGTGTCCACACCTAATTGGGAAGCAATAGTGGTAATTAAGCCTTCATATTTGGTGTATGCATCATATATCACTCCTTCGATATTGTAATCAATGTATCTACCTGTTACACACCAAAACTTATTCGTAGTGCATCTCGTCAAATAGAATGATCAGTTCAATGTATTCAAATTATATATTATGTTTTAAAGAATGTTTTTTTGCTGACATGATAATTTTTAACTTAAATATTGTGTTTACACCCTCTTTATGTACCAAAATATAATCAATATGTACACCATCATCATGTACAAAAAAATAAAATATGAATGACACCCAAAAAAATCAGAAGTACACCAAACATGCAGTCCATTGTGTCGCTAATTAACACGATCAATTTCACCAAATCAATTACCAAAATAAATAATCACTAAATATTCTTTCTATTCCGAATCTCAAAATCCTACAAAACAAACCAAAGAATTAATTAAAAAAAATCAAAACACGAAATTGGTGAATAACAATAACAACCTATTTTACACCATTAATTAAACGACTCATCATAGACAAAATTTAATTTTATAAAAGTAATTTTTGATGTTTTTTTTGCAATTGTAACACAAAAACACATATCAAACATAGTATACTACAACATAACAATCATGTTTTTTCAATTAGACGAATCACTTAAAAAAACATCAATTAAATATTGAATTTCATTAATACCTAATGCGTCCTAACGTACTTTATGTTGAATTAGAATTGAATAATTATTGGTATCCATGATTGGCAGTCGACCAGAATGAATAGAAAGAGAGTTTTCTTTTTGTTAAGAAAACTTTTATTGATAGGAGAGAATATATATTTATAATAAATTTGAGTAAATCATGAAAGGTAAAAGATTTGAGAAAATTTGGGAACAAGCAGAAACAATAAAGAGTGTTCATGTAGATGAAAATGTGGCTATCTTAACAGTAATTTTTGAATGAGTTATGGAGACTTAAAATGATTCTGAAACATGTCCCAAAACGAATGCAAAAGGTTGGTATTTATAGAGAAAAGCTAAGGTTTTGGACGGGATTGAAATTTCAAAACTAAAGTCTATGAGTTCTAAGATATGAACGTTGAGTGCTCTGTCTTTTTCACAAATCTGATCGAAAAAAGAGATGGAAATAAGACAAACTTTACCTAAAATCGCTTAGGGTCGAGGAACCCAACAAAAGAGAAAACTTTGAATACTAATAACGGAGCTTGAAGACATCATTGGTCAAAACCTCAGGATTTCTCGACGATTCTCCATAAATAGTTACTCGAAATAACCTTACAGGTATTTTTCTCGCAAAAGAAGAATTTGAAGTCATCCTCCAAATGGAGAAGACGTCAAACTCATCTTCTGCTGATACAGAGGGGAGATATGCGACTGATGGGTTTTGAGGGTGTTTAGGTTACTTTAGATGGATTAAATGAAGGTAGAATAGGTAGTTCAATGTATTTGAGTCTTAGAGTTTTAATCTTGAATTGATCAACCAATAGGAGAGTGACACGTGGAATGTGTGTTTGGTCATAAAAGACATCTGAGAAGAGTATGGGAGACGTGTGTTATGAAATGTTGGTGTCAACGTGGCTGTTTGCATGGCGCTTATGTGGAGGGAGAGTGTAAGAGTGGACTGCGGAAATGGGCTTCTTCTTAGGCCATTTAATTGGGTGATATTAATTGGGCTGAAAATTTATTTTCTTTTCTTTCCTTTTTAAATTTGGGCTTCTATAACTAATGCAATATCTTGTATAACTTACATAAATCTCATAGTGTAAAAAGTAAATTACATCTTATCCCTACTCTTTTTCTAATTAAAATAATCCTTTAAAGTTTGTGCCTTCCGAATACATAAGTCACCATCCGGATACATTAATTCACCATCTGGATACATTAATTCCAATACAAGAAGAATTTTTCTATTGCGCTAAAAAGGGAATAAAATCTGAAATTTAATTAAATCCCATAAATTACATTTACGTTTCTTCTTACTCTCAATCATACCAAATCCTAACAGAACGCAGAAATTCAAAATTTCAAATTGCTCCCCCCGTTCAACGAAGAAACCTTTCAGATTTGATTCAAAAAATTTTGTCAAAAAATTGGGTAAGCGAGGTGAGTTATGAAGGATACAAAAGTAAAAATTGTTGTTGGACAAACGATTTCCTTTTGAATCTTCAAGTTCATCGAATATCCTTTCAATTTTGATTCAAGATTATCAAAAAATTTGAGATTCAAGATTCTTTCTTCTCCCAGTTCATCGAATATCTTTTCAATATTGAGACTCAAAATTCTTCTCATAATTTATTGAAGATCGTCAAAAATTTTAAGAAGATACATCATGAATATCTTTGTTACTTAGCATTTTATTATTTATGTATTTATTTTATTTATTTTTTATGAATTGCCATCACCATAGGTGTTCTGGGTCTGGCTTGACCCCTCATTCCCATTTCAAAAAGTTGTACACAGTTGAAGATGAGGTTTCTTGTGTCTTTGTTCCTAAACATGTTTACAACGACCAATGAATCCAGTTCTAAGTGAATTTTTGTATATCCAATACTTATTTACCGTTTGAGTCTGTAATTGGCGACAACTACCTTAGCTTGGTCATTGCTTAAACATTGATAAGTATTGTATTTATACTAAATACATTAAATAAATAATTGTTGCCCATAAGATTAGATTTGAGATCGATACATTACCATGTGGTAGTTGCTATGTAATTGATACATTTAGTATAGATTCAAATTTACGTATTATATCTAAAAAATTAGTGCATTATACATTACTATTTATGTATCTCGTTTAAATTGATAAGTATTGTATTTATACTAAATACATTAAATAAGTAATTGTTGCCCATAAGATGTTAGATTTGAGATTGATACATTACCGTGTGATAGTTGCTATGTAATTGATACATTTAGTATAAATTCAAATTTACGTATCATATCTAAATATTAGTGCATGATTCATTACTATTTATGTATTTCGTTTAAATTGATAAGTATTGTATTGTTACGGGATACATTAAACATGTAATTGTTGCCCATAAGTTGTTTGGTTTCAGATCGATACATGTAGTATAACTTAGTATTTATGTATCATGCCCGTTTAATTTGACGTAGCTATGTATCATATACAAAAAGAATTATGAATATGATAAACAATTATTCAGTTATAAAATAGTACTGCACATACATAACAAACATATGATACATAGTCAATAAATTGAGCCTATTGTTTGTGTTTTCCTGTAAAAAAAAAAAAGAACTGCAAAAAATAAAAATAAATGAAGAATTATCTCTTGATTAACTCTAAATCATTAACTGGAGAGAGAAAATATTTAAAATTTAAAATAAATGAGTGATAAAGGTAACTGGTGATATAGTGGAGTGATTATAGGCATGAAAAGGGGAGAAAAATAGTGGAGTTCGAAGATTGAAAGTTATGTATCTAAAAAGGAGAGAATTTGACAAAAAAAAGGATTTTTGTAATTTTTTAAAATGGTAGGGATTAATAGAAAATAAGGTAAAAAAAAAAGATGTGTAGTTAGGTAATTTTTCCTATCTTATAAGATGATAATTTATAAAATGAAAATATCAATATTACGACTTTATATTAATATAAATTATAGATACAAAAAATATGAATTTATAATTAATTAAATAAATACAAAACTTTTAAATGAAGTGATGATAAATCCATTATTTAAGAAAAAGAGATATAAAAACTAGAATTTAAAATTTAAAATTTAAAAAGATCATTTTAATATGCTATTAATTTAGAAGCTCAAAAATAATGAATTATAGAAAAAGAAGGGTTAAAATTGGGTGTCAACAACTCTAATAACAAGAAAGGAGAATCTACTTACCAAGGTAGAACGCAGTATCATATCATATGTTATATGTGGATCCACTAGCTAGGCCATTTAAGGCAAACTTATTGGGAAACGTAATTTGAAACTAGAGGTTGCTACTAGATACTATCATATTTGAGCCTCCACCTCAAAGTTCTCTTGGTGCTAAGTTAAATCCCAACAGAATAGTCATAAACATAAGCATATCATCATACATGGAAAATCACAATTAAGTTACTAATCCAAGCTTAAAATATAATATAGTAGCTTATTAAATCTTGAATCAGACATATGTGAGAAAACCTTTCACCAAACCATGATTCTTAATATGTGAAAAATCCTTTCACAATTTCATTGTTGGTCATCGTAGAGCAACCTAGTCGTAAAACATTTCTTTTCATAAATCATGCATAACTTCATGAAAACATCATTCATAGATTCATAATTTCTTCATAAATTCATGGCTTCCGGGGTTCATAGTCAACATGATCAATGCATGGGTTCATGTGAAAACAATTGGAAAGTATGTAATTGAGTCAAAATCATGATAAGATCAAAATTTAAAAATTGAATCAACACAATTAGAACTCATAAAGAATTAAATGAAAACCTAATCAATTTTGATGAATTTAAACATGAAGAATTTGAAAAACTTTGGGGCTCAATAGGTGAATGAAATCCATTGATGAAACTCTACATACCTTGTTATTCAAAGCCCAAAAGCAATAGTGAAAAGGAGACTTGACTTGGATACCCTAGCATCTTCTTCTTGGCCTTGAGAGAGAGTTGGAGTGGTTGAATGTGGATGAGACTTGGGGGTTTGAGTGAATGAGATAATTGGGGAAGTTTTGGGGGTATAAGGGTAGGTATAGGTCTTAGGGTCAAAACGACATAATATAGGTATTAGATGCATAGGAAAAGACCAAAATACCCTAAAAAATAATTGTCGGATGGTTCATACGGTTGTGACCTATGGCTCGTAGGAATTCCTACGGCCCGTCTTGTCAACCATAGAACCAACTTCAGAATCCCAAAATTCAATCATTTCCCATGAGACCTAATTCCTACGGTTCGTCGTCCGGTTTATAGTTCGTAGACCCCATCCATAGAACTCAACTTAAACTTCAAAAAATTTCTAAGTCTGGGACCATTCTGCGAGGACACCCTACGGCCCGTAGAACCAATGACGAACCATCAAAACCTTCTGTAGACCTGAGGTCCTAAATCAAATCACTGGTTCCATCTTACGAATGTCATCTACAGCCCATTAAAACTTTTACGGTTCGTCATGTTCATTCGTAAGCCAAGCTTCAGAAACTTGAAATTCCAAAAACTTATCTCCAGGCATACGACTTCCTTCCTACGATCCGTAGGACTTCCTACAGTGTGTAGGTTAGACTCGTAGAACCTGCCTCAATGCCCAAAATCAGATGTTTCCCTTTTCTTTTGAATTTCTAATTTTCAAGGTGTTATACTTTATAGAATAAATTAGTTACTAATTTGAGTCGGTCTATGATGTCTAATAGTACATAATATTTGTGTTGATGCTATTCATGTATGTTTCTTTGAGTGCAGATTGTGATCCAGAATCTTTTACGCGACCTCATATCTAACGAAACAATATTTTTTTATATGAGGGCGAGCTACTCCTAACCGGGCTAACACGGATCTTCTCAGAAATCAATTTCTTCAGACATTATTTTACTTGTTTATTTTTTTTGCTATTCTTCGACATTATTTGTTAAAGTACTTTTATGGTGACTAGCAAATTTTGGAAAGTGTAATAGTTGTTAGATTCCTTACTTTCTTTTATTTACTAATTTTGAAACTCTTATTTCATATCTTTGTGCTTATAATTATATTAAGAGAATTAGGTATATAATAGTTTGATTGGTAAGACATGATTCGTCCATCAGGCAAATCAGTATTGATTTAGGGTGTGTTTGGTATGAAGGAAAACATTTTTCGGAAAATGTTTTTCAATTTTCTTATGTTTGGTTGGGTTAAATGTTTTGAAAATGTTTTCCAAATCAACTCATTTTCCTCAAATTTAAGGAAAATGACTTCCCTTCAAAACTTAAGGAAAACATTTTCCAAAAATTCTCATCCAACTTCAAACTACAATTACTTTTTTGTTGAAAAAATCAATTTATTTTGTCTCTACCCTTCAACCAACCCCCCCCCCCCCCAAAAAAAAATTAAAGTTTGTTTTTAAATTCAATTTTTTTACCCACCCTCACCCCTACCCCTACCCCCACCCTCTCCCAAAAAAGAAAAATTATTTTTAAAAAATATTTCTAATTTCAATTTTTTATTTTTTACCCCCACCCACTACCCTCGCCCCCCCCCCCCCCTATCAATTTTTTATTGTTTTTAAAAAATATTTTCAACTTCAATTTTTTATTTTTTCATCCCGATCCTTGATCACACACGCCCCCTCCCCGGCCTGCCCCCTCCCCCTCCAAAAAAAATTGAGTTTGTTTTTAAAAAATATTTTCAACTTCAAATTTTATTTTTTCACCCCTACACTCGATCCCCCCCCCCCAACCTACCCACCCACTACTCGCCTCCCCTACCCCAAAAAAAAATAATTTAAGTTTGTTTTTAAAAAAATATTTTCAATTTCAAAATTTCATTTTTTCACCCTACCTTGACCCCTCCCCCCCCTCACGCACCTCCTACCCAAAAAATTCATTTTTTCACCCTACCTTGACCCCCCCTCATACACCTCCTACCCATCCCCCCCACCCACCCCCCCAAAAAAAAAAAAATTAAGTTTGCTTTTAAAAAATATTTTCAACTTCAAAATTTCATTTTTTCACCCTACCCTTGAGCCCCCCACCCACCTCCTACCCAGCCCCCCACACCCCACCCCAAAAAAAAATTTAAGTTTGTTTTTAAAAATATTTTCAATTTCAAAATTTCATTTTTTCACCCCTACCCTCGACCCCCCACCCCAAAAAAAAATTTAAGTTTGTTTTTTAAAATATTTTCAATTTCAAAATTTCATTTTTTTCACCCGTACCCTCGACCCCCCACCCCAAAAAAAATTTAAGTTTGTTTTTAAAAATATTTTCAATTTCAAAATTTTATTTTTTTCACCCCTACCCTCGACCCCCCACCCACGCACCCCCTACCAGCTCCTCCCCCCCCCCCCAAAAAAAATTTTAAGTTTGTTTTTAAAAAATATTTTCAATTTCAAAATTTCATTTTTTCACCCCTACCCTCGACCCCCTACCAACCCCCCCCCCCCCACCACCACCCCAAAAAATAATTTTAAGTTTGTTTTTCAAAAATATTTTCAATTTCAAAATTTCATTTTTTTTCACCCCTACCTAGCCCCCCCACCCCACCCACCCCCTACCAGCACCCCCCCCCACCACCCCCAAAAAAAATTTAAGTTTGATTTTAAAAAATATTTTCAACTTCAAAATTTTATTTTTTCACCCCAACCTTCGACCCCCCACCCCCTACCAGCCCCCCACCCCATCCACCCCCTACCAGCCCCCCACCCCATCCACCCCCTATCAGCCCCTACCCCAAAAAAAAATTAAATTTGTTTTTAAAAAATATTTTCAATTTCAAAAATTATTTCTACCCTAGTAAAAATAAAAGATATTTCTCAAAAATTAAAAAATATCATTCATAAATCAAACACTAAAAATATTTTCTACTCACCAACCAAACATGAGAAAATAAGTCAAAAATCAACTTATTTTCCAGGAAAACATTTTCTAGGAAAACATTTTCCTTCATACCAAACACACCCTTAATTATAATAATTGGATTGTGACATGAACGGACCATGAGAGCCCAAAGTACAAAGGTGAAAAATATCAAGTACTTTGTGTTTGTGTTTCTAAGCCTGAGTTCAATAGACAAAGTTATTTTATACTTTGAGGTCTATGTAAGTGACTAAGAGTTTATCTTTATTAAAAAAAATTAAATAATTTTTTTATTATCTGGCAGGGAGGTTCAAAAGATTTGCCTTTCAACCACAAGTATTGTGTTCAATCAAGCTACCCAGATTGACATCTTCTACCGACACACATATTGGATAACTCTATGGGCAAAGACTAATTCACAAGGCAAAAAATCACCTTATTTTTTATTTTTTTGGTTTATGCTGAAAAAATTATCTCATGATTTCATTCACTTTATTGATCACAAAGTAATATCTTGATCGTGTAACCCCCTCACTTTAATCTTTACCAAATTTTCAAGAATATATTAAGCTGACAAAAAATATCAAACATATATGATTATTTTAACAAA
Organism: Solanum okadae; assembly: GCA_036553675.1. Classification (NCBI taxonomy): domain Eukaryota; kingdom Viridiplantae; phylum Streptophyta; class Magnoliopsida; order Solanales; family Solanaceae; genus Solanum; species Solanum okadae. Next base: position 13,911,907 of record CM071688.1, on the reverse strand, counting down.
ATTAAATATCAAAATTCTGAAAAGAAAAAACAAACAAATGAGCAAAAATAAAACAATAAAATCGTGGGTAAAGGAGGGAAATGAGATTTAACGGTCCAAGGGCAAATATGCACATAAAGTTGGATGGTAAAGATAAATATATTCAAAAAATATAACGAAGGGTAAATATAACCCTTTTCAGAGAGTACAGGGACAACCCTTTTCCGTTTTCCAAATTAGCCTAACTAATATTTATTACCTTAATTGGTCATTCAACACTTTAATTTGCACCAATATATATATACCGCCTCTATTTTAAAGAGCCAATCTTTTATTTCTATTATATTAAAATAAAAAATATATGGTAATTGGATTCATTATCTTTTGAAATTCCTATTTTATAGAACAAAACGGTTTCCTTGCTTGCCTATTTAATTCATATTAGATAAAGTTGCACACGTGAGCATGATTATAAGATACACATGATAATATCCTTGAAGATTACTTATAGAGGAATAAACGGCCATTTTTTCTTTTATCATTTACCGTAAATGTGAATCGTTTTGAGTGAATTATATATCAAAAGAATCGAGAGGGACTCATATCTAAGATTTTGAGTTGTTTAGAGTAAGATTTAAGTTGATGTTTATTGAAATCTGTCATTGAAGAGCTTTGAAGCTCAATTTTAAAATTCAACCTCCCACAAACGTGAATCATTATGAGTTGTTTCAAGGAGTTTGAGCTTGTCAGGATTGGGAAAAAAAATTTAGCTCGTTGAGAAAGATCAACTGTTGCAATGAATAAATATTGCAAAGCAGTATATATGGATGTATATATATATATCTCTTTTACATAGATATACATCACACACACACATATATATATACAAAGTTACACACTATTTATACAATATTGATACATTACATATACATGCGACCATTTTTGTTGAAATTTTGGCGGCGGTACATTTACGTAAAAGGCACTTAAATTAACAAGGCAAATACATCATTTAGTACAAACAACTAACATCCATTGATGAATATCTCAACAAAAAAGTCTAAACACATATAACAACATCATATATATAAACCTACCATGTTTCACACAATGAAACATTAGAATATGATGCTCAATTTGTCATAAAATAGGTTTTGGTCAAGGTTTTATCACTCAATAATATGTAACGAATGTTGTCCGCAAACATCGCCTATACTTATGCCCTATCCAAAGTGATGATGTTATCAAATTACTTATTTTTGGGATGGCACGTTACAACCAACCAAAAGTCCATGCAATCATGTGCCTCCATATGTTATTGACTTGTAGTTGTAGGCATGCAGCAATAGCCCTCATTGTGGCCAAGCACATGGGCTTTACCCCCCACCCCAATGTAAAAAATATTTGAGGAAAGAGTGAGTGATACGTTAAATTCATCAGGTTAATACTCATTAAATGAAAACATACTATCTATTAAAAAGATTTCATTCTCGAAGTTGGAGACTATTGATAAAGATAGAAAAATTATATCAGTCTCACCATAACCTTGATGGTGAATATTGTATTGTTAATTTATGGTTTTTGAAGCGTTCAACAAAAAGAACCAAGTATTTCGAAAGGTTAAAAACTTTGAGGTGGCATGTTCTTTATTAGCTTATTTTAAAGTTCAGTTTTGAAAGGTCAATGTAATTAGTTACCAAAATTAAATTTAAATATGAATTAAATTATATTTTTTTTAAATGATTAATCAATAGTATAAAAACACAAAGAAGAGGCATTTTTCATTTAGCACTTCTAAAAGAAAAAGTTATTAGCAAGCATTCAAAATGTGAAAAAGGGTATTCAAGTTGACCCAAAAACATTGTGTTTGTGTGAAAGAGGGAAGTTAGTAAAAGAATAAAGCAGGGAACCAAAGACTTATATATCAACTGTCTTTGTACATGCAGATAGTCAACTATTTGAAACTTTTAAGAATTTACTTTTGAAAATCTTGAAAAAACTACTTTTGCTTTCTCATTATTATTAAGGATAACAAATAAAGAATTGAGTGATAATATGAATTCATTACTCTCCATGTTCTGGGCTGTGTATTAATCAATTCGATTTAATTTAAAGTAATTCAATTTGATATATTAGTTATCGATTTGTAGGCATGTTGAACCGTTATAGAATTATTAACATATTGATTTATTGGTTATTAATTTATGATTATTGAACGTTATTGCTTCGGTTATCAATTTAACCATTAAGATTTCAATTTCACACAATTTTTTTTTTATTAAAATCACTTATTAGATATAAGGTGACAAACCAAATGAATAATGCACATGAGTTGACAGATGGCATATTGCTCAAAAATAAACACTGACACCTTGTAGAATAATCGAGAGTTTGAGACAGTTAGAAATGAAAGTGTGAAACTAAATTAAATCTTAAATCAAGTACTTTATTTATCGAAATAAATGATATAGTTATTATTATTTAATTTACTATTAGGTTCTTAACTCAACCCATTAAGAATCGATAATTCGAAACAAAAGGAGATTGGGGCTATCGACTATCGTAACGGTAGAAAGCGGACTCCGATGGTGAGAAAAGTTATAAATCTAAAAAAAGAGATCAGGAAAATATGCCCAAAGAGTTCTAATGACTCCAAAATAATAGGTAGGTAGGAATGAATGTTCAGTATTTGGTTAGGAATTTATAAATTTTGACTTCCATAATTTGGTAATCGATAGTTAAAAGTAAACATAAATATTAAATTATAAATTTTAGTACAATAATTTGGTAATCGATAGTTAAAAATAAATATAAATATCAAAATTATAAATTGTAGTGCGATAATTTGATAATTGGTAAATTAAACTTTAATTCGGTACAATATTTGATAATATCGTATTAAAGTTGGAGTCAACTATATTATAAAGTTAATATCATTGCTCTAATTATTTTTATTGTTTTATATGAAGACACAATATAATAAAAAATCAATAAATAAAAAAATATCAAGAAAAATAAATTGATATAACTAAAAGACATTTATGAGAAGAATTAGACATCAATGCACCTCAAACACAAATGGACAACCAAGACGAATTGTTATTATCGAAACATTTGTACCTAATCTTTTCTGATTCTAATGTTTTGTGGTCAAATGCAGTGCTATGTAGTACACTCTCCGTCCATTTTTATTAGTCATATTGTGTTTTTCGAAAGTTAATTTGACTTATTTTTAAAATTAAATTAGATTATATACATTAATTTGATATTTTAAACAAAAAATTTAGATATTCAAAAATTATACGAAAAGTACTATAAATTGCAATTTTTTGCATACTAATATGATGAAAAAATACATCGTAAAATATTAGTCAAAGTTCTTATAGTTTGACTCTAAAAAAGGAAATTGTGATAATTAAAAGTGGATAGAGGGAGTAGTAATTAGGAAATACTATCCACTGTGACATTGTTACCATTTAATCACTTTGTACAATTGATCAGAAGCCAACATTCTAAAAAGAGAAAAATTAAATACTCCCTCTGTCCACTTTTATTTGTCATGCTGCGCTTTTCGAAAGTTAATTTGACTAAAGTTAAATTAGATTACGTTAATTTGATATTTTAAAAAAAAAATATAGATATTCAAAAACTATACGAAAAGTACTATAAGTTACAATTTTTTGCATATCAATATGATGAAAATATACATCGTAAAATATTGGTCAAAGTTCTTATTATTTGACTCTAAAAAAGGAAACCATGACAATTAATTGTGGACGGAGGGAGTAACAATTTCTTTTGTTAACGCCTTTCGATACATTTGTATTTTGGTTGTTTATGGTTAAGTGAGATGAAAAATAAGTATTTCATAAAGAAAGAAAGTAAAATAACTAAATATATATGTCTTAACGTTAATAATTATGTGAACTAACTAAAATGTCCAATTAATAAAGAACATATGTCCAATATTGATAGGATTTTTCTCATATTTTTCGCTTCTCACTTATTTCTATGAGAGTGGACACTCTCTATGTCACCTCAGCACAAAAGGATATATTTATTACACTTTAAAATAATTTAGAAATTAATAGGATGCAATAAAAAAGATGTGTTTCTGAAATTTCGATCGTACGGTACTTTCTAAATTTATTCTCCCAAGTAGTAGCTACACATTATTAGGGAAAATTTCATGAATCATCAAATGCAGGTAGAAATATACTCATTCCAACTAAGAAATTCCGTTTGATTAGATTTCCTCTTATTTTAATCAGGATTTAATGTTGATATATATGCCAAATTCATTCCTTTCTAACTACTTTTGATATGATTTTTTTTTCAGTACAATTATTGAATGAACTGTTTATCTTAATTCATGTGATTGCTAGCTGCCATATATGACAGGCCAGCAACAAATTTTGTTCACATTTGTCTTTCACAACTCACATTTTGTACATATATATATATATACACTTTATTATAACTACAATTCCAATAATTTAGTATGGTATTGGGCAATATGTTCATATATATATATACATGCATCACCAATCATGGCTCTTATATTAAATGATACTCCCTCCGTCCCATTTTATGTGGCAACATTTGATCGGGCATGGAGTTTAAGAAATAAATGAAGATTTTGAAATATTTATCAAATTGCCCTTTAAAAGTAGACTCATTTTTCTCTCTCCTCATAAATATATTAGAGTACTAGCTTTAAGATTAAGTGGGACCATAAGAGTAAAAGAGAAATTATACATTTAAATACTTATCATATAAGGAAATGTGACATTCTTTTGGAACTAACCAAAAAGGAAATGATGCCACATAAAATGGGACGGAGAGAGTATTCAGAATGTAATCTAGTGATTAATAAAGTGATCGAATGTTATAGAAAATTAATTTTAATTCCTAGAAGCAATAAAAAAAAACGCACAATAAGTAAGGGTTTTCCCATTTGTTTAAGTATATATTGATAGACATAGTTATTGATTAACTTGTGTCAGTGAAAGTAGTTTTGATATGCATCATATTTTTAAAAAAATAGATATGGTATTGAAAAATATTATCGAATATTATACAGAAGTATATAAAATGTAATATATATATATATATATGTATATATATATATTAATTAATTAGTATATAGTACAAAACTAATTGTTTTGACGTTGAGACTAACTATTTTATCTTGATTTAAATATCTTTTTGTGTGATTGATAATAAAACTACTTGTACTTTCTTTTGAATATTTTATAAGGTGTAGGTATGATATAATTGAGATGTTTCTTTAAAAGCCGAAGTCATAAGTACGATATAATTAAGATGTTTCTTAAAATGTTGAAGTCATAAGTATGATATAATTGAGATGCTTCTTGAAAAGTCAATGTCATAATTCTCTATTATATGAGTAATCATAGTTTGTTAGATATCGTCTTACATATATGTAAGCCAACATCTAACATACTATGATTACCGATTTATCATATCATAAATATTGAAACCAAATTTACAAATACCATATCAATTGGGGCAACTTGCTTGTACAATCATTCGTCTACTTGACCTTAGACAACCAAAATGTATGAGACGATCAGTTTCTTGAAAAACGAAATTGATCCTATAATCATTTTCTTTGTTCGAAAAATGATAATGATATAATATTTTTAAACATTAAAATCAAAATTTTCAATAGTGTAAGTGGGAGAATGGGTGGTTTTCTTCGGTCAACCCACATCTAACCCATTTTTCATCCATTTTATTGCAGGTTGAAAATTGGTTAGCAAATAGGGAGGTTGAATACAAGTTTAGTATGAACGGGTTAATTAGGATGGTAAACCAAATATGGATTTATTTCCCTAGTTAATACTCCCTCCGTCCAACAATAATTGTCTACTATTGACTTGACACACATTTTTAAAAAATAATAAATAATAGAAGAAATATTACATTAGCTTTTGAATATATTAAATTTAATATTTTGGAAAATATATTAATAGTATTTAATAGCAAAGGGTAAAATAGACACAAAATGATAAATTATCTCTTGATTTTCCAAACTGGACAACTATTATTGGATTACTATTTTTAATATAGTAGACAAGTAAAGATGAACAGAGGGAGTAGTAGATATTAGGTGGAATAGTTGAGATACACGCAAGTTAACCCAAACACCAGTATAATTTAAAGAAATTGAATTCACTTGACATTGAGTTCTATATATATCTACACTTTTGTGTAAAACTCCAAAACATTCAACATTCCATTTCCAATTCCAATATCCCAAAGATATAGCAATGGAAAATTGTAGTCCTTATAATTCCAAAAAACTAACCAAGACCCTCTTACCAATTCTTCTTCTTCTATTATTATCCACAATCTCCCAAGCACAAGGCAACACAAATTCCAACTACATCAAATCCAAATGCAACATCACAACATACCCTTCACTTTGCCTAAAAACCCTTCTCCCACGTGCCTCTTATGTCCAAACAAACCCCATCAAGCTATGTGACACTGCCCTTGACATCGCCATAGATAGCGCGAAAAACACTTCTCACATGGTATCAGAGCTTGGAAAAAAAAAAGGGATAACTAAATACGAGACGGCTGCTATTAAAGATTGTATTGGTGACTTGAAAGATGCAGTGTATGAGTTGAAAGAAACACTTGGTGCTATGAATCATCTTAATGATACAGACAAAGATTTTCAATGGGATAATGCCAAGACTTATGCAAGTGCTGTTATAAGTGATGCAAATTCTTGCTTGGATGGTTTCTCTGATAGGAAAGTAAATCCTGATGTCAAAGCTAAGATTAGTGATGCTATTTCTTATGTTACTAAACTTGCTAGTAATGCTTTGGCTTTCATAAATCACCTTTATTAATATATATATATATATATATATATATATGTGTGTGTGTGTGTGTGTGTGTGTGTGTGTGTGTGTGTGTTGTAGATGAACTTGTATTTTAATTTAATTTGTTGCTTGAAACTTGAAGATATTTTTCTTCTTTTTCTTGTGTGAACAAAAATTTTAAATGTGAATGTTTACTCTCTTTACCTTTTTTCTTCCTTTAGGAGATATATTGGAACATTGTGTACATCTAACCTTTGAGCTCTTATAGGTTGAGTCCAAAGTCAAGATTTGAAGTTTATGAATTCAATATTTGAATTTTTTAAAATTACTAATTCTAAATTGATAATTTGTATTCAATAACTTTTTAAATATAACTACAAGGTTTAGACCAAAATTAATAAATTTAGCTCCACCCTGCTCTTATGTACTCCACCTTTTCTTGTTAAATATTATTTCTTTTGTCCAACAATAGTTGTCTACTATTATTTTGACATACACCTTAAGAAATAGTAATAAATAATAGGGGCAATGTTAATGTATTATTCTTTGAATTTATTAAATTTGTGTTTTGGAAAATGTATTATATATTGAATGATATTTAATACCAAGATTAAAATAGACACAAAGGGGCAAATTATCTCGTGATATTTCAACCTGAATAAATATTGTTGGACAACTATTTTTAGTATAGCGGACAAGTAAAGATGTATGTAGGGAGTATATCTAGAAGTATCTAAAAGTACTCTTTTTGATTAGTAAAAGACGCTATAGTCTGAGTTTTGGTGAAATTCAAGGCAATTCTGAAAGTTGTTTAAGGTAATAGAAAAATTTAGAATTACAAAATGATTCGCCGAAGTTTGTATCAAACAAATGAATGTAAGATAGGTATATATCGTGTATATAATAAACTTTTATCGCTTTAACTATGAATGTTAAGTGATATATATTCTCATTTTACAATTTGCCATTGTTGCAAATAGGGGTGTTCACGGTTTGGATAAAAACCGATCCAAACCGAAAAACCAAACCAAACCGATAAAATAAAACCGATTTTATTTGGGTTTGGTTTGGTTTGGTTTTAGATTTTTGAAAACCGATAGTATTTGGTTTGGTTATGGTTTTATTCGAAAAAAACTGAAGAAATAACCGAACCGAACCGATGAATTATAGACATATATTTTATTAATATACATACTTAATATATTATTTTTATAAACAATTTTAAAGATCTTATACATATTTTCATTAAAATTTCTTTATAATTTACTTATTGAAAGCAAAAATGCCCAAGATGAAACATTTATCTTATTGATTTCATGTATATGAGTGTCTATGTCAATTCTTTGTGGGACTGAAAATGTTATTGTCTCTTCCTTCTAGGCCAATATAGTGAATTTTAAAGCTTTATTGATAGTAAATTTAGTGATTGAAAGTTTAGTAATTTAAGTCATTCTAACTATTTTTCGTTTTGAATGGATTGTTGTCACTTTTTTCACATTTTAAATGAATTGTTTCTTTTATTTTTGTGTATGGTTAATAACCGAATAACCGAACCAAACCAAACCGAAACCGATAATCACCAAACCGATAAATGTATATTATATTTGGTTTGGTTTGGTTTTGATAATTTTAAAACCGATTAAGTTGGTTTGGTTTTGGTTTTGACCAATAACCGATCCAAACCAACCCGTGAACACCCCTAGTTGCAAACATTATTTTCAATTTTTTACAGGGTCAAATTAGTCATAATTAAGTTAATTACTTTTCCATGGGGATGGGGGACAAATAGCTACTTTTAGGTTCTTTAAGATTGCAATTAATTCAAGCGTAAAATCAGTTGTTTAAGTTGTGAAGATAATGGACCCCAAAAACCTCTTGGATCCACACATATATTTATCTATGGCATGTGATACTGCATAATTGAAAATGACACAACATATCTAACCTGATTTTGTGGTAATTCTTTTGTTGATGTTAAAAGTTTTTTTTATTTTTGAGGAAAAAAACAGTGTGTTGAAAAAGTAAAAAGAAGATGTTGAAGACTTGCAATAATTTCTATACCAAAAAGAAATTTTAGATACTTTTGAGATATAGTATTTCATCAGCAGAAGTCAACAATTATCATTTTAGTGAATAAATTATATAATAATAATAATAATAATAAATAAATAAATTGAGTTGGATGAGGATTTGAAAAAATGGCTCTCGGCTACTATGTCACGATCCAAAAATAGGCGTGATGCCACTTGTCTATTCCCACTTAGACAAGTCAGCCTCAAACCCAACGAAATGAAAGAAATACAGAAAGTAAAGCAAGAATAATATGAAAGCGGAAAACTTATTCATTCTATTATAACCTCAAAACCTGGTTGTCACGTGTACAAGCCACTAATACTTTAAGTGTGGAAAGGAAAGATAATTACAAGTCTCAATGTCGTTGTTTCTCAAATAGAACAACGCATAAAGTAAGGAACAAGAGGACCCATCGAGATGACAAGCATCTACCTCTCAAAAGTCTTTTGACAAGCCTCAGAAATAGGAGAAGAAGAAGAAGAAGAGCAATCATATGGTACCGGGCTCGGAACCTACACAAGTGTAAAAGCAAGGGGTGAGTACCAACCAACATGGTACTCAGGAAGCAACCAAATAAACAAGGCAAAACTAGCTAGAAAACGGGTACTCCTCTCATCCCAATCGAACCTTCTCAAACTACAACCTGCATAGAAATCAGCCCTCATTGTGTTTGTAATGACCAAGTGTAAGTGGTGAATAGAAGAGCAGAGTATTCATGAGGTGTTAGATCTAAGCTAGGCTAATGATTTTGAGGGAGAGCCCATAACATTCAAAGTGGTATAGAATTAATTAGGCATTGATGTATAGTGAATCAGTGAATAGTACTCAAGTTGTGAAGGGAATGTGATAGTAAATTGTAAGTATGAATACTAAGAGGTGAGGATTGACTATTGGTCATAAGATCCTAGTGGACGAGTGTTTCTAAATTTGTATCTAGTAGTTGTAAGTTAGTATAGTAAGCGATCAATCATATTAATATTCGGGTTTTGTCATAAATATTAAGCTTGAATTTGAGATGAGTGTCATGATCAAAAGAATGACAACATGAGGGTGATGATGTTAGTCTTGAGGTTTGATCTAGAATACTTGAGGAATTGAAATGTTAGCTCCAATGAATATGAGTGGTACAGGTGAGAGACCCTAACCTTTAGATAAGGGCAGTGAAATGTGGCTAAGTCACAAGAGTAAAAAGAGCAATAAGAGGTAGACCATTTAGAGATAATGGAATATGTCCATAGCCTTCAAGTGTTAGCTTTAGACCTAAGGGGGAGATGACAAGATGAGAAATTAAGTCAAATGTTTGAGAGTAAGATAGTGATGAGTTCCAAAGAGTTTGGGGGATATCTTTTTTAGAGGTCCTTTTAGTAATGAAGTTGTTAGAGTACTAAGCTTGAATGTGGTGGTAAGGAGTAATAGTTTGGGATGAGATTTCCTATAAAGAGGTATATAATCCGAACTTAAAGATTTGAGTTAAGCTTGAATATAGTAAGAGCAGACCATTAGACTCAGACCTTAGTAAGAGTAACCCCATTTCATACCCAGTTCAGTCGTCATTCGAGGACGAATGATCCCAAGGGGGAGATATTGTAACACCCCAGAAAATTTTTGAACTAAGACTCGAACCGTTCTTCGTAGTGAGTGAGATTTTACCAAGGAATTTAAAATTTCTTAAGTGTTAAGGTCACTAGATGTAGCACCTTGAGTTTCAAAAAGAATTAAATTGGAAATAGCAAAATCTAAAATTTTGCAAGTTATGCTAAAGTATGAGTTTTGGGTCGACTTCAAACGACCATAACTCCTAGCTCAGGATGAGTTAGGTGTGCTACCAGATACCGTAGCGAAGATCTTTGAATTATATTTCCAGCGCCGTCGAGTTTGCTAAGTTTCGAGGTCGGATGAGTGAGATATGGCCTTTTGAAGATAGGCTGCCCAGTTAAGGAAGGTTAGCCGAAAATAGAGAGGGGTATTTTGGTCTTTTCCTTACCCAATCATATTTGATTCGTTTTTAGTAATATTTTAGAGGTCTAATCTGATTAGGTTCAGTTTTATAATCCTAGTTTACGCCTAAGGTTTTAGTTGAGAGTTCAAGAAGAGAAAAGAAGAAGAGAAAAGAGGAGAAAAGAGGAGAGGATCAAAGCGTTCGTCGAGAGTCTTGCGTTTTGTTGTGGATTTTCGCCATGGGTTAATCCCTAAGAGGTATGTAAGCTTCCATAGTGTTGGGTTCTTTCACCCACATGCCAATCATGATTTATTCAGCGTAATTTCGTTCTTGAAATTTAAGGATTTAAGTTCTTGATGAGTTCTTGACAAGTGTTCTTGAAGTTTCATTAAGTTTTGATGTAAGATTCTACTTGGGTCAACTTTAAACGACCATATCTCTTAGAATATTAAGAGTTACGTGAGCCATAACCTATCCAATTAAAGGTAATTGAATCTACTTTCCAACCCCACCAGTTTCACATCAATCCAATATCTGAGTAAAATGTTATGACTATTTTAGTAACCTATACAGTGCTGTTACGAATTAGCCGACAGGAAAATATTGAAAATAATCGTTTTTGTCTTTTTACCTCCAAGAAAGCCATCAACGAATTTCTTGACTAATTAAAAAGCGCAAAACAATCAGATTTTCATCTTCACTCATGAAAATCATAATTTTTGGCTATAGAGATTTTAAGAAACTAACTCGAGAATCTCAAGAAAGGTCTTCTTGATTGTTTACCTTCAAGCTAGGGTTTCAAGGCTTCTAATCAAGTTCTTCTTCAAGATTCTTCAAGAATCTTGTTCTTCTAGGTATGTAAGGCTATCATAGTGTTGGACTAGTTCGTCCTCACGCCCTACATCTACTTTCAGATCAGAAAAAGAGTAATCTAGGATACTTTCCCTAGATTTGAGTATTATTGAGATAAGTTGATTTTGAGTTCTTGAATTCATGTTTATTTTAAAAGTTCTATTCCTAATTATCGAATAGCTATATTGTTATTGAGATCCTTCATATCATGAATATAACTCTTGAATTCATAATTCAAATTCAAGAGAGAGAGTTAAGAGTAGAGTTCAAAGAAGCCTTTGAGTTCAATTCTGAATCCTTTGAGATCCATCATCGATTTGAGTTAAATTTTGAGAAAGTAAGGATGAGAATGAGAAGAGTTGTACATGAATTCCTTATTGATATTTTGACCCTTGAGTCGAGTCGTTCATGCCCATAAACTCCGCATGCACGTCGTAAGTTGAGCATCCTTTGGAGAAGTGGTGTCTTCAAGTTCTAAGCCTTTTAAGTATTGAGTTTCTAACCCCTTTGAGATTATATTTCTAATCATGGGACTATTACATGTTATCCATGAAGTCCTTGAGTTGAATTGTTCATGCCCATAATTTCGCATGAACATTATAAGTCGAACATTCATGAGATGAGAGGTATCTTTGAGTCATTGAGTTGAGCAGTTCATTCTCATAATTCCGCATGAACTCTGAGTTGATCATTCTTGAAATGAGTAGTATTATTGAAGTTCTTGAGTTTCAAGTATTTGAGTTCTATCTGTGGTTATTGAAAACCTTGCATTGAGTAGTTCATGTCCATAATTCGGTAAGAAGTCTTTTACAAATGTTTTAACTTTGTTTTAAGACTTAAATTTTGAGTTCAGTAAAGAATAAAGAGTAAAGTTTGAAGTCCTTTTCTTCAAAAGTATATGGGGACTAAGTATTCCCAAAGAGTTTATAAATGTTTTCACATTTAAATAAGAACGGAAACTGAGATTTCCAAAGGGCCTTCGGGCTAGTTTTCAAAAAAGAGTAATAGCTTTCTAAATGAAGCAAGCAGGGAAACTGAGATTTCTAAGATAGTCTTTGAGCTAAGTTTTTGAGCAATTATCTCAAATCAACAGAAAGAAGTATGTTTTTAAAACATAAGAGCTAGTATATTTTTGGGAGTAGTATTGAGCACTGATATGGGGGAGAGTTCAGACAACTCACAGCCTCCATAAACCATGTAGCCACCATGGGTAGAAAATGGTCATACTTTTTAGATGAACCTTTTTCGAAATAGACTAGTGGATCCATTAGGAAGTTCAGGTCCTATACCTTTGGCCAGGTATAGGATGTGCTGGCAGCATGAGGAAGATCGTTGTATCATCACAATAGCTCTTATGTGATGGTTGTCGGTTAGAGAAACTCCCACATAAGTTATTGTATTTTTATATACATTAGTTTATTGTATTTTTATATACATTTCAGAGTTATGTTGTATCCTTGCATACACACAGATTTAACAGCATGTTTTTAAACAGTTTGTTTCTTTATATTACACTTGTTTTAAATTGCTTTATATTGAAATGAGTTCAGTCATATTTAGTTGAGTATTCAAAGTTGAATATCCAGAGTTGAGTATCCAGAGTCGAATATCATATCTTTGAGTCGAATATCATATCCTTGAGTTTAGTATCTAATCTCGGAGTTGAGTATCTTATCCTTGAGTACTTCTGAGTTGAGTAAGTTTGAGTAGTTTTGAGTACCCTTGAGTATTCCTTGAGTTGAGTAAGTTTGAGAAGAGGTAAGTCTATTTCATTTCTATCAAGTTTCAAGCTTATGTTTATGTTTTAGAAATCCTCTTACATGCTCGTACATTCCACGTACTGAGCCATTTGGCCTGCATCTTCTCATGGTGCAGACACAGGTATTCAGGATCATCAACATGAGCTTCGTTGATACATCCGAGAGTTCGAGTTAGCTATGGTGAGCCTCCTTGCTTTCGGAGGATTTCATTTACCTTTCAGTTTTATCAGTTGTTAGGATGTCGTGGGTCTTGTCCCGACTTCCATCTTTATCAGTTAGAGGCTTCATAGATAGTCAGTATAGTTGAGAAGTCTGTATCATTTATTTTATTAAATGTTTTAAAGACTAAAGTTGCCTTTTTATGGCGAGTTGTATATATTTTATTATACAGAGTTTTCTTTGGACTTAAAGTTTGTATTTAAGTTTTATTATGAACTTTTATTTCAGTTTTTAAGCTTTGTATGCTTGAATCAGTTTTCCGCTTGTAGTCAGCCAGGATGAGGGTTCGCTTGGGGACCAGCAATGGTCTTCGAGTGCCGGCCACGTCCAGGGTGTAGGCTCGGGTCGTGACACAAAATCTCAAGTTTTGATGTTAAAATCCATAAATCATTAATGAAAAATGAAGTTTTAGGGTCACAAAAGCTTACCCAAATGATTTAGCACAAGAAATCTCTTCAAAATTGCCTCCAAGGACTTTGCAAAGCTCAAAATGGATAAAAAATGGCTGGAACACCAGAAATGACAGGCATAATTCCCTTCTGATGTTGCTTAAGTGAACCCCTCAAAAACTAGGGGTCTCGCTTTTGCGAACCAAGCTACACTTAAGTGGCCATCACTAAAGCGAACCCTACGAAAGTTCGGTCTTCGCTTTAGTGATCATTCTCTAAAGCGAAAGGCCTATCGCAAAAGCGAAGGACACATAACTCAAGCACCAGAAAATCAACCAACACTCAAAGCATCAACTAGATCCTCGGGGTTCGTTTGGAACTCCGTACACACAAACCATATATTCAAATTGATTGTACTTGACATTCCGGACACAGTGAAACCATCGAAACACGAATTCGAGGTTTCCTTGACCCAAAATGAAAGTCACAAGAAATGAACATATCACCTAAAAAGGCCAAAACAAGATCGGGATCTCTAAAAAATTAACCAAGACCTCACCTAGGCTTAAAATCATCCCCGAGCCCAATGAAACTCTCAGAATTTCGATCCGAGCATCCAAACCCCAAATGTTGACCAAAGTCAACCCAAAGGCTAAAATTCCACAATTTTCTCAAATCCTTGAAAAGACTCTGAATCTAAAACCGACAACTCTCTTAGATCAATTTCCACATTCCGGGATTGATGGAATCAACAAGATTCTATTTCGACACTTGAAACTCCAAAAGACTTCAAAAACCCCTTTTAAGCAATTTTAGCCTTTCAAACTCAAAACTTTCAAAATTCACAACTTTTTACTCAAATTTCGAAACCAGCTTTCAAAACTCAATTAGAAATTATTTGGGGTTGAAATTGAGAGGGGTAAAACTATAATTTTATGGAAATTTCTAAAAATGACCAACCGGGTCATTACATGTTACATCTCAAAACGTCCCGATACATCGAGTCTTGATTTCGGATACATTCCTCAACGTCCCGATACATCACATATCAGTTTCAAATACATCACTCAATGTCCCGATACATCGTGTACGTTCCAATACATCACATAAAGTTATGTATCTGATCGATACATCGCGTAAAAGTGATGTATCTGATCGATACATTGCGTAAAGTGATGTATCCGAGAATATGAGAGAGTAGGAATTTTTGTAATTTTTTCAAATGGTAGGAAATTTTAGACAATATGTAAAACGAGTTATGTATTTATGTAAATTTTTTCAATTAATTTTCATGATGTGCTACTAATAATTGCCTGGATTTTGGAGGTCAAAAATATTTATTTTTCCTAAAAAGTTATTTTTATTTTATTTTTAAAAAAACTCAAAAGTATTTTTCAACTTTATTTGTCAATCACAAATGATTTCTAATCAAAAATATTTTTTGAAAAAAATACTCTTCAAAAATAAGTTAATTTAAAAGATTGATCAAACCAGCTATAATTATTGCTAGAGTTTTCGACCTTTTGCCCCAATTACGAGTACTTTGTTTAAATTTATTTATGATGAAATAAAGTTTTATTGATAAATATTGTAGTTATAAATTTGTTTATCCTTTGATTCTGGATCTTCTTGATCTCTTTATGAATATTCTAAGAATTTATGGAATATTTGAAATTTCTTTGAGATATATTAGATATTTTTATGATCTCTTTGTGAATATTCAAGAGTTATGAGATATTCGAGATTTTGATCTTTATAAATATCCAAGAGTTTGTGGGATATTTGAGATCACTTCTTTGAGAAGATAATATTTGTTATCTTTATGATCACTTTATTGAATATCCAAGAATTTATGAGATATTCGAGATATTACGACAATATATGCACCAAATTGCACCTTTATTTCTATCCTCAACCAGCAAGTTCAAGTATTATTTTTTTCTCATGTTGAATGTATTTACAAAACTTTTGAAAATATGACAAATTATTATTAATATTTAATGACATATATTTTTTTTGATCGTTCAAAATCGAACTATAATTGGTAATCCATCTATAAAATAGATTTATTAGCATATTAGTATCGAATTATTGATTAACGATTGGGGTCCTAGGGAGTTTGAAATTTATAGTTAACGGCTTAACAGTGCAAAGTATGATATAACTTCTTAATTTTCAAAAATAAAAAATAATCACTTTATTTAAATTTTTCAAAGTTGAAGTTGTGTTTGTACATACATTTTGCTAAGGATTTTTAGAATTTGAATGTACTTTTCTTAAATGTGATTTATACCCCTTATTTTTAAAAACTGGCAAAATCACTTAATTTGACTAATTTACCTCAAACATACAATCACAATTGCTCTAAAAAAGTAATATTTCTAAATAGATAATTACATAATGGCATAGATAGATTCCATAAACAAGCTACTAAATACTATTACAATATAATATAATATTTGACTTTATTTGAAAATTTTAAAGTTGGAGATGGAATTGTGTTTGACTATAATTTTATAGATAATATTTGATTTAAGTTTAGCAGGTAGGAGCCGTGGGACGGGACAGGACAGGGCGAAGTGCGATGGAATAGCCTGAATGAGATGAACCGAGAAGAAATTAAATCAGAACGAGGGTGGGTACTTCCCATCCCACTATGAAACGAAACGAGATGGGACGGAAAAAAAAATTGTTTATAATTTTTTTGAAAAAATTATTTAAATTATATATTATAAGTCCAAAACTGTAAGTTATGATTTTAATTACTTGCTAAAGGTTTTTTGAAATTTTGATTTTTTAGTACTTATATAAAAGTTTCTTTAATTAAGTGATACTAAAAAAAAAAAATTCCACTCAAAATATGAAGCAAGTTAAACTAAAAAAATTAGCTAAGTACAAAATTATTTATTAAAATTGTGGAAATTATAAGTTTGTTAAAGCTTTTTAAAATTAAATTCTATGGTAACCAAAAATAAACTTGCAATACAAAAAGATTTGTATTTAATATAAGACAATAATTAATAAAATTCAAGGTTAGAAGCCTTTAAATTTATTCAAATTGCAAACACAATGATACAAAAATTGTATTACAAATACTAGAAATACACCTAGTTTACGTAGCCACTTTTTAGAAAGAGTTCTATTTCAACTAAGCTTTGATTGTCATAGTAATATATAGCTTTTCTATAAATCTCGTATAATTTTTCGATTAGTTTCTTTGAAATTGACAATGATGTTTGTTGGTCCATAACTTTCATGTTGTCATCATTATTATATCTAACTAGTGAATTTGATTGCGCTTCACGCGATTACAAAATAACTTATCAAATTTATAAAATATATTCTTTAAAATATTGAGTGCTAAAAAATTCTACTCCCTCCGTTTCAAAAAGATTGGTCTGGTTTGACTTGGCACAAAGTTTAAGAAATTAAAGAAGACTTTTGAATCTTGGGGTCCTAAATTAAAGTTATGTCAAATGTACAAAATTGCCCTTAATCTTGTGGTCTTAAACATGTCACGTGGAAAGCAAAAAGTAAAATGTTACCAAAAAAGGAAAGAGGTCATTTTTCTGAAACTGACTAAAAAGGAAAGGAGGTCATTCTTTGTGAAACGGAGGGAGTACTAAAGAGTCTTAATTCAATTTATTATTCTTATTCAAATGTTATGATTTTTATAATTTTAAATTATTCATGAGTCCTTGTTCTTCTGAAGATTTTTCCTTAAATAATGTGTTTGTATAACGAAAATTATTTATATCACATTTACAAATAAGAAAATCACATTATGGATTTTAGTAGATCGGAGCTTAAACAAATTATATATTTCCATATATTATGAGGTTAATACACTCCTTTTTAATTTAGGGGTCATTTGGTAGAGTGTATTGGAGAAAAATAATGTTTGCATTAGCTTGATGTATTATTAGTTTTTTGATAATTAACTATATTTTTATTAATCACCAAATGGTATTTACAGCTCATAACAAACTACATCACAGTTTGTTAACTAAAAAAGAAAAACTCAAAGGAGCCACAACTTCATAGAAAGAGAAGTTGTTGAATCCTAGTGCTAATGGCCTTAGGAGCCCTAGCTCATACTACACATATAAGCTACGTCTTTAGCAATGTATTCAAAACTTGTACTTTTTCCCTCAAATACTCTTGGATTCCTTTCTATCCACACTGCATGACTATATTCTGTATACATCAATTTGAAGAACTGGACAGTGTGAGTGTTGCCTCTGGTTTTCTCAATGATCCAATTCAAGTGTGTGTCCCAAGAATCTGTATTTAATCCATGCCAACAGCTTCCTCCAAATAGCTCTAGTGAACTCACAACATACAAACAAGTGATCTCTAGTTTCAAAATCAAGTTGGCACAAAGTACGTTGTTGGTTTATATCCATCCCCATGAAGCAAACCTATCACTAGTTGGTAGCTTGTTTTGTATCTGGAGCCACATTAATGTAACAATTGCCTTTGGTCTTGCAGAGTTGGTGAACATCAAACCCTTCCAGGGTACTCTAGGTCTATCTCCAAGTAAGCTCTGCCGATAGTTGTCAGGTCGTTTTGTTTCTGTGTTTGCTCTAAAATCTGTCTAGCATTAAAGATTTTCTTGACCATCCATGAAGCCTGCTTTGGTACAGGTAATACACTTTATTGTGTATTGAATTGAGTGTGTTATTTATAGCATCTATTTATTAATTCTATGCATTAGTAATGCAATGGGTTCTAATGCATGCATAAAGACAGTATTGCCCTCAAAAAAAAAAATTACATCCTTTCCACTATATTTGTGGAAGGTATTTTTGTAAATAAATATTTTTTCTAAAAAAATTTATGTAATACATAATATTTTTAGTACACCAAACAAAACATTGCATAAAAAAAATCTCATCATAACTAATGCAAGCATAACTAATACAACCATTACTAATGCAAGCGAACTTAAGTATTTAATTGTTTCCTTACTTACATTAAACGGTCAAAATTTTGTTCATATAATCTTTCTTTTATTCCATCTTCTTTTTGATATTTTATCCTTTCATTGTTCTTATTTTTCTTCTTGATCTTCATTATTTTATCTAAATAAATATCCGTTTAGTACTAATTTTGTCTCTATCTCTAGTACTGTAGTTTTTGTTTTATATTATATACAGATTTAGATTTAGAGAGAGATGTACGTACTCAATAGAATGAATTTAACTTTTGAAAACTAAAATAAAATATTACAAAAATTTAAATAACAATGATATTGATAAAAAAAAAAAGCCTCCTAGCAATGGTTTAATTAGAAAAATGTGTGGTAATAAGTATTAAAAAGGTATGAATAAATAGAGAAATGGATTGTTCAATTAATTATGTGTGATTAAACATCAAGGGAAAACTGATAGTCCGTGACTGTAGCAATGGTTTAACTAGAAAAATGTGTGATAATACCCACTAATTACACCATTATATATGTAGCCGTTACATATTTCCTTTAGGAAGGAAAAGTGAAATGTAGTAAATGTTAATAACAAGGAAAGTGAATAAATTTATAAAAGGTTATTAAACAGAAAATGAGACAAAGAAAAATTCAAAATTACAAGAAAAATAGATAGTAAATAGTAATACTGGCCCTATGAGGCATGTCACATCATGTTTATATATATAGGAGTGTTCACGGTTTGGATAAAAACCGAACCAAATCGATAAAATAAACCGATTTTATTTGGGTTTGGTTTGGTTTAGTTTTAGATTTTCGAAAATCAATAGTATTTGATTTGGTTATAGTTTTATTTGAAAAAACCGAAGAAATAATCGAACCGATGAATTATAAACAAATATTTTATTAATATACATACTTAATATATTGTTTTTATAAACAATTTTAAAGATCTTATATATGTTTTCATTAAAATTTCTTTATAATTTACTTACCGAAAGCAAAAATGTCCAAGGTGAAAATATTTATCTAATTGATTTCATGTATATGAGTGTCCATGACAATTCTTTGTAGAATTAAAAATGTTAGTCTCTTCCTTCTAGGCCAATATAGTGAATTTTAAAGCTTTATTGATAGTAAATTCAGTGATCGAAAGTTTAGTAATTTAAGTCATTCTAACTATTTTTCATTTTGAATGGATTTTTGTCACTTTTTTCACATTTTGAATGAATTGTTTCTTTTATTTTTGAGTATGGTTAATAACCGAACCAAACAAAACCGAAACCGATAACCACCAAACCGATTTATGTATATTATATTTGGTTTTGATTTTTTTAAAACCGATTAAGTTGGTTTGGTTTTGATTTGGACCAATAACCGATCCAAACCGACCCATGAACAGCCCTAATTAACTATATATAGATAGATAGATAGATTTCTAACGTAATAAGAAAAAACCATGCTAACGTAAGAAAGATCTCATATACTCTTTTTGCATAATTTTATTATCACATCTTATAATTGAGAACAATAACTTTAATTAAAAATACAGAAGGACAATAAAATAGAAAAATAAAGGACTAAAGGAATTAGCCTAACAAAGAAATTAGTAACATCACCACTAATTTCGGTTCCATAAACGCCATGCTATTCTGTCAACTTTGTTTTTCCTTTTTCTTTTCTGTTCTATCCTCATTGTTCTTCCTTTTCCCCTGTCTGGGAAATTCTTTCCTTTCAATATAAAATATTAATATCTCCATATATAATCTCCTCCTAATTTGATATAAATTCCACAAATAGATCGATTGATATTTTCTACAAATAATTCTTCTTGCATTTTGACACTCTTCATATAAATTTCTTATCGGAGAAAGTACTACTGATTGAAATCTTATAAAGAAATGAGTAAACGCTCATTCAAGTAGTTATATGCACTGATAATAAAATCCATGAAACATGCCCATTTCGGAAGGAATATGAGATTGCATCTCTTTCTCTTCTAAAAATAAAATAAATCTGCACATCTCAGAAGAAAAAAAAGCAAACGGAAGGAGCACTTGGTTACATATTCCCTGACCCTTTTATTTTATATAGTACCAAAATAAACAGTTTTGGCCTTTTCATCTTCCATTTAGTAATTGAATGCATATTGCATAGAGCTAACGTATATTGTTAATACCTTCAGTTTTGCACTTCTTTTTAAAATATAAATAACAAAACAAAGTCTTTCATATTCCATTTAGTAATTGAATGAATGCATATAGATCTAAACGTATATTGTTAATAATACTTTCAGTTTTTCAGTTCTTAAAATATAAATAATAAATAAATAAATATGAATGTTGGTTATAGAGAGGTGCCGCATCACCTTTCCTATATTCAGCTATATCTATATTCTTGACGGAAAATTAATTTTGATAGCTCATAGTTTCTTCATTCATCATTGATCTAATCTCTAAATAACCACAATATCTACAAGCTTTCATGTGCTAATAATTGTCTATGATCTCTGATTTGAAATCTTGTTGTGATAAAAACGACTTTCGAAGCTACTGATGATATTTGAATAGCTAGCACATTTCGAATCACTTGCTAAGTTTTGAAAATGTGCTGCTACAGATCCTTCACATCACTAAAACTTATTCATTGCCACGCCATCTATAGTTTTTTCTAATCCCGGGTTAAGATACTCATCAGAATCACATCCATTACAAAAATCAAAGACCAAGATATCCTTAAATAAAATTAAAAACACCAATTTTTTTAGGTTTAAATTTGAGGTTGAGTTATTTCTACATCTAGATCACTTACATAGGTATCTCAGTCAGTGACTCGACTCATTGATCTGGATCCTACTCATACTTATTTTTTTTCTTATGTCCATATAAATTCCCCGCAAACAAAACTAAACTACTTAATTACATTAAATTGAATATAGTAGACAAAATAATATTCTAACATTTAGGACCTGTTTGGATAGACTTATAAAAAGTAACTTATAAGTCAAATGTTAAAAGTCATAAGTAGATGATACCCTCCTTTTGGCTTTTGACTCCTTAATTTTTTTTAGCCTAAAAGTAAATGCTTAAAAACAATTTTTAACCTTCCGAGACACCTTCAAAACTAAAAAAAAAATGCTTAAAAGTCAAAAGCACCTAAAAATAAGTAAATCCAAACGGGCACTTAATATATTACTTATTACAAGACTCCTCTTTGTCCTCAAGCTGGCAATATCCCCATGATATATTGAACCACTCTGTCACAACCCAAAAATGGACGTGCTGACACTTATCTATTCTCACCAAGAAAAGTCAACCTCAACCCAACGAAACGAAAGAAATGCGGAAAGTAAAGCAAGGATAAGATAAGAGCGAAAAACTTATTCATTCTAAACAATAACCCAAAAATCTGGTTGTCACGTGTATAAGTCACTAAAGCATAAAGTGCGGAAATGAAAGATAATTACAAGTCTCAAGTCTTTGTTTCTCAAATAGAACAAAGATAAAGTTAAAGGATCAAGAGAGTCTGCGGGGATGACAAGCAACTACCTCTCAATGTATCCCCAGCAAGCCTTGGAAATAGGAGAAGAAGGAGATCATACGGGTCTGGCCTCGGAACCTACACAAGTGTAGAAGCAAGGAGTGAGTACCAACAACACGACACTCAGCAAGCAAACAAAACAAAACTAGAAAGAAATGAGTACTCCTTTCATCCCAACCGAACCTCCTCAAACTACAACCGGCATAGAAATTAGTCCAACCTAACAGTTCAGAAATTCTCATAATCACAATCCAATAGTCATAGTCTACCAATCATCAAGTAACAAGTATGAAATTCAAAAGTGTCAAGTAAATCAATCACAAGTATCAGGTTCATCAAAGCACATTAACCTAGTACATGAACGCCAAATTTCAAGGTTTATCATGCACAATTTCAATCGTAACCCATGGGAACCATCCATAGTTCATGAACTCGCCGGTAATGACATCGACAGCAATAACACTTTCCAGAAATGACCTCGGCATCAATAGAACTCGCCAGAAATGACCTCGACATCATAAAACTTGTCAGAAATGACCTCAAAACACTTGTCGGAAATGACCTCAGCATCATAACACTTACCGGAAATAACCTAGGCATCAATAGCACTTACCGGAAATGATCTTGGCATCAATAACCATCACATGTCTCGTCATGGTGCACAAAAATCAATGCAAATAAGCAATCTCAGACCATAAGGAAGTGACAATAACTCAAACAATTCGAGTCCACAATAATCCTATCAAAGCATTTCATCAATCAACACATTAAGGCTCACACGACAAATTCACAAAGTATCTTGATCAACACGCCTTTTATTTAACCCTTTCTTTATTCATTAAGATTAAGCAAGTGAAACAGTGAACCCTTCACCTCATTCTCATTACTCCCCAACACGCATAATGAAAGGAAAATACACAAATCAACTAGATTTACAAGTTTAGGAAATCACTTGCCTAAATTCAGTCAAATAGTCAATCCAAGACTTGTGTGTCTTCTCCTTCCAAACAATATCCAAAGCCTCACAATCTAGTTCAATCAAGTAATCACAATAAGATTCCAAAATTGACAAATGGGTTAATCAACTAAAAAACCCAATTCCAAATTTGGGTTTAAATTCGAAAATCTTTACTTGAAAATATTACCCAAAACATTTGAAACTTATTGGTGAAAACCATTTAGAAAAAGGAGTCAAAATCATATCAAACTCATCATTTTACTAAGCTCTTGGGTTCTTGAAGATAAACCTCAATTTTCCATTTCAAAACCTTGATTTGAATACTTAAATTTATAAATAATAATGAGTAATTGAAGATTTTTAAGGTTAGTAACCAAATATTTCTTCTAAAAATCTTGTTCAAATAGCCACACCAAAGCTTCCAGAACTCAAAAATGGTGGAATGAGGTTGAAACACCGATTTTTGGAAAATATTCTATACAGGAGTCTTCAGCGAACGCTAACCCCTGCCCGCAAACGTGGAATTTAATGAACTGGTCTTCCGCGAACACGATAGAGCTTCCGCGAACGCGGAGGTCCACAACTTGGCCCTCCATGAAAGCGGTCTAGCCTCCATAAACGCAGAGCCCCTCACAGATCCTCTCTGCAAACACAGTCACAAGCCCCGCGAACACAGAGAGTAGGCACCAACAACATAAACAACAAAAAACAACAATTCTCCAAGTCTTTGACTGGATCCTTGAAATTCGTTTGAAATCCCATACACACAAATTATATAAGAAAATTGACTATACTCGAAGTTCTAGACATAATGGAACCATCGAAATATGAATATGAGCTCTCTTTGACCCGAAACCTATGAGAGTCACAAGAAATGAATATAACGCCTAAAAAGACCAAAACAAGCGCGGGACCTCTAAAGTTCAACCAAGACCTCACCTAGGCCTAAAATCATCCCCCGAATCCAACAAACTCTTGAAATTTTGATCTGAGCACCCAAACCCCGAATGTTGACCAAAGTTAACTCAAAGGCTAAAATCTCAATAATTTCCAACTTGAGACCTCAAATCCTCAAAACGACTCCGGATTTAAAACCAACAACTCTCTTAGAACAATCTTCACATTACAGGACTAATGTAATCGACAGAATTCTATTTCGATACTCGTAACTCTAAAAGACACCGAAAATCACTTTTTAACAACTTAAGTCTTTCAAAATCAAAACTTATACAAATTCTCAACAATTTTACTCAAAGCTTGAAACTAATTTTCAAAACTCAATCAAGAATCGGAGTCAATATCAGGAGGGCAAAATAGTAATTTTATAAAAAAAAATCAAAAGTGATCAACCGGATCATTACACACTCTTCTTGGATCTACTGGTTTTCCTTGCCTGATCAGCCTTCTTTGAAATATTGGATATGTCTAGTGTCTATTCAGTCCCTTCCACAACTCATCTAAAAGCCAATTAAACTTCTATACGTATTTTTTGCAAGCATCCACAAAAAAGTCAATAATCGTCAATTTTTAATAATAGTAATTATTATAAAATAAAAAATTAGATAACCAATGCATGTCGTCAATTTTCGTATTGGAAAAACCGACCATAGCTCCATCAGTTTCATGCATCGATTTATCACTTATTCGTAGTAGTGAATTTTACAATCACCCTCTACGTACTAGTATAAATTGAGGCATGTGATCATGTGTTATTGGTATACTTCAAATAAAGAAGATTTTTTTTCTATTTTGTCACTTATTTTAATATAATATTGTTATTTAAGTTTGCTTTCTTAACTAATAGGAATACAAGACAATAATGCGTAAATTAATTTATGAATTGAAATACAATAATTCAAAATATTCTTTTTATCAAGAAAATATACAAATATACATAAAAAATAACGTTATATTCATTTAGTATTGATCAAAACAACACCTAACATATACAAATTTGTAAACATGTCAATACGACAATGAACGAAAATATAGCTATTTGGCATTTTTTTGACAAGTTACACATTTGGCTAATAAAAAAAAATACATGCGCAAGTTAAATATCTAAAATATACATTTTTATGTGTACTATATTTTACGTACATTTACATTAATAAATAAATAGTTTACATTTGATGACTATTATTTTGATGGACAAATTTATCTAAATTTTTGTTTAAAAAAAAAAAAAGGGTCACATAAGGTATTAGATCGGTTTTGAGTTGAGTTAGATTCTAAATTGATCCAAATTCTTCTTCTTCGTCATCTTCTTCCTCCACTTCCTCCTCCTCTTCTTCCTCTTCTTCTTCCTCTTCCTCCCCCTCCCCCTCCTCCTCCTCCTCCTCCTCCTCTTCTTCTTCATCTTATTCCTCTTCATCTTCTTCCTCTTCTTCTTCCTCTTTCTCTTCTTCCTCCTCTTCCTCTTCTTCCTCGTCCTCGTCCTCTTCCTCTTCCTCTTCCTCTTCCTCCTCCTCCTCTTCTTCTTGTTATTCCTGCTCTTCTTCTTCTTCTTCTTCGTCCTCCTCTTCTTCTTCTTCTTCCTCCTCCTCATCTTCTTCTTCTTCCTCCTCCTCTTATTCTTCTTTCTCGTCATTTTCCTCCTCCTCCTCCCTCTTCTTCCCCCTCCTCCTCCCCTTCTTCTTCTTTTTCCTCTTCTTCCTCCTCCTCCTCCTCCTCTTCTTCTTCCTCCCCCCCTCCTCTTCCTCTTATTCTTCTTCCTCTTCTTCTTCATCCTTTTCCTCTTTGTCGTCGTCCTTCTCCTCCTCTTCTTATCCTACTACTACTTGTATTTATTGGAAGATGAAATTTCATAAATAGCTAAGAGTTGAAAGATAATGAGCCTCCTTAGGTACAGTTTGCCTAATTATGTAGCATATTTATAGTTTCAGTACCTACGCCTTACTCTTTTTGTATATCTCACTGAAAATTTAATTTTTATACAATTTGAACTCTTAACTTAATTAATAAAGTGGTAATTTAGGTTATTAAAATAGAAAATAATCACACAATTCATGGTTATTGCATCTGATTGTAATTTCTTATCAAATATGACTTCTACAAAGGAAAGAAAGATAAATTTAACTTCCTAAATAAACATGTCAAAAATGACTTAATAAATATATATATCAAACGTATATAAACATCATTAACAAATATAGTTGTATCAGATATACAAATGAGAGTTGCTAATATATATGTATACACAAACACACAATTGATTGAAATGTACAAATAAGTAAATGTATACAAATGATGAATTACACAAATAGTAGTTGAAAATATACTGATGATATACAAATACAAAAGAATTAATTGTATATAATTGATGAAAATATACAAATAAAGTCTAAAAATGTAAGAAAATCACAATAAACATTGATGCGCTAAATCTATAGAATTGTATGTGAAATGTATTGATAAAAATATAAATAATTAAAAATATACAAAATAAATTATACAAATACCTCAATACAAAAGAAGTAATTTATATAATTGCCATTTCTCTTCACCAAACTTATTCTTGTTTTATCTTCTCCATGGTTTTTAAGGGCGCGACATTTTAGCTAGGAAATGGGGTGATGGATTGGGTTCAAAGAGTGACAAGATGGTTGCCTGAGAATATAGAAAATGGTAGGTTAGATAATGTTTTTTTGGGTGATATGTGTTTTAGGAGCTTAAACTTTGTGTGTTATCTTGTATGTGCTTCGTTATAGGAGTATAAAAATGTTGCCCAGGAATTACATGATTCTATCGACAAAATAGATAGAAATTAGCACAAATGAAATAGTACTGGATTCATTATGTAAAAAAAAAATTCAATTTATTTGTCTAATTTTAACTTAGTACAAAGCTTAGAAGATTCTTTAAATCTTTTGAAATTGGGGAAATACGATTAGGAGGGAGGAAGAATATCTTTTTAAATTTGAAACTTTGATATAGTAGAGTGAATTTAGGAGAAAGGTGTAAGAATGAGAGAGAATGTTAATTTTTATATAAGGGAAGAAAGGCAAGAGAGATGGGAGTTATAGTTGGAGTTACAAATTAGAATAATTAGCTTGTTGAATCAGGTGAAATGATTGATTTCGAGTTCTCCAATATCCAAGCCCTTAAGGTACCATTCCACATTCTTTTAAGAACCTTTAAATTTTTATCGTTTTCTCTTGAAAAATATGGCGTTGTCTTTATTTTTAGTAGTTGTTCTTGGATAAAAACCGCATTTTAACAATGAAAATTCTATTACCACATTGAGCTCTGAAAGTTGTTATCTTATACTTTCTCGAAGCTTTTGTTTCATATGTTCATTTTGCTTGAATAGACACAATCAATAGTGTTGGAATATTTTTTATCTGACTAATCTTGAA
Source organism: Solanum okadae (assembly GCA_036553675.1). Taxonomy (NCBI): domain Eukaryota; kingdom Viridiplantae; phylum Streptophyta; class Magnoliopsida; order Solanales; family Solanaceae; genus Solanum; species Solanum okadae. The sequence goes on along the minus strand of CM071688.1, from coordinate 13,884,056 downwards.
AAAATTGAAGATAAAAATATTACTTAGCAAATAAGCATTTTTTCCTCTACCTTTTGGTCACGGTTATAACTGCCATAGGAGCAATACAGAGTGTCACCCCAACTTCAACTCTTGAAGGCATGACTTTGACGGAGGATGATGAAGAATGAAATTTTAGGCCTGACTTCTAAGTACAAATTTGTATTGCGGTCTTTGAATCTTTGCTATGTAACCTCTCAACTCACACCCAAACTTCCTCCCAAAATTGTGAATACAAGATACAAAAAAAAATGACTTAGGCTTTTGACATTTTATTAGGAGCAATCTCGACAACACTCATACAAATAGAGAATCAGTGTTGATCCTTATTTATGGTGTGTGTTTGTGAATACAATAAAATTGTAGCCTCCTCTGTTATTTGGCCAATATATTTTCAACTTCGTGATTTCACATTGCAACTGAAGACTATTTACATGTTGTATCCCTAGATAACATTCTACATTCATGTATTTTATGTTGCAAAATAGATTCTAGGGTTAAGATAACTAATTTTTTAATGGATTTTAAATGTATCATTTATGTGGTATGGAGTTGCAAAGGAGGTATGAGAGGATATATCGTATGCAAACTTAATAGAAAAAATGGATGAAATCTTGGAGAAATTTTCTGTATATTTCTTATGTTTCTTTCATACTGTACATGCTTGACCTTATTTATACAAGATAATCCTATTTCTAATAATAACGGTAACAAGAAGGAATAAAAATAACAACAAGATAATCCTACTTCTAATAATAACTGTAACAAGAATGACTATTTACACTTGTCATTTTTCTATTTGTTTTCTTCTAACAAACTGTAATAGCTATCACGTGCTAGGCAAATGCAATAGCTGAGAAACTTCTGGATTTGTACCATTATTAGATCTACGTGGATGCTCTGATTTAATCTATCACATAAGTGATCTGCGGTTGTGATCTTTTCACGTAATTTGCTGACTTTTGGTGTATCAAAATTGTTCTGTCTGAAACTTTGTGAACTGAAATGAACTTGTTCCTTGTTCATCCTCTTCCTTTCACTCTCTTCTGTAAAATCACCATGAAAGCTTGATGTTCGTTCTTGATTTTCAACACCCCCCCTCAAGGTGGAAGGGAGAGAAACGACACCCAACTTGGAAAGAATTGCAAAGTGAGAAGGACCAGAAAGCGCCTTGGTGAAAAGGTCTGCTAGTTGAGACGACGATGGAACAAAAGAAAGTGAAATCAGCCCGGAAAGAAATTGTTGTCTCATGAAATGGCAATCAAGCTCAATGTGTTTGGTCCTTTCGTGAAAAACTGAGTTACGAGCAATATGGATTGCTGATTGACTTTCTGAATGGAGAGGAACAGGAAAGGATGGAGACACTGAGAGATCTGCTAGAACTCGAACCAACCAAGTAAGTTCCGCAGTAACTTTCCTCATAGATCGATATTCAGATTCTGCTGATGATAAAGAAACGGAGGCTTGTTTCTTGGACTTCCAAGAAATGGGTGAGCCACCAAAATTGATATAAAACCCACTAACCGACCTCTTGCTATCTCGGCATGATGCCCAGTCGGCATCGCAGAAAGCTATTAAAGATAAAAAAGAGGAAGAATTGAAGAATAAACCTTGTTCAGGATTCAATCTTACATACCGTAGGACTCGTAGACCAGCATCAAAATGACCTTGACAAGGTCGTTGCATATACTGACTCAAAGTGAGAACCGCAAATGCAAGATCTGGTCTAGTCTGGGTGAGGTAATTGAGCTTACCTACCAAACGTCTGTAAATTGTGGGATCTGAAAGTATAGGACCTGAAGAGTCAGTAGGATCATCACCCGTAATTAAAATATCATCAACATACACAGCAATAATAGAGACCAAACCACTTGTTTTCTTAAAAAACAAGGAATAGTCATTCAATGAAGCTGTGTAACTTTTAAAACTTAGGGCTCCGGCAAGCTTGGCATACCATTGCCTAGAAGCTTGTTTGAGCCCATATAAAGATTTTTTTGAGTCGACAAACATGGTTAGGACTTGGAGCTTCCATTCCTAAAGGAAATCTCATGTAAACTTCTTCTTGAAGTTCACCATGAAGAAAAGCATTGTTGACATCAAACTGAGAAATTGACCAACCTTTCTTGACTGCAATAGCAATAAGACACCTAATTGTAGTCATCTTGACAACATGGGAAAACTTCTCATTGTAGTCAATACCTTCTCTTTGAATATCTCCCCTAATGACAAGCCTAGCCTTGTATCTCTCAAGAGAACTATCAGAATGTTGTTTTATCTTGTATACCCATTTACAAGGTAATGCTTTCTTTCCTGGTGGTAAAATTATTACTTCCCATGTATCATTTTCCTCCAAAGCTGCAATTTCCTTATCCATTGCATGTCTCCAGTTAGAGTCCAAATTAGCCTGATTGAAACTGGTAGGTTCTGAAATTCCACTGATAGAACCAAGTAAATTCTGATTTTGTAAAGATAAAGCTCCAAAAGAAAAAGTAGAAGAATCCACAAGCTGAGCAAAACAAGAATCTGAAACATTGGAGAGGTAAACATGACTACAGACATAGTCATTCAAATATGCAGGTCTTTTGTTATCCTTGTGAGACTTTCTTATATCAGGTGTAGGATTAGAGACTGGTATGAAATTAGGAGAAGAATCAGGAATAGAAGTAGTAGGGTGAAGAGAGAATTCAGGAGATGATGATGTAGTAGAAGGAGGTAGAGAATCAACATAAATGTCAGGAGAGAATAAAGGAATAGGAAAAATCAGGTCTGAATCTGATTGTAGAGTTGAAAAGGGGAACTGAGTTTCAAAAAAATGAACATCTCTAGTTACAAAAATCTTTTTAGTAGCAAGGTCAAGAAGTTTGTACCCTTTTTGTCCCTGAGGATATCCTAAAAAAACACAAGAAGTAGCCCTGGGATCAAACTTACTTCTACCGGCCTTCAATGTAGAAACATAACATAAACATCCGAAAGTTCTTAATAAATTGTAGTCCGGAGAAGTACCAAAGAGAATATGATATGGAGTTTTCCCATGAAGGACTCTGGAAGGGATCCTGTTAATTAAGTAAGTGGCAGTCAACACACAATCCCCCCAGTAACATTTGGGAACTTTAGACTGAAAAATAGTGCCCTGGCTATTTCCAATAAATGTCTATGTTTCCTCTCTACAACCCCATTTTGCTGAGGGGTAGCAACACAAGAAGTCTGGTGAACAATTCCTTGAGATTTGAAGAACTCTGCTTCCTGAATCCCTTTACCCAATTCTAAAGCATTATCAGATCGTATCTTTTGTACTTTAACTTCAAACTGTCTCTCAACCATGGATAAAAAATCCTTCAAAACTGAGAAAGCATTACTCTTCACAGTTAATAAGAATGTCCAGGTACCTCGACTAAAATCATCAACTACAGTGAGGAAGTATTTATAGCCATTGTAGGTAGGAACTTTGAAAGGTCCCCAAGTATCCACATGAATTAATTCAAATATTCTTTTAGAAGTAATGTGACTGACAGGAAAAGGAAGCCTAGTTTGTCTAGCTAGAGGGCATATCTCACAAACACAAGAATAATCATTAGGAAAAGAAATGAAATTAAAAACTTTCATTGCAGAATGAGGCAAATGCCCAAGTCTTGTATGCCAAAGGGCTACATTAGGAATAGCATTTGCAGAAAAAGGAAAAGAAACTGAAGCTGATTTGGAAGTATTTCCTTTTAAAGAAGAAGCTGCATTACAGTGAGAATGACTAAACTTTGAAAAGACTGGCTCTAGGAGATAAAAACCTTATTTGACTTCACCAAAAGGTTGTTCCCTCTTCGTTAAATGGTCCTGCATGACACACCTTTTAAAATTAAACAAGAGAGAACAACTAAACTGATTACAAAACCTATGCACAGATAACAGATTATATCTGAAATTAGGAACAAAGAGAACATTTTGTAGAATGAGATGAGGAAGAATCTTAATGCTTTCGGTATGAGTGACCTTGATCCTGTAGGAATTGGGTAAATTAATGGTTACAGGAACATGAAGAGGTGTAAGATTTAAAAAGGAGTGTGAATCAAAACACATGTGTTCAGAGGCACCTGAGTCTATAATCCAAGTTTTAAAGTTAGCCATAGAGAAACATGAACCAGAATATGTAGTAATTGTACCAGCCACAACATGTGCATTGATCTTAGAGTGATTACTGGATGTTGGATGGTGTTGTCCTTGATTGAAAATGTGTTTGATCTGGGAGATTTGATGCCTACTCAGTTGAGAAAGAAGATCATCATCAGTATCATCCGTCCAATGTTCAAATGGTCATAATTTGTATCTGTGATAGTTGCATTCCCCTTTATAGGTGCTTGAAAACCTTTTGTGAACTGAAAATCTTCCGGATACCCAATCAATCTGTAACAGTCATCTTCTACATGTCCAGTTTTAAGGCAATAAGTACAACTCACATTTGGATTATACTTTTTCCTTCTTCCCTTTCCATTTCTAAGTGGAGGAGAAATCTTCTGATTGTTCCTCGAAATCCTTTGTCCCTGAAACTGACCACCAAAATTTTGAGGATGACCTCCAGATCTCTGTTGTGAATGACCTCCAGATCTCTGTTGTGAATGATTAGGATTACCAAATCTCTGCATTTGATTTTCAGATCTAGGATTGCCTGTCATAAAAGAGGAATTATTAGGAGGAAACTGAGGGCCAGTGTAGACTTCCCTCTGATTTTCATCTTGAAGTAACATAGAATAAGCTTGATTAATTCCTGGCAGAGGGTTTAACATGAGTATATTTCCCCTTGCTTGAGCATAAACATCATTTAAACCCATAAGAAATTGGATTAACCTTTGATCCTCCACAAATTTAGTCATCTTATGTTTCCCTTCACAAATACATACACATTTGCATCCAACATGTGAGTTGAGAGAGTCCAATTCATCCCATAACCTCTTCAATTTTGTGAAATAGCCTGCTATGTCAGTTGATCCTTGCATTAACTCTGTTAACTCTTTTTGCAGATGGTATAATTTAGCTCCATTTGACTGCCCAAACCTTTGTTCTAGATCTGTCCAGAGATCCTTTGCAGTCCTTGAATAGATCACAGAATGTGCTATGTTCTTGGATAAAGAGTTGAGTAGCCAAGATATTACCATATCATTACATCTGTGCCAAGAGGAGAAGTCATTTGTTGTAGCTGGTGGTTCTGGACAGTTGCCATTAATGAACCCTAATTTGTTTTTAGCTGAGAGTGCAATCACGAGAGATCTTCTCCATCCTTGATAGCCTCTTCCATCAAAGATATTGTTGACCAGATTCATCCCTGGTGCATCAGAAGCATGAAGAAAAATAGGATTCCCAGAGTCAATAACGACATTGGTGGGAACTTGCCCTGCAAGAGGGATCCCCTCAGTGGTGGTATCTACCATGATTAAGAGGAGTATGAGCAAAGATGAAGAGCAAAATTGAACCTATTGCTCTGATACAATAATAGAAAAAATGGAGGAAATCTTGGAGAAATTTTCTGTATATTTCTTATGTTTCTTTCATACTGTACATGCTTGACCTTATTTATACAAGATAATCCTATTTCTAATAATAACGGTAACAAGAAGGAATAAAAATAACAACAAGATAATCCTACTTCTAATATTAACGGTAACAAGAATGACTATTTACACTTGTCATTTTTCTATTTGTTTTCTTCTAACAAACTTTAATAGCTATCACGTGCTAGGCAAATGCACTAGCTGAGAAACTTCTGGATTTGTACCACTATTAGATCCACGTGGATGGCTCTGATTTAATCTATCACATAAGTGATCTGCGGTTGTGATCTTTTCACGTAATTTGCTGACTTTTGGTGTATCAAAATTGTTCCGTCTGAAACTTTGTGAACTGAAATGAACTTGTTCCTTGTTCATCCTCTTCCTTTCACTCTCTTCTGTAAAATCACCATGAAAGCTTGATGTTCGTTCTTGATTTTCAACAAAACTTTACATCTACCTCAAGTAGGTAGGAGACACGAGCTAAGAAATGTTGTTTCCAACTACATGGTATGAAGTTACAAATAAAGAATTAAGTTTTAAGCTTCTAATAATCTCTACATTTTTCGAAACATTCCAACTTATCTTTTTTGTTTTCTTATTTTATATTTTGTGCTATATGTACTTCTGACCCTTACATATGCAATGTTTATTAAGGTATGTTTACGATGCTTAATTTAAATTAACAATTTACCTCTTTACCGTTTTCTTCTTTTGTTGCAGTGGCGTAAAGAATGTAAAGGGATATATCTTTTGGTAGCGCACATCAACTACACATCTCTCCACCATGAAAGTGCACATGAATTTAATCACCTAAACTTGATATTTATGATTGTACAATTGAAAATATATTTATATGTCTATTAGTAGAGTTATTCATTTATTAATCTCTCAATATACATGCTCCAATTTCTTGGATATGGAAGAAAAATGGCATTAGAATGCACGATTCTTTAGAATATGTATTCACAATAGTTGAATCCTTTGAGCTGCATGTTGAATTTTTAGTCCACTGACTTGGTGGATCAATAGTTAGCCTTGGAATTCATCTGACCCATAATTTTGATTTGGTGATAAGATTAGTATCATAGTTTTGGTAATCTTTAATTTTGCAAGTATATAGACAATGTTAAGATAAAAATGGACCCATTTTCATATGTTTTTATCTGTGAGTTTTGAATTGGCGGTAAGTGACTGGCATCATATATCAATATTTTGATATATACAAGAAGCAATAAGCAGTGAACTTGATTTTTAAAATTCTCTAAGCACCACAATGCAGTTCCTTGCTTGAACTCTTGATATCTCACACAGTTGGGACTAGAGGCGGATCTAGGATTTGGAGGTCCTGGGTGCCACATTGTTCAAGTAAGATAAACGGGATCGATTGCTTTAATTTTGCGTTACAATCAAGTTATATATCTTTTTTCGATTTTTATAAACAAATCGATTAAACATGCATGTTACTAATATTTTCTTTTAGATATTATGAGATTACAACTAACTAAACAATCCAATTTTTATTTCTTTTTAGGAATTAGTGGCCTTATTCGCTGAAACTTTGAGGAAAAAAAGAGATTTTTCACACTAAAATTTGAGCTTGTATAAACTATCTAATAGGGTTAACTTAATATACTCATATTCCATTAACTTTATGTGTTGTTGCAAATATATAACAAAGAGAGTACAAATTTTAGTTTCAATCTAGTCATCCTACTTAGCAAGAACGTTAGTGAAGATCGAAAGAACTTTCAAATTAAAAGAACTCTATTAAGAATATTCATAATTTTTAAAACTTATATTTTTTTTAAAACTACTATTTAAATATATTCTTAATATAATATTTATGTCAATCTCATAATTCAGTACTCATTAATTGATAAAGAATAAACATGCGATACTCATATCAAGAGATTAATAATTAATGAAAGAGAAAGTAAAAGAACTTAACAATTAATTATGGTGAATAGGATTCAATTTGAATTAATAAAGAATATTAGTAAATAAATAAGAATGAACCGAAGGAAGGAAAAAAAAAACCTTCACACGTTAATAAAAATGACAAAAAAACAAAAGAAAAAAGAAAGAAAGAAAAAGCTTCCAAAAAATTAATGGAGCAGACGAGGTTCGAGAACCCGCGCTACCGTGTGGCAAATTGTCTGCTTTGCCAATTGGACTGTTCACTATATTATTTAGTGGGTGGCAAAGAAAATATATATTAATTTTCTTATACATATATACATATATATACAAAGCTTTTTCCGAGATCAGTGGGTGCCTTGGTACCCCACGGGTACCCATAGATCTGCCCCTGGTTGGGACATATATATATAAACAAGAAGCAAGCTGAAATAAGTGTTTCAAATGAAGTTCTGTATTGATTGTTGAAGGTGAACACTAAGCACATAATACAAAGAAATAATTATATTATACAGTGTCGTACGGTAAATTCTTGATTATAGTCATATTGGGTGCGTGCAACGCACATACATTCTCCATCTAGTCTCTTTATATCCTATTTTAACTTTAAACTATTTCTTTTTAAAATAAAAAAGTAAACTTGCCACATCAATTTATCTTAGATAAAAATAGGTAGAGTAAAATGACTTTTGAAAAGAAAAGAAAAAGGCGAAATGACCTAGAAGACCCCTGTATTTGGTTGCATTTGTCAGTTGTACCCTTTTACTCATTACTTTGCCAAATGAGTACTTAAACTCGATGAAACTTTATTTTTTGAACCTTCTGACCATTGACCAAACTTATGTGGCATAAAAATGGTTGAGTTGGATAATTGCGTGATTACACGCGTTTTGCAGCAAGTGACTACAATATTTTATTTTTAACACAAGAAAATAATAGTAATATTTTTTTTTAAAAAAAAAATACACAAATCATTTCTTCTTCTTCAACCCCACCCACCCCTTCTCTTTGCTTCTTCTTCAGTTAAGTACTCACCCACTCATCCACCATTCTTTCTTCTTTTTTAGTATCCACCTCATTCTATTTTCTTTTTTCATCGTCTTCTTGGATCAACACCCTCCATCACTGTTGCCATTACCATAAACTTTTTTATAAACAAAAGTTACCAAAAATAATACATCTGATTAATCCATTCTTCATTTTTATGTTCTTATATAAAATTTTCAAGATCTATTATATTTCTTGGATTATTCACAAACAAACTTTTTTTAATTTGAAATTTCTTTGATATTTGAATTTATTGATTCAAAATAAATGGAACAGATCTTCAAGTAAACCTAATGGCTAATGAATTTTTGTGTTTGAATTTTTTTTTGGGTTTGAGAACGATGGAAAAGGTAGGAGTAGAATGCGATTTTTTGTGTGGATGAGGAGTGGAAATGGAGCACATGATGAAGTGGGAAATTGGGGATAGGAGGAACTGTACCTTTTTAAAAATATTATTTATCTTTTTTAATAATTAATTTCTGATGTGTCATTAAATATTTTGAAAAATTATGATGTGTCACTAAAAAAATGACGTGGAGTTCCACGTGTAGCTGTGTGTATTACACTTCCACTTATCAGGTGAAAAAAAGGTTTAAAATATTGTGTTTTGTCGAGTTTAAGGGTTCATTTGACAAACTGGTGAGTAGGAGGATCCAATTGATAAACGGATCCAAATATAAGGGTCTCTCAAATCATTCTGAAAAAAAAAAAACACAATTTGATGGTTAATTGAGTGATTGTGTCACATGTAGAGGGGTGTCACAATGACTAGTGGCATGAAAGATGTAGTTGGGCTGACCCGACCCGTTTCCCATGCGTATGATAACGGGCCATCACTTGTCCGTTAGAAAGAAGAGAAGAAATGAAGGCATTGAGTATAGCCGTAGCAGCTTTTTCAACATTCAATACAACTCGCCCTCGTCTCTTCACTCTCCCAAACCCTTCTACTTCTTCTTCTCTCCTTCTTCCGGCCTTCAAACTAAAGAGATTTTCTATCTTCTCCGTTCAACAATCGCCGCCGGCGTTAGGGTTTTACGCCGGAGTTACAACAATGGGGGAGGGCTCAGCATTTCAGCCGTTGTCAGTTCAAGTGAAGGACCATATTGATTTAACGCCAAAAGAGGAGCAGATATTCAACCGTCTTCTTCAAGTTGTCGAGCATTATAATATGGGAACACAGCTTCGTGTTGCTGGTGGTTGGGTTCGTGATAAGGTTTTGGTTCTATTCATAATTATCCCTTTTGTTCTCTTTGTTATGATTTTATTGAGATTTTGCTGCAGACTTCGTTTACCTGTACCAACCTAAACTGTTATGAAATTTAACGATCAAATTACTACTATGTATTGTGGAGCTAAAACTTAATTCCATCATTGAGAGTCTCTTTCAACTTATACGAATACTCGACGTCCCACATACACCTTTCACAACCTTAGTTCACAAATATTTAACTATTCAGGATTTCAGGTTTTAACATATTTTCTTATTTCGTTTTTTGCACCCATCTTTTCTGTACTGTCACTGATAATTACTCCTTCCGTTTCAATTTGATTGTCTTACTTTAAAAAAAAGAATGCCTTTTTTTCTTTTTTGACAACTCTTTAATTTCGACTTTTCATATGACATGTTTAAAATCATGAGAGTAAAGGACATTTTAGTATATTTCACATATTGATTAAAGACCACAAGACTCAAAAGTTTCTTTATTTTCTTAAACTTAGCATTAAGTCAAAACCAGATAATCAAATTGAAAAGGAGAGTGAAAAGGAGAGAGTATGATATATGTAATGAATGTAACACGTATACATGTGTCCAGACAAATATACCCTTGTGGATGGAGTAGCATTTTTTTCTTGAGAAGGTAAGTAGATTATGTATCGAAAATGCAACAACTTAGCATCAAGTTGGTGCTAGGGTAGTACACGAGACACTAATCCTTCTGTACGGAAACATGAAGGGAGTAGTATTTTCATGGAACTTTAGTGAGTGCTACGCTCTAAAATTTGAAATATTATGTCAAAGGACACTATAAAATGTGTTTAGATGTCAAGTCGACCTCACAATCATCTTAGGTCACTGAAAGTGGGATAGAGGATTTTCACAATGTGGAAGTTAGTAAACAAACTGCATGAAAGTGTTGTTCAGAGAAGTGGGAGAGAGTACAAGATAAGTGAGACTCGAGGTCTTCAACGCATCGATAGATTGAAAAGAGAATCAGGTCCCATTCATTTGCATTTTGAATTACTCTGAACAGATTTAGTCACAAGTTTAAAGCTTAATATAGGGAGAACCAGAGAAGTAAGCAGTCTTTTGATGAACCTTTATTTTCACGATCATATTTTCTGGTCTTCTTCTAATCATGGGGGGTATATCCAGATGTGACAGTGTATACTCTCAACCAAATAAGTTTTTCATCAATTAGGTTTTCTAGTTTCAACTTAAACTATGGAACACTGCTTGTGTGAGCAAAGAATAGCAGGCTGGAATGAAGGAGGAAGGTTACAGCAGGTTAACCGCCATGGAAATAATTCTTGTGCACACAAATTTGATTTCTGAACTGATGGTGTTCCTTACTTTATAAGAGGTCATATAAAACGTTAATGACTAGTATAGAAAGGGCAGACAACAAAATTTTGATTAATGCATGTTTTTTCTGTAAACTTACCTATAGTAGAGCGTTTGATTTAGCATTAATTATTTTTGTTCCAAATAATTGACCCAAAGAAAAAACACACATATATTCTTGTCATTTTCTGATGGGATGCAAGAATCTGAATATTTTTATTTTTTCTCCACAGTCCACACTGGGGAAATATTCTATAGATATACGTATGCATGTGCCTCACATACTAAAGCTAGCAACATCATCTTTTATTCACTGTCCATTGTATAAGCCTTGTATCCTTTTCTAGTAACATGAAGTTTGATACATCATTTAAGCTCTTACAAATAAACAGAAATAATGCACATCATTGGGGATGTACAACCATTTCTAGATTTTTTTCCTCTTTTATCTTGTTAATAGCAACATGCAAAACTATGTAACCTGAACCTATTAGCCTAAACTAGTTCGATTTGTGCTTCAGTTGACTACTAACTTTCTTTCCTGTGGAAGTTTTCTAGAATTGCTTTCTACATGTATCTTGATGACTTTTTCTATGACCTTTTTTCCTTTGGCTAATCTGGAGTTCTATTACTGTAGCTTCTAGGTAAAGAGTGCTATGATATTGATATTGCTCTTGACAACATGTATGGACGAGAATTCTGTGAGAAAGTGAACGAGTACTTATCAGCATCAGGTGAGGAAACCCAAGGAGTTGGCGTTATCCAGTGGTATGTTCCTGTATTCTTTCCTCGTGAGATGTCTGTTTCCAATTTTTTCCTATCACATTAAGGGAAGGGGGGACAATGAGAATCAATTATTCAAACCCACATCTATGGTGGAAAACTCCCACGGGTACATTGGACTATCAGTCTTGGTTTTGGCAGATCACAGATGTTAAGCAACCAAATAGACGTAAAAGTTGGTCTGTCTTTGATTTCGAGGGAGGATTGGTAAATCTGGTGAAAGTAATTGGCACAAATGACAAATGATGAACAAGCATATTAGTAAATTCTTTGTCTCACTAAAATGGGGATTCAGGCTATATTGTCTCATTGCAAAGGCAATACTTCTAATGAAATAAACTTTATATCTATGAATGAATTGGGAAGACTAGTTATTTGCACAGATGGCAGAACCATGAACTAGCTATTAGTTAAATTTTTGTTTCTCTGAAGTGGGAAGTGAAGCTGTGTTGTCCCTCATTTAATGTAGGCACAATTATTTCTAAATGAGGCACAATTATTTCTACTCTTTGCTCTAGTAGATTTCTTAGTTTGGAAATAAGTATTCTTCAGATCCCAACAAAAATATAAAACACTAGGTGGTTTCTTCCCATTCGTCTAAATCTTGGTGGCCAGAGTTATCTTGTACTTGTACTGGTGGGAGGTAGCAGGTGTACCCAATGGAATAGTTGAAGTGGAGGCTAGGTAGCTCGAAAACCAGTGTTATTAAAATAATAATAATGTAGTGTAGGACGTGCATTGTGTTATTGAGAACAATTGCCAAGTTGTCAATGACAACAACATACCCAATGTAATCCTGCTAGTGGGGTCTGGGGAAGGTAGGATGTACGCAAACCTAACCCTACCTTTGTGGGGTAGAGAGGTTATTGATAAGGTATCAATTAATTGAACCATGACTTGAGAAGATATGTTTAACTCTAGTTCAGTTGGGTTGCTTTTTTGTAGTCCTCATTTGTGTATAGTGTAAGAGTCTTAATAAAGATCTAGCTAAAAATTTACTGGGCGTGAAGTACAATTCTTTTTTGTAGCTGGGCATAAAATACAACTCTTTTTGCAGGTCTGTGCCGTTCGAGTGGAGTTTGGGACTTGGGGGGGGGGGGGATATTGGTTTTCCTACATATTAAAAAGATGCAAGTTCTTAGTTTTGGTGCTAAAATAGGAAAAAGAAGTAAATTATAATTTGCTCTGCTATAAGTAGGGGTGGGTATGATACAATATTGAATTTTTTGTCGGTTTTTAAAAATGCTGTACCGTTACCATACCAAATTAATTTGATATGGTTTGGTATTTGAAGTTTGGTTTAGATCATACATACACCTTACACTTGTAGAAATATTTAAATAAAAGTTCAAACAATTTCCTTCGTTAATCAATCTCCCCAAAAAGACATTTCAATCAAGATAGAGTAGTCAAAGTTCCAATGTCTAAATAATTAATTTTGTATTAAATACTATTTTATATATTTGCCAGCATTATGATATAGATGAATTTAGATGTAACTATTGCTGTGGTATTTGGTATTTCGATATTTTTATTATAAATACCCAATACCTTATTGAATACCAAATACCATAATTCTGAAATTGTGGTGTAAATTAGTTTCGATATGGTATTCGATATGTACTGTACCATGCCCATTTCTAGCTATACGGGGTCGTTTGGTTGGGAACAAGTTATTCCGGATTAATTATCTCGCGACAAGTTATTCCACCCTGTATATGGGATAACTTACCCCATCACTAAGGTTTAAATGGTGGGATTAATCCTAGGACTGCCTAATACCTCCAACCAAATGCGGGATAAAAGTCCTGCATTTTTTCCCCGGGATTATTATACCTTATACTCACACCAAATGACTCCCAAATGTTTTATGTTCTATCCTATTAGGAGTACTTTAAGATCTTACGACTATCTATTTTGATTTTGATATACCACTTTCTTATTTTTGTTGTTGAGTAATTTGTCACTAACTAAATACTGTTCTTCAATTTTTACAGCAATCCCGATCAGTCAAAGCACTTGGAAACAGCAAGGATGCGCCTTTTTGACGTATGGATTGATTTCGTCAACTTAAGAGCAGAAGACTACAGTGAGAACAGTCGTATTCCCACAATGGTATGTAAATGTGAATTGGTAATCAAATGTAAATTTTCTCTTTGGTGTTTAAATTTGTTGTGTTTTTTACTGTAAATGCGATGGATGAAGGCCAAGTAGATTCCACCAAACCTAGCAATGAAAAATTAACAAAAAGGAGTAAAAGGAAGTAATAAGTAAATCTAGAACCTTTGCATGAGTGTCCTTTAATGCATTCGGTACCAAAGACCTCAGTTAAGAGAGTGTAATGCTTAGTTTCATCCTTTCAATTAAGAATGACCTAGTCCTCAGAAAATGAGGTTACTAAGTGAGCACAATTGGGGTGGCTATTTACTGAATGAGAATGCTGAATCATGTTACCAGTTTCAGTCCACTGCTTGCTCAAGATCAATGAAAGTCTCCTATTTAATACATTGGAATAGTTTAATTACCAAGATCTAATTTCTTTTAAACATTTTTTTAAAAGTAGGACCTTTATTCATGAAATTAATCAGCCATTGTTGCAATAGTATGAAGTCTTCATATATTTACCATTGATATCTGTTATGATTAAATTCCTTTCCATTGATTTAATGTTGTCATCCTAACTGTTATATCAAAAAACTAAAATGTCAAAGTTTCGAGACTCAAGCGTGTGTGTTCAGTGTACCATGTACGCTAGTTTCTTCATTAAACTCTTTCTCATCTGTTGTTCCTTAGAAATTTGGCACTGCAAAACAGGATGCAGATCGCAGGGATTTGACCATTAATAGGTACTTTGTTATACCTTTACTTTCTGGCACCTTATTTTTATTTTTGCCACACCTTCAAACTGTAGGCAGCAACTTGGTTTAGTTGATATTTATTTCCCCTTGATCCCAGCCCAAAGTCCCAAACAACAAAAAAGAGTAAATGAGGAAACAAAAGCACCTTGATCATGTCAGTGTAAGAGCACAAACTCTAGTGGAGCTTTTAGTTTCTTTTCTTCTTCCTTTTTCTAATATATTTATTCATTTTCTCTGCATCTTTTTGGTTTGTTTTATTTTTTTCTCTCAGAGAGGGGTGAGGGTGTTTTCATATAATTTCATTTAGTTTGTAGAATCTAGCCTTTGGATGCATTAATGTATTAATCCAACTTTATTTTAAGTTAGCTTTTTGTTTCCAAAAGGTAGAACATGATTTTCTTTGTTTAATCAGTTAATCCTTCACTAAAGATTATGTTTACAGCTTGTTTTACAACATTAACAACAGATCAGTCGAAGATCTTACAGAAAGAGGTTAGTATGACCTCTGTTTCTTTTGCCCAGATTCAGTTAAGCATACCAATAAAGATAGGTTAAACTACAAGTGTCTCTGACTAATTAATTGATTTCATGTTTCTCAGGCATTGCAGATCTGAAGTCTGGAAAAATTGTCACCCCTCTACCTCCAAAACAGACCTTTTTGGATGATCCCCTAAGAGTTCTTCGAGCTATTCGTTTTGGTAATGCATTAGATGATCTCTGATTTGCCTTCCTCCCTCTTTATATGACAGCCTTGTTTATCCTATATGTGGCATGGATGTCGAGTGTTACAGTTGACCAGTGTTTTGAAAAGCAAAAAACGCATAAAAGCTCTAAGGTCCATTGGGGCTTTAAGCGCTAATATAGCATGGACTTTAATGAAAAAAAGCGCAAAGGAAGATACAATACAAATATATATGTTTAGTCCAAGGCTAATAATTATAAGCATGAGTAACAATTTTTTTTTTTTTGACAAAGGTAACAGTTTTGTGTATTAATCTTTAGCACTAAAGGCTGGGATCCCAAATTTACATCATGGAGGTACATACAGTTGCGTGTACTTAAAACAAAACTAAACTAGATCCTACTTCATCTTACAAAGGACCTAGGATATCTCTAACCGCTATAGGATCATCTACATACTCCGAACTGCACCAATAGCAAAAAGTGATTATGCAGTTCATTTTAATCCTGTGTAAAGGACTACTAATACTCTCAAAGCATCTCATATTTCTCTCCTTCCATATGGTCCACCAAATCACTGCTGGGACAATCCTCCATCTGCTTTGGTCTATACTGCCACTGCCTTCATTGTTCCAGCTTTCTATAGCCTGACTTGCCCTTTGTGGCATGGTCCAGTTTGTGCCCCTGAAGCTGGTAAATAAGTGCCACAGTTGTCTAACCACCTTGCAATGAAGAAACAGATGGTTGATTGTCTCTGCCTGTTGCTCACAAAAAAAACATCTTCAAACTAGCATTAAAAGCATTAAACAGATGCAGAATTACACAATAGACAAAAGGGCTCACAGTGAGCATAAAAGTTGTTAGCTCCTTTACAATCTTCAAACTAGCACTAGAGAGCTAACAAAGTCAAGAAATTGTTTAGTGGTAAATTTACAAGGGTTAAATGAACCCAACTGAACAGCATAAGTAAACATCTAACTTTAAGAGAGTGGTTTGGAGTTGAGATCCCATTAAAACATCTACGGTTCCTTTCAGTCCATAAACACTAAAAAATAACTCCAGGGATCATTAGCCAGACTTTCTTGGTGGACTTATCAACTCCATGTATTCCAACTTGCGAAGGCTTCTTTCACATTTTGTGGCATGACCCAGTGTAAGCCAAAAATGCCGCAGAACATATTCCATAGAACCTTGGCCACTGCACTGTGAAGGAGCACGAGTAAAAAGTATATGAACAAAGAGATTGAAAACAATTACAATAAAGTGAAATATCAATTGTTTAGTGTCACCTCTTCAGAAGAGGCTCATTGGCAAGTAAGAGTATGTCTTAGGACCTTGATGACGACACTGAAGTGCACATTAAGCGCGGTGAGGTGCTCAACACACTTTAAGCCTCGCTTTAGGGCTTAAACGTGCCTTTGACAACACTGCTGTTAACATTATATTGGATGATTTGCAGTCTGTGAAGTTTCAAGCATGAATTTATAATCCATTGAGTTATAGGTAAAACTTTAAACAGGACAGATGGAGCTCTTTCTACATAGAGCTGAGGTGCGAATATTAGAACGACTATAGCCATCCCAGTCAAATTCAAGATTGAGATCTTCTCCAAGGATTTGGTCTTGGTGTATACAGTATTAGGGATTTTGATACTGTTAGATTCAATATGTGATTATCACCCAAATCAACATGTATGATTGATTTGGAGGTATTTCTTCGAAGTCATAAGCAAATTGAATATTTCTAAACATTTTGAGATTGAGCTAAGTGGGGCATCTAAATTAGGATTAGTTCTTTTTTAGGAGTTCTATCCTCACCCTTCAAAATTACTTATAGAAGTAAAACATAAGATGAGGAATTTCTCAGAGAGAACTAAATTGTGTTGATGGCTGGCTGGATAAGGATAGGTTTAAGTTCCGCTATACAAGCGGTGTACATGCAGCAGAGAGACTACACCAGTATATTGTTCTCTACAAAGAGCACACCAAAATTTGATGAGAATCAGAAACAAGCCCTACCTGTACCAAGGTCAAGTCATTAAACTCAAGTCATTTTGATCAACATGGCTGCAAGTGGCTCCCTGTTCATATACTTCGACTATTGGTCTAGAATTGGCTGCAAGAGACTGCTCTGTGAACCTATCATTTTCTACCCCTCAAAGGATCTCTTGTTCCTTTTACTCAGAAGTACCTGTACCAACCAATCTTCGTTTTGTCTTGAATTCTTGATCTTTGGTGCTAGTGGAACAAATGAAGCAGGAACAAACTCCTCTATGTACCAAAAAGGGGCTGGATCTACTGCAGGGGACTCTTGCATTACCGTTAACATGATCTATCACGAAGTTAGCAATTCTTTTGCTCCCAGAACTGGTTCAAATCCAGCTAACGGAAGAGGTTGCATATTTTATGTGTGTACATGTCTTTTGAGTAGACTTAAGTCAGATGTAATGGTTAACTTCTTTGTATCTCCTTCAATCACTTTAGGTTCCAATAAAGTTGATTGGGACATAACTTTGTTGTGCTGTTAGCTAGATGACACTCATGTTCTCCATATGATTTGGTGATTTTAGGTGCAAGGTTTGGGTTTATATTAGATGAAGAACTAAAGAAGGCAGCTGCAGATGAGGATGTGAGGGTTGCTATTGCTGATAAAATTAGCAGAGAACGCATAGGACATGAAGTATGTTTATCTTATCTCTAAGTGAAATTTTACGTGATTCAAATTAATTTGGAGCTCTAGATGATCTTGTCTCGTAGAAGGAAATCTGTAAATGCCCATTGCAAAAGGTTGTTGTCTGCTTCTAATCTTCATTTCACTTATTTTATAGATTGATCTTATGATGTCTGGCGATCAACCAGTCAAAGCAATGACTTATATTGCTGACTTGAAGTTATTTTCAGCTGTATTTAGTCTTCCTTCTGATTTTGAGCCATCAATTCCTGATGGATGTGATAGGTATTGCTTACTCTCTTCCACATCTTCTTTATTTTCGAGAAATCATTAGCTGTGTGCTTGTAGAGATTCTCCTTACAAAGAAAATGTGTATATTGCTGTGTTCTTCATGGACCAAATATCCGACAAGCCTAGTTCATTCACTGTTCCTTACGCTGTATGTTATTGTCTAGTGAGAAGGTGTAGTAGGAGTAAAGGGATGACTTGTTTGCCCTTGGAGACAGAAATATTAAACCCGATTGCTCGGTACTAGAGGTAGGATAGAAGGATAAACCCGATTGCTCGGTACTAGAGGTAGGATAGAAGGAGCATCGCCTAAACTGGACGTTATTTTCTAGGGAGAAGGGTGGTAGTAGACGTAAGACATGATCTTGTTTGCTTTTGGTGATGGAAATATGGATTTGATTGCTTGGAGCTAGATATGTGGAAACCCTAACAGGAAGAAGTTCTGAACGTTCCCCTATGTGATGGTTTGTCTGCTCTAAACCCACTAGTTGGTGAGCTAGATTATTTCTAATTGCTTTTAGCAGTGTCATCTCTGGGGTGTTCTCATTTTTAGTTTTTAGTTTTGTTGGAAACACATGATCATATTTTGTTTTTGAGCAAGTAACACAGTTTGTATTAGTGACCAGTTCTTGAAAATCCCAATTTACTAGAGAAGTAAAAAGGACAAACAAAAACTAAAGAAAATGCAATTCTAACGGGAAACAAAAGCTCTTCTAGGATTGTCTTTGCATCTTTAAAGTAGGAACTTTGTACACCAACATAAAATAACAGTAAACAGTTGGGTTTGATCTCCTATATTGTGTTACTTCTATCCTCAAAACATCTGGCATTTCCTTCTTCCCAGATGGTCCACCATATACAAGCAGGAATGATCCTCCAATTGTTTATGTCTCTTACTTCAGTATTGTTCAAGATACCTCTGAGATTGATAAAAATCTTCCACAACTGATCTTT
This sequence comes from Solanum okadae, assembly GCA_036553675.1. Classification (NCBI taxonomy): domain Eukaryota; kingdom Viridiplantae; phylum Streptophyta; class Magnoliopsida; order Solanales; family Solanaceae; genus Solanum; species Solanum okadae. The sequence goes on along the minus strand of CM071688.1, from coordinate 13,864,743 downwards.
GACTCTGCAACGTAGGAATAAGTGGCATACAATCTCAACTTCATTCTCACATAAAAAACACCTTGAGCATAAAGAGATTCCTCTCTTTATCACACATTCATATGTCAACACAGCCTCATTGGCTAACAACCATGTGAAACAAGCAACCTTGTAAGGTATCTTGACCCTCTAGATATGTTTCCATGGCCAGTTAGAGATTTGAGGCTTTGGCAAGTTCATTATCTTATATCCTGCATTCACCATGTAAAGGCCCTTTATATTACCAGTCAACTACAAACAGTTTACTCCTTGCAACCGTTGAAGGATTCCAGGTGTTTGTAGAGTTCAACTTGTCTAGAAATCTCCCAATCATTCATCATTCATCTAAGCAACAGCTTCTAGCCTTGAGGAGACCACATCTCTATCACTGCCCTGTTTTGGTGTTGAGCAAGAGCATACAGTTGAGCAAAAGACTACTGCAAATTCCTATTGCCTATCCACTTATCTTTCCAAAGATGGTCTTGTTGCCATTGTGAACTTTGATAATAGAATGGCTCTTAATGGAAGGCCCTAAAACTCTGATGGACCTCCATTGACTCAATCCATATGGGGTATTGACCTCCTTGGTAACCTATCTTTCTCCCCAAATTTGTTCTTGATAACACTTCCCCAAATAGTCTGTAATTCCTGGGAATATCTCCATAGACACTTTGATTTCAAAGCTTTGCTCTGAATTCTGATTCTTCAAATTCGTGAAAATTGTTAAATGGGCTAAATGGGCATTATATTGTAACATAATGTATTAACCAAAAAGGGTTGTTAAGGGGAAGAGAGAGTACGGAGGCAACTGAGAGAGAGAGAGGAGAGAGGCGAGGGAGAGAGGAAGAGAGGAAGAGAGGAGAGAGAAAATTGTTATATTCTTTTCATGAGTCAGAACTTTTTCTTTTGCTGAAAAAAACTACCTTTTAAGGTACTTTCACTTTCCAAACCATCTTCCATGGCCAACAACCCACCTGATTGTTGGAGGAATTAAGATCTCTGTAAGCAGAATTAACTGTGAATTTCCTTTACTGTCACACTGCCAAACCAGACTGTGTTCTTCTTCTGTTAAACCATTGAACTGGCTGGAGCGTTGTAGAAATCAAAAATCCTGCCCATATCCTAGTCATTCAGATATCTTCTTAGATTGAGATTCCATCCTTGTCCTGTCCATACTTCAGCTACAGTTGCATGTTGTTGACATAAAGCGTAGATTTCTGGAAATACATGCTTTAGTGTGTCCTACTCCATCCGTTGTCATTCCAAAAGGATAATTTCATCCCCCCATTTCGAAGCCTACCCTTGATTGGAAGATTGGCTATAGTTTTTGATGGATCTGCGGATACTGCGACCATAAGGAGTGGTTACCACCTGTGTTATCCAGTTGTCCTCTTCCCCATAGGCCCATACCTAGCTCTAGTAACTTTTTTCCAGAGAGGGTTATCTTCTGCACTGTACCTCCATAACCATTTCATCAGTAGGCTTAGTGTGAATCGTCGTGTTACCAACTCCCAACCCCCTTCTAATGCTTTTTGTCAGAATTTCCATTTGGCTAAGTGAAATTTCTTCTTATCATCATTGCCTTAAATTTCTCCTTAAAGTATCTATCTTTTGTATTACATTATCAAGAGCAGGGAAGATAGACATCATATATGTAGGTACTAGGTAGTGCATCAAGCACACTGTTGATCCAGGTCAATCTTCCTCTTTGGGAGATGTATTGACTCTTCCAGTTGGTCAACCTCTTTCCACACTTTTCTAGTACCTCATTGCATACTCCTCTTGATTTGATCTTTGCCCCCAAAGGCATACCCAGGTAATTAGTAGGTCCCCCCCCCCCCCCCCCCCCCACCCCAAAGCATGAAAAAAGGAATAGAGTTTCAAATACAAGTATTTGGATATCTTCTACCTCATTAGTGGGATATATGTAGCTCTTGTTCCAGTTTATGTGTAAGCCTATAAGTATTAAAAGAGGATGAATACAACTCTTTAAGTATTGGACTTGCTCTTTAGAGGCCTCACAAAAAATCAAGGTATCATTTGCATATTGAGGATGTGTAATTTCTAAGCTATTCATGGTGCTGGGATTTGCCTGGAACCCTCTGACCCACCCAGTTATTTTAGCTGTCGGTATCATGTTGCTCATGTCTTCCATTGCTAGCATGAAGAGGAAAGGGGAAAGGGTGTCTCCCTGTCTCAGGCCTCTAGAGCCTCTGTAGGAGGAGAAGAAACCAATAGGAGATTTGTTAACCAAAACTGAAAACTTGACTGTGCTAATACACTGCTTAATTCACTTCAACCACCTAGCACCATAGCCTATATTGTGTAGGAGGTCTAGCAGGTACTTCCAATTTAGATGATCAAAAACCTTTTGGATATCTAATTTGCATAGAATACCTGGTGAATTGTTCCTGTCTGCTATCAACACACTCATTTGCTATCATTGTATCATCCATGATTTGCCTCCCTTTGATCAATGACATATATTGGCAATCCACCAATTTGTGGATCACTTCTATCTTTCAGTCAAATAATCTTTTGTAAATACAACCTCCAATAAGGCAACTAGTCTGAAGTCTGACAATTCAACAACATCCCCCTTTTTAGGTTTTTGGGCTACAAATGTAGCATTGTATCTCTTTTCAAAGAAACCTTCACTGTGAAAATTTTGCTCTGTGGCTATTGCATCTGGACCAATCACTTGCCAACATAAAGAGAGAATACCATGATGTATCCATCTGGTTCTGGGTCTTTGTGTCCTGCACATGCTTTGACACAATCCAGGATCTCCTGTGGTTCAAAAGGTGCCATCAACATCATATTGTCCTCTGCATTATCATGGGGCAATCCCTCATGTTGAAATGTGGTCTCCATCCTCAGTCTCAGAGTAAAGTTCTTCATAGTAGAAGACTATTTCCTCCAGGCCAAATTGGGGCACCACTTGGGATGGGAATGACTCAGCCACATGCATCATTTGATGAAAGCACTCAAGTCGCCTCTGATAATTGGTTTGTCAACCACACTCTCTTTCTTAATGTCAGCTGGGTCTGTCAGTTTCTCCTCCTACTGTTAGCTTATCAGTGTATAGACTCTCTTTTGTGCATTGGCTGTTATGTGAAAAAAAATAGTATTCCTATCACCTTGTTGCAGCCATAGTGTCCTAGATCTGTCTCCAAGCAATCTCCTCATGTCTTGCAATATCTTCAAATTCCGTTGATAAAGCCAATCTTTTGGTTATTTCATCTTCTGTTAAAAGCTTCTGATCTGGGATTTCATCCAGCTTGTAAACTGATTTAATACACATTGCTTCTGTAGTCATAGTTTACCTTTGATTGTTTTACTCCATTCCTTCAACTTCTTCTTCAGAGCTTTCAATTTGAAGGCTAGAATGTAATCAGACCTCCCAGTGCAATAGAAGGATTTTCCACCAGTTCTTTATTTGTCACTGAAGTCTTCTGTTTGAAGCCACCAATTTTCAAATTTGAAGTAAGAATTGTTATGTTCCAGTTACCACATTGTAGCATCAGTGGTGAGTGATCGCCAGTCACTCTTTGCATGATGGCATGATGGACTGCCTTATGTTCCCGAAGCTTGTATCCCATTCTTCTGAAATTAAGAACCTATCCAATCTTGCTGATACTGTCTTGTCTATCCCCTTATTTCCATGTTCTCCCCCTGTACTTCTAAGTGATCAATATGGTTGTTTCTCTTATGAACATTGGTAGTGTGATGGAAGAACTTGGTATTTCTGTCCCTCTTTCATCCATAAGGTCCCAGACCTTTGTCTCCATGCAATCTCCTCATGAATATGTAGTTCTTCATAATCCATGAGAACAACCGGCTTTTGATCGATTCTTCCTCTGTCAGTGCTCTACTATCAAGTAAAGAGTCCAAGCTTCCATTTGGCTGAGCAACATCGACCTTTGGATCTTCAGGTTCCCTTGTTCATTCTTACTCCATTTCTTAAGCCTGCCTTTGAGGGCTTTGTGTTTGCAAGCTAATATGTAGTCAAGTCTTCCAGTGAAGACAAAACCTTCTGTGTTAAACCACCAATTTTCAAAGTTGAAATAAGATTTTGAATGTTCCTAGGACCCACAAAGAGTGCTAAAGGAACATAATAAAATTGTAGAAGTGTTCGTTTTATGTTGAAGTGCTCATTCCATTATAAGGAAATCAAAATTCTATCTATTCTGGATGTACTGGTTTTTGATGTATAATTTTCTAGTTCTTGCTCCTTGATGGTTGTTACCTCTTACATGTTAATCACTTGTGACTTTTACAGGCTGTGTGTTACTTGCTTGGGTTCAGCTTGGGAGCTTTTAAGCCTTATTGGACGCTCCTCATTTTCTGTGAGTGTTGCTTCATGATCGTGCTTCTGCCTGAACTTGTTATCTGTTTATGAAATTACTACCGGGTGATAAGTATGAAAATCCTTATGAGTTGTATATCCTATTCAAGATTCGAGTAGGTGCTCAATATATTTATGTCCTGTTCATTAGTATTAGGGTGGTTCTTTAACTTATCGTCTCATGTTTAAACAGTTATCTCCTCTTCTTACCTTATAAAGGAATGTTTGGTTGTACATATTCTGAGAGTTTGATTTTCTCTGTGTGTGAGAGAGAGTATCAATATCACATTTTTTTCCTGTGATTAGTGATAAAATTGATTTTGATGTGATGATTGATCCAAAGTACCCCCCCTCCCATGGCTTCTGTAATATAGCTTAGGCTAATTAAAAACTAACCTTGTCATGTCTATTTCTGGTTCTAGGATGATCAAAGGAGACTTTGCCTGTATGCTGCTTTATTTTTGCCATTCAGAGAGACCATTTATAGAGATAACAAAGCCAAAAAGGTAAACTCTGGACCATCAAAGTCTCCATGCAGGCAGTTGATTTGCATTGATCAATTCCAGTCTGCTTGTTTTATGTGACTTGAACAGTTCTTATGATTCCATCTAGGGTGTGTTTTGCTTATGATTGATGTTATTGGACATTTTGTTTCTAAGCAGAAGAAAAATCATGGCCTAAAGATGCTAATTTTGGATGTAGTTGTAACCTCTTTCTGTGAACTTGATAATGTCTGCACATGTTTAGGATTTGCGATTCTTTTTGTCAATAAATACTAACTTTGGCTGACGCTGATCAGATTCCAGTTGTCAATTATATTTTTCGCAATTCTCTCAAGTTGAAGGCCAGTGATGCAGAAACAGTGAGTGATTCTTCATGGATTTGATTGAACCTTGAACATTAACCTAGTTTTTCTTGTGACTCTCTACATCAAGAAATGTTATATTCACCAAATTATGATCCATTTGCAGGTCATAAGCTTGCATACTGTAACTAAGAAGTTTGTCACCTTAATTCCACTACTCGTTTCTAAAGAAGATATCCAAGTTCTTGAAGTTGATTGGAAAAGAGATACCATTGAGGTTCCAATTGCTTCAAAACTTAGAATATTGACTGGTAACAATATCTTTCTTCTGCATGACAAGTGCTCTACCTGTTAGTGTCATCTTGCAAATTGATATTGTAAATGTTTGTTCACAAACAGGTTTGCTACTTCGGGAAATTAAAGAATTTTGGCGCGTCACTCTTCTTCTATCTATGCAGCTACATCCTGTTGACATTGTGTCCTCTACAAGTTACTCAAATGAGAACTTTGAACTGGACAAGAGTAGCGGATTATTTAAGACAGTAGAGAATGCAGTAAGAGCACTAGGTATTGTCATTCGTCCTCTTTGCTTCTAACTTTGTGGTCCCTTTGCGATTGTGAAACTAGACAAATCAATCATCTCACATAACTACTGAGCATGAATTTTAAGACTTGAGGTTACAATTGCCACCCTTTTATATATTATTTTTGTTGCTAAATGCTCCTGTCTTTCTGCTCTCTTTCCCCTTAAGCACTTATCTTCAGTGTTGCTTCAGAGCTTGGATCGATTCGGTCGAAGCCAGCCATAAAAGATAAAAATAACTTTAGCCTTATTCAAATTCCTTTGTTATATCCCATATCAATGTCTTTTCTCACTTGCACACTTATTTAGTGTGGTTCTTTGATGAATTAAGGGTTATCATGGAGTACGACTCCCACCAAAATGTTTCGTGTGTTGATGTGCATGTTGCATTTTGTAGAAACCACATATTTGATTGAATTGTAGATCTTTGTAACCTATGAGCTTACCTTGATTTCCAGGTCTGGAGAAGGTTTGGGAAATGAAGCCACTGGTTAATGGAAAGGAAATTATGAACATTTTGCAGATTAAAAGTGGAGGGCCAGTTGTTAGAGAATGGGTATGCCACTAATACTATTTTCTTAACCAGCGTTTAATTGGTTATAAGTATTTACTCATAGTTTAATTTTCCTCCGCAGCAACAAAAATTGTTGGAGTGGCAGCTCGCACACCCTTCTGGTTCTGCTGAAGAATGCCTTGATTGGATGAAGCAAGCACAGTCAAAACGTGCAAGAACCGAGTAGTTTTGAACTTCAATCATATACAGTAGGAGAAGTATTGCATAGCTGATGGATGTGAGATGTTGCTCGACTTGACCTTATATGCAGAGAAAGAAATAGGATAACAGTAAAGGATTTTGTCCAATTGAGGAATAACCTGCCCCTAATCACTTGTTTCCTTTTGGTGCACTGATGAGGTTTTGGTAGGTATAGAATATTTGTAGAAACTTTTTTGTTGGTATTCTCCTCATATACGGGCATTTTTGTGCCCACTGTTAATAACTCTTTATCTTATTTATTTGATTAAAAAACCGAAAAGTTCAATTCAGATTCATGTGCCCAATTTTATATTTGGGTAGTGTGCATGACCAATTGTTGATAGCAGGTTAGAATCAAGATTTTCCCTTTTTTCTACTCTGTTGTCCAAGAATTATAAACTGCTTTGCTTTCATCAGAGAATTTGAAACGTAGGCAAGTTCTGTTGAAATGCTGTCTTTAAAAAGTCATTTACTTTTGCCTAGTTATCTTCCATAGTCATCCAACTTTGCTGAGTTAGCCTCCATGGCCGTTTTAGCTGGAAATATAATTTTCGGGGTCGTATGGTTGAGAACAAGTTATTTTAGGATTAATTATTTTGGGATTGGAGACCCTAAGATGACTTATCCCATCATGAATATGTGATAATTTATTTCATCATTATGATATAAATGACGACTAAACAAGACATCAAAATTCTATCCATGATTTTTTTTTCTTAGGGCTCTTTATTTTTATCCCTCATGCCAAATGACCCCCTTAAGGTCATATGACATTGCTATACATGTTTAGGGACGTACATGAACATGTTGGTATGAATTTTTCAAATATCAAACCAAACCATTTGTGTCAAATTTTGAAATCTATAAACCAAATCAAATTAATAAAACTTGGATTTTTCAACCTCGGGCTTTTTTGATACAGTATTTATAAAAACATATAATTAACCTGTGCTTCAAATATTCCTTTATTCCTATCAATATAACTATCTAAGGTGTTCCTTATGAAATAAACACAAAATACGAGATAAGTGATGACACTAAAATATTCAACAAAAAATAATAATGAAATCGCATAAAACAAATATTGCAAATTAATAAGTCAATATGAAAATGATCATAATTTAAAAGTACTAAATCATTCTAAAATAAGTCTAATAAGTATTAGTTATCTAACTAAATATTAAAGAAAAAATAAAATAAAATTATGTATTTTAATTGTCTAAGCCAATGTAAAACTAAAGAATAAATATTCAACATTATTGTCATTCTTAGTGTTGAATTGATTTTTTTTTTGTTAGCATTAATATTAATTTGATTTTGGTTTGAGTTTTACTAGAGTTACTAACATTAATTGACTTGATCTTTATTGGACCATACAAAATTATAAGTTTCAAACTTGAAATAATATGTTAAAAGATAAAAATAATGAAAAAAAATATAAGAAATATTTAGGTTCAAGTTCGAATTCCAATTCAAAATGGAATCTTCAACGTGCGGATTCAAATTAAGTCGAGCTCTAATATGAATATCGGATACCAAATAAACCCCCCCCCCCCCCCCCCCTAAAAAAAAATATATAATTAAAAATAGAGAAAATAGTAGTAAATTTGAATTATAGGGTAAAATTAAACTGTCTATAACTATAACTACAAAATATAAATAGGAGTGGAAGTTATAACCGATTTTTTAATAGACAATTCTTTTCACTAATTAGTTTTTTTTTTGTTATATAAACAACGGCTAACCATCTTCTTCAGTCACTTCATATTGGAAACGAAAGTGTGAAATCTCTACACATTTCATCTTTCTGCAAAAAAAAGAGGGAGAAGCAGTTCCTGAAAGCGAAGAGGAAGAAGAAGGGAAAATGGAGATTGATGGACAAAATGAAAATCAGGAAACAGAGCATAGAAATCAAGAATCTGATGAAAAAATGGAGGAATTGGATCCAAATAGAGGACAAAAAAGGAAGCGCCAATATGAAGATAAAATTGGCGACAAGAAAGAGGAAGAAGAAAGAAGAAGAAGAGCTGCTGAAAAAGAAAAAGAAAAAGAAGAACGAGAAGAAAGAATAAGAAGAGCAGCTGAACAAGGAAAATGGCCTATTGGTTCTGTTAATTCTTTACGATACTAATTTTCAGATTAAACTTTACAGACGCATTACTTACCATATTTCTGACTAAAAGATCAGAAACTCGATTTGATATCATGTATGTGCTATTTTTGGCAAACTGTTTGATATTAGAATAAAAGATGTGCCATTTCTTGTTAGCAATGTTTCAGAGATGATCATTCTTTTTGTTCTTTGTTATATTTTAGTCACTTTGATGATACTTATTTATTCACGCTGTTTACATGAAAGAAAATGTAGATTGTTTGTTCTTCCACAGAAAATTATTTGAATTCGTCTTTTAAAACGTTCCCCTAATTTTTTCTTCCCAATTTTCTTATTGAGTAGATACTGTTTTAGTCTGTCTGCAAGAACTCAGGAATAGCACAGAACTCCGGAATAGCTTTGGGAATTGGCAATGGGATGATCGATGGAACGTTTCGTGGTGTTGCACAAGCATTTAAGCTTGACACGCTTATGAAATTATAAGATATAAAAGGAATATGAGCTGCCAGGGATCAACGGAGCTTGTATAGCATCAAGTCTGATGATCTGGTCGAGGATTTGCCTCAGGATTCAGAAGATCAGTATCGAAATACTGGTTTACAAGTCGTATCCACTTTGAGTTGTGACGAAGATGGGTTTCAATAGACCATGAAGAATCATTTCATTCCACAGAAATGCTAATTAAGATGGAAGGTTTGCGATTTTCTGGTCATCTTGGATAAGGTATGCAATGAGGGAATGTAACCGTTACAACTTTAGAATCCATCCTTTCATCGTGACCTAATCAGCATCGGAAGCTTTTCCCAGCTATCGCAGACAGGCAGATTGATGATTTTAGTTCAGACATGTTATGTGTTTCTTAGGGATTTGAGTACAACAACAATTATTAGCCTCAATCCCTAGCTCGTTGGCAGACAGGCTGAATCCATACTGTCCATATCGCTCCATTTAAGCCTTGTCTGATTTTGAACAAAAACAAATGGGATACATTATCCTTTCATTTTAGAATCCCAGGCATGGTATGTAGAAACCTTGAAGAGATTAACTTGTTGTTTGGTAGGCTAACTTGAGTGGAACCGAGGCCTAATAAAAGCTCGGTTTCAGAGATGATATTTTAGTCTGTTACATGACTCTGCATCAATGTGTTACTTAAAAAGTAGTAGCTAGGATCATTCTTTTTGTTCTTTGTTATTATTTTGTTCAATTTTGCTGGTATTTCGTTGTTCGAATGAAAGTATCCCTGTACATTATTTATTCACGGCTAAAACTGTTCAGTACCTTTCGTACAATGGCTTACAAAAGCAATTTAGAGTATTTCCATGGACAATTTGAAAGAATAGACATCAAGAGCTTTTGTTTGGATATCTTTTCCTAACTTGCCGCCACAACTTTTTGCAAAACAATCCTTACTGTCAATTGCCACATCAAATGAGAATTCAATATGTCGACGAGAAAACAAGAAAAAGTGTGGAGCAATTTCAATCTGCCATTTTATTGCAACTTTTGTAAGCACCAAGGCCGCAATGAAAGTGAATGTCGACTATTATTGGAAAATAATGCAGCAAGAAACCAAGAAGAAACATCGAAAGTAGGCTCTGGGATAAAAAAATACCACGGTGATGCTAGGGAGATATTAGATGAAAAGAGGGCTGGAAATAAAAAAATACCATGGTGTCCACGATATGATCTGTTAGTCTGTTACATTGCTCTGCATTAATGTGTCCCTTCTTGCAGCTCCACTTGTTGTATTTAAAAAGTAGTAGCTAGGATCATTCTTTTTGTTCGAATGGAAGTATTTATTCACGGTGTTTACAAGAAAGAAAATTATTTTATTCATCCGTTCACTTCTACAAGAAAGTAAAATTGAACGGAGGGAGTAAGATATTGCCTCCGGTCTATTTGACTTGTCATGTCTTTCTTTGTACGCCCCTTATGAAAATATTAGCAATAAAGTGTAATTTGTCTAAAGTATCCTTATTTATCTTGGATCTACTCTTTTTTTTCCCACCCGTCACCACATTAATCATAGGGAGAAGGGGCAAGTATACCCTTGTTAAAAAAGTGGTTCACACCTACCCGTCGTCTAACCAGGGCTGGACCTAGAGGTTGCCGAGGGGCTTCACCCGAACCACCTCGGCAAAAACTTATATTTGAGGTGTTTTAAAGATTTTTTATGTCTATATATTGATTTTGAACCTCCTAAATGTAAGATTAGAGGTTCACTTAGTGGTTGAGAGGTTCAAAACTCACCTCGAGGTCCTAAGATCAAATCTTAGGCACTACTCTTTTTTTTCTCGAATCTCCTTAATGGAAACAAATGCTACATATTTACCATTTTCGTTAACAAAATTATTATTTAGAATTATTGTTTTTTTAGTTCTAAAAAGGTTATGTGGCTTTAGAAAGTTACTTCACCTTTTTCTTACCCCTCTAAACGTGACCTAAATTACAAATGATAAATCCTTTGTTTAAACAAACGTACCAAAATGAAATTATAGAGAAATATGGTCGAATGTATTTCATGGGTTGCAATGAAATGGTTGAGATTCCTTTACCCTTAACCAAAGAACTTCATACTAGTACCGAATACCAAATGGAAATAATCTTTTGCCATTAGTTTTGCCTAAGAATAAGTGCAAAGAAATTGAAAAAACGTAAAAGTAAAATACTAATTTGAATCTATCAGTGGAAGTTATAACTGTTTTTCTCTTTCCAGTAATTAGTTTTATTATATAATAACGGTTATTTTTGTTCACCATCTTCTTCAGTCACTTCATATTGGAAAAAAAGTGCATAATCTCTACTCATTTTGTCTTTCTGTTTTGATTTTCTCTGCAAAAAAAAAATGTTTACTGCCGGAGAACCAGTTCATGCAATTGGATGTAAGCGAATACGTACTGATGAAGAAGAAGATGCTAATGCAAATGAAAAACGTAGAATTCATGAAGAAGAAGAAGAAGAAGAAGCAGGCCAAAAAGAGCTTAATCGACAGAATGAAAATCAAGAATCTGATAAAAAAGTGGAAGAAACAGAGGATGGAAAAACAGAGGGATTCGATGAAGGAGAAGCTGGAGGGAATCCATTAGGAACGAAAAAGAAAACACCAAGATGATGAAAATGGAGGATCGGGAATTAACGTCAAAAATCGAAATTCTGAACAAAATGAGTGTAGAAATCAAGAATCAGTAGGAGATGAAGGCGAAGAAGAAGAAAGAAGAACTACTGAAAAAGGAAAACAGCCAATGTACTGCAAATGTGAACCGATGGTGCGTGAATTTTTGTGATTTCGAACAAGGAGAATCATCTAAAACAAATGAAGATGAAACTCATAGTGATATTGATGATCATCGGGATTTGGCGATTTTAAGATCCATGTCCCTCATTTTACTTGAATTGATGCAAGAAATTCGAGGAGAATGAAATTGACTAATCCAATTTTGACCGACCATGTCGTCATCTTTGCAAAAGGGATTTGGTATGGACTTTAGGATTTATGGCCGAACCCCGGAAATGGGTTCCCTACATATCTCAGGCTATATGAGAATTCAGGCCACTTGTAGTTCGATAAGCTTGATTTGACGCACGATTATGACAGAATTCATAAGTCATCCCGATATCGAATTATGAAGAGATTGGAATACTCGAGAATAGGATTTAAGAGCGGATGTTGGAATACAGCCGAGTTTTCGACATTGAGCTCGCCTACATATCCCCTCAACTTAGGGAATCAGGCTGTTTGTAGTTCGACTCGATCGGTTGAAAAGGAAATCCATTATGCGAGATGACCTTTGGTTCTGGAAAATGACAAAGTAAGTCGAGTATGAAAAGAAGGCTTGCAACCTCTTAGCCATTAATGTGGAGCTCTTCACATTCATAAGTAAGAACTTACACGGACATACTTTCCAAAGCTCTTGGTGCATCGTCACTCAGATTGGAAAATTGCTTTCGGTGAACTCAAAATTTCCTGAATGCAAAATAGGAACTGATAAATCTAAGAAAAACCCACATGCCTTCTGATAGGGGTGTGGTTTGATTGTGGTGAAAGTCGCTCCTCTGCTCGCGTCCTAAGAGTTTGACACTTCTCTTTGGTCTATGTCCCAGTTCGCTGCTAAGAAAAGGTTCCACGTTGTGCTGCATCATTTTTTATGTCGTCCGCACCTGTGGTTTGTTTTGGAGAATTCATCCTTTCGGATGCTCTCGACAAAGACTGAGATAAAACTCATTAGCATAAAAATGCAGTTCAAATGGGAGACAGTGTCTTTTACCATGTTGACACTTAATTTCTCTCCTTGAACGTTTGACGTCAACTCCATCGGGTTTGACGCAAAGCAAATAAAGCTTGTGTCTCATATTTGCAATATAATCTTCAATGTACTCTTCATTTGATGTCAAAGCAATAAAAATAGGCTGATGTAATATATTGATAGCTCTTTTGATGTCGTTGTTGCAAAGAAAAATGATATTGCTGATGTCGATCTTCTTTTAATAGGTGAATCTTTCTCGCGATGCGTGAATCTTTTTCCCGCGATGTATGAATCTCTTTTCACGATGCGTGAATCTTCTCTTGCAATGTATGAATCTTCTCTTGCAATGCATGAATCCTTTTCCCGCGATGCATGAATCTTCTCTTGCAATGCATGACTTCTCCGCGATGCATGACTTCTTTCTCTTGCTATGCATGACTTTTCTTGCGATGCATGAATCCTTCTCTTGCTATGCATGGTTCTCTTTCCCGCGATGCATGACTTTTTCCGCGATGCATGAATCCTTCTCTTGCTATGCACGAATATCTTTCCCGCGATACATGACTTTTCTCTTGCTATGCATGGATTTCCTCTTGTTATGCATGGTTTCTTCTTCTCGCGATGCATGACCTTTCTCTTGCTATGCATGGTTTCCCCGCGATGCATGATTTCTCCGCGATGCATGACTTTTCCTCTGCGATGCATGAATCCTTCTCTCGACGCATGACTTCTTTCTCTTGTTATGCATGACTTCTCCGCGATGCATGATTTCGCCGCGATGCATGACTTTTCCTCTGCGATGCATGGTTTCTTTCTCTTGCTATGCATGGTTTCCCCGCGATGCATGATTTCTCCGCGATGCATGACTTTTCCTCTGCGATGCATGAATCCTTCTCTCGACGCATGGCTTCTTTCTCTTGCTATGCATGACTTCTCCGCGATGCATGATTTCTCCGCGATGCATGACTTTTCCTCTGCGATGCATGGTTTCCCCGCGATGCATGATTTCTTTTGATGACGCTGTCCCCGGTACCGAACGAAGATAATGCTTCACCAAGCAACATAGGTGATCTTCTGGGGTATTTTTGGGTGGCGGTATCGTCTCAATCGACAATAAAAAAAATGACCCTCGGAGTAGTGGTGTCATCTCATTTGACAATACGATGTAAATGACTCTCCGGGTAGTGATATCGTCTCAATCGACGATATAAATAAAAATGACCCTCGGAGTAGTGGTATCATCTCATTTGACAATACGATATAAATGACTCTCCGAATAGTGATATTGTCTCAATCGACAATATAAATAAAAATGACCCTCGGAGTAGTGGTATCATCTCATTTGACAATACGATATAAATGACTCTCCGGGTGGTGACATTGTCTCATTCGACAATACAATATAAATAACCTTCGGGGTAAGAATATTATCGTATCTGATAAAATAATGCAGATAAATATCTTCCAGGTATCTTTTGTTGCTGAAAAATAATAATATTTCTCTCTTCAAGGATTTCATTTGTTCCATCTCCGAACATAATTGCAAGTTCATTATGAACCTTGCCTTGCTAAGAATTTGAATAAAGTAATGCTACTCATATTCCTAATTCTTGGTATAAGAAGCATAAAATATTTCCTGCATCCACAGAAAAGTTGTCAATTTTGGGGAGTTCCTCCCTCTTTTGACTTCTCCATATTCATCGAATGGAAGAATATACTGATTTTGAGGCAACCTATAGACCTGCATCCACAGAAAAATTGTTAGTTTTAAAAACGAACTGATCTGTGTCGATCTCTTCGGTTGTCTGCTCCCTGTCTTGCTATCTTCGATCGATTTCTCCGATCTCCCGCTTCTTGATAGATAAGACACCATTTTATTTTATTTTTGCAAAAATAATTGAAACATGAAGGAAAAGTTTTTAGGGAAAATAGATTTTCAAAAGTAATGTTTGGAAAAAGTCACTGCCAAGTGTCATGTCACGTCAAGTTTGATGAACGTCATTTGGAGTTGATGTTTCGAAATCTATCTGATTACTTGTTGGGAAGTATTCATAGTTGCTCTAGACTACCGATGAACCTTGTTGAAATTTTGAGGTCATCCTCAAAATTTCTGTCCCAGTTAATTGTCTTGGCTTATCTTTAACCGTTGGTGAGCAAATCACGGAATTTTTGAGGTCTTCTCAAAAATTCTGTCCCAGTTGCAAATCTCAAAGTAACTTCAGTCTCAACTTTGTTGGATAGATCTTCTTCTTGAGAATTTTTGAGTCCCTCTCAAAAAATCCTGTCCCAGTTTCTATTGTAAAGGAAGAATAGAAATTTTACGGGAAATATGACCGAGCCCTTGTGGCGCCTACGTATCCCGTTGAGGCAGGAATCAGGTCAAACGTAGTTCCCCCTCTCGAGGATTAACAAAAATAAGAAATTTACAAAGAAACCGACCGGGGCCGACATAGGCCGCCTACATATCTCGTTCTTGAGAATTCAGGTCGAACGTAGTTCAAGATACAAAGAAATATTTAAAGGGGATAAAGGGGTGACCGAGGCCGACATATGCCGCCTACGTATCTCAATTCTTGAGAATTCAGGTCAGACGTAGTTCATTACAATAGGGATAAAATTCTAAACAAAGCAATTACAAGTAAATAAAACGATTACAGGGGAATGACAGAAATACAAACTGAAACTTCACACGTAGTATCTCTTGACAGCATCTGAGTTGATTGGTTTCGGCCATTCGGTGCCATCCATCTCCGACAGGATCAAGGCACCTCCAGATAACACTTTGCGAACCATATAAGGCCCTTGCCAATTTGGCGCAAATTTTCCTTTATATTCATCTTGGTGAGGGAAAATGCGCTTAAGAACCAACTGACCGACCTCAAACATTCTGGCTCTCACCTTCTTGTGGAAAGCACGAATCATTCTCTGTCGATATAGTTGTCCATGACAAACAGCCACCATCCTCTTCTCATCGATCAATGTCAACTGGTCGATCCGCTTGCAAACCCATTCAACATCACTCAATTCAGCTTCTTGGATGATTCTTAATGAAGGTATTTCAACTTCTGCAGGAATAACTGCTTCTGTTCCATATACTAGCAAATATGGAGTAGCTCCAACTGATGTTCTGACATTCGTTCGGTAACCCAACAAAGCATATGGCAGCATCTCGTGCCAACCTCTGCGGTTATCAATCATTTTCCTCAGAATCTTCTTTATGTTCTTGTTGGTGGCTTCTACGGCTCCATTCATTTGGGGACGATAGGCGGTTGAGTTTCGGTGAGTAATCTTGAATTGTCCACATATCTCTCTCATCAAGTGACTGTTGAGATTCGCTCCATTATCAGTAATGATGGATTCTGGTACTCCAAACCTACATATCAGGTTGTTGCGAACAAAATCAGCTACAACTTTCTTGGTTACCGATTTGTACGAAGCTGCTTCTACCCATTTGGTGAAGTAGTCAATGGCAACCAAAATAAATCTGTGTCCGTTAGAAGCGGCTGGCTCTATTGGACCAATGACATCTATGCCCCAAGCTACAAATGGCCAAGGTGAGCTCATAGCATTGAGTTCATGGGGCGGGACACGAATCAAATCTCCATGCACTTGACATTTATGACACTTCTGCACAAACTTGCAACAGTCATGCTCCATAGTCATCCAAAAATAACCGGCTCGGAGGATCTTTCTTGCCAAAGTGAGCCCATTCATGTGAGTACCACAAACTCTGGCATGTATTTGTTCCAGAAGCTTTGCAGCTTCACTAGCATCAACACATCTGAGAAGACCTAAATCTGGAGTCCTCCTGTAAAGGACTTCCCCACTTGCAAAGAAATTGAGGGCCATGCGGCGTATTGACTTGTTCTGGTTGAACGTTGCATTCTCAGGATAAGTCCCGTCCTCTAAATACTTCTTGATGTCAAAATACCAAGGTAAACCATCTGGTTCCGCTTCGACGTGTGAACAATGCACAGGCTGTTCTTTTACCTCTATATCCACTGGATCAATATAACTTGTATCCGGATGCTTAATCATTGACGCAATGGTGGCGAGAGCATCGGCCAACTCATTTTGTGTCCTAGAAGTGTGTCTGAACTCAATCTTGCGAAATCTCTTGCATAACTTCCGTATATACTGCACATACGGTGTGATCTTTGGATTCTTCACAGCCCATTCTCCTTGAACCTGATGAATCAGCAAATCTGAATCTCCAATAACCAGCAACTCGTGAACATTCATATCAATTGCCATATTCAGACCAAGGATGCAAGCTTCATACTCAGCCATGTTGTTCGTGCATTCAAATCGGAGTTTAGCCGCCATAGGATAGTGATGACCAGTTTCTGACACTAGGACCGCTCGGATTCCTTTCCCTTGATGATTCGCTGCCCCATCAAAGAACACTCTCCAACCAGGGTATACTTCAGAAATATCCTCACCAACAAACGAAACTTCCTCATCGGGAAAATAAGTCTTGAGCGGTTCATACTCTTCATCAACTGGATTCTCCGCAAGGTGGTCAGCCAAGGCCTGTGCTTTTATCGCCTTCTGAGTCACGTACACAATGTCAAACTCACTCAAAAGCATTTGCCATTTGGCCAACTTCCCGGTCGGCATTGCTTTCTGGAAAATATACTTCAACGGGTCCATCCTGGAAATAAGGTATGTGGTATAAGAAGACAAATAATGTCTCAACTTTTGAGCGATCCAAGTCAAAGCACAGCATGTTCTCTCCAAAAGAGTGTAGCGAGCCTCATATGGAGTGAACTTTTTGCTCAAGTAATAAATGGCTCGCTCCTTCTTCCCAGTCTCATCATGTTGACCAAGCACGCATCCCAATGCATTATCTGAGACAGACAAATAGAGCAATAACGGACTCCCTTCTCGCGGAGGGACCAACACCGGCGGATTGGACAAATAGTTCTTGATGGCATCAAAAGCAGTTTGACATTCTCCGGTCCACTTGGTCGAGGCATCTTTTTTCAATAACTTAAAAATGGGCTCACACACCACGGTGGATTGAGCTATGAACCGACTGATGTAGTTCAACCTTCCCAAAAAACTCATCACCTCTTTTTTGGTCTTCGGAGGAGGTAATTCTTGGATCGCCTTGATCTTAGAAGGGTCAAGCTCAATGCCCCTTCTGCTGACTATAAATCCCAACAACTTGCCAGCTGGAACCCCAAAAGCACACTTGGCGGGATTTAACTTCAAATTGTATCGGCGTAAGCGATCAAAAAATTTCCTCAAGTGAGTCAAGTGATCCGAACTCTCGCGGGACTTGATTATGACATCATCTACATACACCTCAATTTCTTTATGAATCATATCATGAAAGATGGTCGTCATGACCCTCATATAAGTAGCACCGGCATTCTTGAGACCAAAAGGCATCACCCGATAATGATATACACCCCAAGGCGTAATGAAAGCTGTCTTTTCTGCATCTTCTTCATCCATCAGGATCTGGTGATAACCCGCGTAACAATCCACAAACGACTGCATCTCATGCTTAGCACAATTATCAATGAGAATGTGAATGTTTGGCAATGGAAAATTATCTTTCGGGCTAGCTTTGTTGAGATCTCTGTAGTCAACACAGATTCTGATCTTTCCATCTTTCTTTGCAACCGGAACAACGTTGGCTAACCAAGTCGGATACTGCGTCACTTCCACTACTTGGGACTCGATCTGCTTTGTAATCTCCTCTTTGATCTTCAAACTCAACTCAGGCTTGAACTTTCGAGTCTTTTGTTTTACTGGACTAAAATCTGGATTGATCGGCAACTTATGGGACACTATATTCGTGCTCAGCCCTGGCATATCTTTATAAGACCAGGCAAATACATCAATGTATTCCCCGAGCAAACGAATCAGGTCTCTTCTTTGAGCTTCCGTCAGATGGACACTGATTCTTACTTCTTTAACACATTCCTCATCTCCGAGATTCACAGTTTCGGTTTCTTCCAAATTTGGCTTATGTTGATTCTCGAATTGTCGAAACTCCTCAGCAACATATTCGGGAACCTCATTTTCTTCTCCGTATTCCTTGCACTCATCATCACCTGCCTCATTTCGTTCACTCGGCTCATGACATGACATGACATTGGCAGGTTTTAAATTAATAATACTGAAATCATAAACAAACAAAGTTAGGAAAGTAAAATATAAACAGATAAGTAAACAAACAAATTTTGATAAAAGAGGCTTTCATTTAAGTTGAAAAAAGTAAGCACAAACTTCAGCCATGGCCGAGGGCCATTTTGCTTTTTTTTTTTTTTTTTAACAGCATAAGGGAATTTAAAAACTTCAAACAAATAAGACTGCATAAAGGGTGGGTCTCTGGCCTCTTCCGGACTACCACCGATTTTAAAACAAACAAAGACACATGTCTTTTCTACCCAAATGAGCGGGAAATCAGGAGTGGTGTGGAGGTCCAATTCTGCAATTGCTCCTCAGGTTCTGCATCACGGATGCCTGATGTCCCAGCTTCTTCTTCGATGACCGCATCAATCTCCTCGAAAAGGCCCAAGATTCCTTCCCCGAGACCATCATCATTGACATATCCTCGCACTGGAAATGATTGGTACAGATGAGGAATTGGTCTGGCTAATACTTGATCAACACTCTTATTCTTCATCTCTGTTTCGTCATATGTTGGGACATATCCCAAACCAAACTTTGCTCCTTTGGCGGGAATTTGGATAGGCTCGATGATTCCTTGAAAGTGCTTCCCCAATACGAAACCTGGTTCGAAACCATTTTGGAGCATGATGGTAGCAATCATCTTATACACGGCAGGCATAGGAGGCTGTGGAGCCAAGTCATCACCGGTGGCATTTACCACCTCCATCGTGTAGAAATCACAACCTCGAGAGACATCATCAACGATCGGTGCATACCCATTGGAATGACTCCCTTCACCATAGATGACCAATTCCTTGTCCTTCCAAACAAACTTCATTAGTTGGTGAAGGGTAGAAGACACGGCCCCAGCCATATGAATAAACGGTCTTCCCAGAAGCAAGTTGTAACTGGTGTTGATATCCAACACCTGGAACTCCACATTAAAATCCGCAGGGCCTACCTGAATATCTAAGTTAACTGCACCCAATGTGTCTCTTTGCACTCCATCAAAGGCCCTTACATTGACTTGGTTCTGGTGAAGCTTTCCCAAGTCGAATTTTAGCTGCCTCAGAGTCGAAAGTGGGCAAATATTAAGACCGGATCCGTCATCGACCAAGACACGATTAATTATCTTGTCTCGACACATACAGGTGACATGCAGAGCTTTGTTGTGCATCCTCCCTTCAAAAGGCAACTCTTCGTCACAAAAGCTGATTCGATGTCCTCGGATGACCTGGTTTATCATGGCTGCTAAATTGTCACTGTTAGTACCCACAGGAACATAAGTTTCATCCAAAGCCCTCATCAGAGCCTGCATATGTAACTGCGAACTCATCAATAAGGCCCACACAGAGATCTGAGCCGGCGTCTTCTCCAAATGCTTCACAATCGAATAATCTTTCGGCTGCATTTTTCTCCAAAACTCCTCGGCCTCGGCTTCACTGATCGTCCTTTTAGTCTGATCCTTTTTCTGCCCTCCTTGGGCCAATTCTTCCGGTGTGTAGCACCTGCCAAATCTGGTCATGCCTTGAGTAACAGCCGTTTCAATCACAAATTTTGGTCGGGTAAGAGTTTCTCTCGACACCAAGGCAACAGCCTTCTCGGGTGTCAGAATTACAAACTCTTTCTTTTCTCTGATGCTCAACGAAGCTACAGCCTTTTCCAGTTCATCAGGAGCAATTGGAACTATTGACTTTGTCACGCACCAGTCATCATCTGTCTCTATCATATTGATAGTGGCGCCTCCATGATTTGGCAAAGGATTACTATTGACATTGGGCGCAACTGTCTGAAGAGAGACCACATTCTGGTCAATCAGGTCTTGAATCTTATGCTTCAGGTTGATACAGTCTTCAGTATCATGTCCAACACTGTTGGAGTGATACGCGTACCTCTGATCAGGTCTGTAAAACTTTGAACTAGTGTCAACTGACTTGGGTCCCACTGGATGAATATATCCTGCCGCAGTCAATCGTTCGAACAGCTTTGTTCGGCTTTCCACGAGCGGAGTGAAAATTCTGGTCGGCTTCTTCTCAAATCTAGGATGGGGGGGGGGGATCGTAATTGCCTTGTTGAGGAGGAGGCATTTGACGATAATTTGGAGCGTTTGGACGGGGGGCTTGATTTCTGGGATATGAGTTGGTTTGGTAGTTTGGTTCTAGAGCTTGGTAGTTCGAGGGAGTATTTTGGTAAAGTGGAGCTGGGGTTTGGTACATTGGGGAAGGCGTTTGGTAATTTGTCTGAACGTTGGCACAGTTGGGGGCGACATTTCGGTAATGATGAGATGGAGTTTGGTAAACTGGAGGGGGAGTTTGGTAGATAGTAGGGGGAGTTTGGTAGTTAGGAGGAGGAGTATTTTGATAATTGGGAAGAGGGGTATTTTGACAACTGGGGGGAGGGAAACTTTGGTAATCAACCTGTACATAACAAGCCGGGTATGAACTCTGTGAAGGTCGAGAACGACCTTGGTATGATAAGGATTTCCTTGGGGTCTTCTTCCCCTCATAAGAGATAGATGACACATCCTCTCTTTTCTTCTTTAGCAAGCCCGAGGACCCGGGCGAGGCAGCAACACGGGTAATCTTCCCGGTTTTCAATCCATCTTCGATAGTCTCACTTACCTTGACTATCTCAGCGAATTTTGCTCCAACGAGCAACATAATTCTTTCATAATATTCGGGCTTCTGCACCCGCACAAACACTTCAACAATTTCCTTTTCTGACATAGGAGG
Organism: Solanum okadae; assembly: GCA_036553675.1. Taxonomy (NCBI): domain Eukaryota; kingdom Viridiplantae; phylum Streptophyta; class Magnoliopsida; order Solanales; family Solanaceae; genus Solanum; species Solanum okadae. The sequence continues at coordinate 13,843,017 of CM071688.1, read as the reverse complement.
TCTAACTCTAGCTGCCTCCTTTCGCCATCTGTATGCGAATTCTCTATAACTTTCGGTCGGCTTCTGCTTCATCTTCTCCAAGGAGTAACGATCAGGAACGATCTCCACATTGTAGGCGAATCGTTCTATGAAGTCCTTAGCCAAAGCGTTCCAGCTAGACCACTGTCTCGTCTCATGAGACGTAAATCATTCTAGAGCCTCTCCGCTCAGACTCCGGCTAAAAAGCCGCATTAACAAAGCTTCGTCTCTTCCAACTCCCACGAGTTGGTCACAGTAGGCCCTCAGGTGTGCTAAGGGGTTCCCCGTTCCTCCGAAGATGTCAAATTTTGGCACCTTGAACCCTTCCGGGAGGTCCAAATTTGGATGAATGCACAGGTCTTCGTAACTCAACCCAACGACCTCATGAATGCAGTTCAACTCCTTCATGGCCTTTCTAATTTCCTCCTTCATATCTATCTTGGAGGTCTCTCCCTTTGACCTCCACTCTCTCTCCCTCTCCTCGTAGTGGTCGAGCTCCGAACCATGGGCGTCATGCTCATTGGGGATTGGTATTTGGAAAGTAGCTTTCTGAGGTAGGGGTGGAGCAATGGATGGACTTTGGGCATTTTGAGTGGCTTGGTAATTTTGAGGGAAAGTCTGGGGGTTGGTATGTTGATTTTGGTAATGGAGGGAAGTGTGCGGGTGGTTAATATTTTGGCTTTGAGGAGGTAGGCCAGTTTGGTGGTTTGCATTAGGGGGAGGGAGTGGTGCTTGGAGGTTGGTATTTTGAGGAGGGGGTGGTGTTTGATAAGAGGCTGAGGCGTAATGGGGGTTTTGGGTGGTAAGGTCGATGATGGAGGGATTACGAGCAGGACTTGAAGGCAGGTTCTGAGCTTGTTCCACGTTAGGAAGGGGAATTTGAGCAGGAGGCCTTCCGTCTGGTTGAGTATTGACACCAAAAATAGGAGGAGGTAAATCTTGTTTTCTCTGCATCTCAACCCTCATCTCAGCGATTTGTTGCATCAACTGCATGATCAGTTCATTCTGATCAGCAAGGGCGGGCTGAGCCACCACGACATCAGTAAGGCTGATTTCTTCGTTGTTATCACCCATTACAGCTTTTCCCTTTTGTGAACTTTGAGTAGGGAAGGAATCTGTGGGACCTTTAGATCTGGTGAAATAAGGATGATCAGCCAGTGTATCAACACAGATCAGTTCTAACTACCTGTAGAGAAAAACAACTCAAAGGAAAATCTTTCAGTATTAGTTCTGGATGAATAATGCAAGATATCACATAGAAAGCAGATAAACACATAAAAGTTGCTTCGTTTGAGGACACGTTAACCCACGAGTAATGGGGACTGATTTTTTGAACAAGCAGGAATTTGCTCATTTTATTTTGGGGCTAGTGACTCAGAAAGGCTAAATTGCGTTGAGCTAAGGTCTTCTTGCTGCATCTCTCGACATCTGTTGATGTGAATTCAATGTTTCCTTGTAGAATGAAAGAATGGGAAAAGAAAATTTGAAAAGATAGGGGCCGAGCCTTGAAAGGCTGCCTACGTATCTCCCAAGGAGAATTCAGGCCCTACGTAGTTCGAATACAAAGGAAATTTCATTTTCATTCATTCATTTCTGGTGATTACAAGGAAAGTGAAAAATAGATAATAAAACTCCTAAGATAGATGGTGCCTTTATCGAAATCTCTTCTTCTGACTGCCGTATTAGCCACGGGGGGCAAACTCAACTTGGATCTTTTCCATGTTGACGAGGGATTCCACGTCATAGCGAAACCTGAGGCACCTCCCAATGTTGTGATCGATGGCATCATGATAAGGCCCGGGCTTCCATATCTCAATTCCAACGGGATCGATTGCTTCGTCGTCCTCTTTGACAGAGGCCAAGACTCCCTTTTGAACCAACTGACTATAGATATCCAACAATGCTTTCTTGAAAGGCGTGAAGTAGTGACAATAGAACTGAGTGTGCTTAGTGACTGGTATACTAGGCTCATGTTGGTCACAGGTAAGGACGGTGTTCCTACCCCACATATACGGGATCTCCCCAATGTTGATCAGGTTGCGGATCGCTGCCTTAAGCTCCACACATTCCTCTATAGTATGTCCTCTTTGGTTCGGGTGGTAGGCGCATGTCTTTTGAGAGCTTTCATGCCCAAACCCAAAAGTGGTTCCTTCGAGAGGCTTCAGCATACCTAACGTCTTAAGGTGCTCGTAAATGAGAGCACACGACACGACTCTTGCCCCCACGCTCTGTGTCCGCTCATAAGCTGGGAGAGTGATCTTTTGGTCTCCCCCTTTTAGACGTCCCAGGAAGGGAGGCATAGAGATGATTTCCTCATTGGCATCTTCTTCAGTAGCTCCAGGGTGAGTGTCTTTGGGACCACTATTTGCTTCTTGATTGAAGAAAGAGCATTTCCCGCGTATCTTCTGAAGTCTCATAGTTATGTCTTTTTTGAAGACGTCATGTTCCTTCCGCACAGCAACTGTCCTTTCATTTATAACATCACATTTCGTCCTCTTTGCTGCTAATTCCGCGTCTAGTGCCGCATTTGCTGCTTGGGCGACCGCGGTGGCAAACTCCACTTCTATTCTCCTTTCTCTGGTTTCTTGGATCTCTCGCCTGAGCCGCTGCAACTCCATCCTCAAATCCTCCTCGGTTAGCTCTATGTCGATACCCTTGCCTTTTTCCATCTTAGCGGCAATTTCACCTTTCCTGAGATGATAGAGTAATATTTTAGGATTTGGGTGGTAGGATTTTATTTCTGGCTGAGAAACTCAAGACTCGTGGAATTTTGGTCGGACATTTTGATAGTGACTTGTATTTGGTATTGTAGAGATTTTTGGAATTTTTTTGAAAAGGAGTGGGCTAAAGTATCATCATTCAAGGCAACAATATCACATAAACAGTTAAAGCACACAAGCATATATCGCGCGTCCTAAACAAGTAGGGGACCCTTTTGTGCCAAGGGTAGGCCTAGCGTATTTGAAAGATGTATGTGTAGAATTGAACCATTTTGTTACCCCAAAGGAAATTTTGCATATAAAATGATGTTCGAAAAAGCGAAAATAAGCAGGGGGGAAGTAGGGAATAAACGGGAAACACAAAAGAAAAGGCCCACGCAGGGGTCATTTGAAAAGAGTACCAAAATACGAGAAAGGCAAGCCCACGCAGGGGCAAATAATCATAAGTACATATAGAAAACCCACGCAGGGGCGAAATCCACTAAGATGTTCCCGTCGGCTCCGCCTCTGATCTGCTATTCTTGTTCTGCGCCATGAGATGTTGAAGCCTATATTGAATCATTAGCAAGTATCCTTCGCTCCGACGACCTTTCTCTTCCCAGTCTTCGAGGCACATTCCGCTTTTCTTATCTCCGATCCATAAGTTAAGCTCTCCCAAATTGTTTCTCAAGCTTTCTAGTTCTTGAGTTACGCTCTGGAGGGAGTACTTATCCTCTTCTTGCTTTCGGAGAAATTCTTCGTGCATTTCCTGGGCTTCTCTTCTTACCTCTCTCAGTTCTATCAAAGCTTTGGACTCTTTGTCCTCTACACTGCGGTAAATGTTCGAAACCGAGAAGGAGATACCCTGTTTATTGCGCTTCAACCAAGCTTTGTAAGTTTCATCGTACCCCGCATTAAATCGGTCCGCGACAATGGTGTCGTCTTTCATTAGCACTGCTCTTTTCCATTCTCTCAGCATCTCTGAAGCCTCAGGCACTCTATCATCCCCGATGTCGAACACATAGATACGGTAGTATGCTTCTGGAGGTGTAGTCTGTCTTCTTCCGAACTGTCTCAGGACCCGGATGGGTGCATATGGGCGAATACCTCGAATACCTGGTAGAGAAAGCACAAGTTGTCTGTCGCCCCGTACTATGACATCTTTCGAGATGAATCGGTCGAACATCCACTGTATGTTCTCTTCTCTCAACTCAGAAAAAATTTGAGCCCATCTTTCTCTGGTTCTTCTTTTTTCTAAGTCGGCCCAGAACAACATGTCATTCAAACTCTTAAGAGCATTATGTTCATCGAGGGTATGAAGTTCTTGAGTTCCATGTCTCTTCACCAAATGACTCATTATCCACCATTGAAGAAGAAGGTTGCAAGCCTGAAAGTAACGATGCCCTTCCTTGCATTTTCCCAAAGCACGGTACATGTCGGAAAGGATGACAGGTGCGATAGGATAATACTTTACTTGCCCTTGGTTCGGATGCCCGTGGAACAAGGTGAGGGCAAGCATTATCACTCGGGTGTTGATACTGAGGCTCGGGCCGTGTGGGAAAACCATGGTGCCCAATAGTGCGACGGTGAATGCCAAAGGTCTGATCCCATCCCATTATCTGAAAGTGACCTTGAACTCTTGGTTGTATTTCACATAAAAGCTCGCATGCCCGAATCTAGCATAGAGATCCATAAAAGAAATGCTAGAACCTTTTGCCCAGTAGGCACAATCCTTTCTTAATCCGAGCCAATTTATAATATCCTCGAGAGTAGGCTTGTTAGGGATTAAGATATTTTCCCGTTTTCTTACTCTTCCTTCAAGTCCTGTACCAACTGTGTCTATTTCATCCCGAATTTCCTCAATTGTTGGGGTGATTTCCATGGTTCCAAATCGAAACACCATTTTTTCGTAGTCCCAATAGCCTGTGAGGACTTCAATCAGTTCGGGCCACCCCACCATATTGATGAGTTCTGTTAAGGCTCCTATATATTTGTTGAGGGCCCTTTTGTGAACCACAGTAAGGTCGTTGTACCATATCTTGAGCAAAACTGGGGCTTCCACTACCATGTCGAATTTAGGAAATCGATTCATACCTACAAAACAAAGCACAGTTAAGATTCCCCTCCCCCAAATAGGCAACAATTAGGTTTCCACACATACATCTTTTAAATGTCAAACAATATGATATGTCATTTAGGTCGTGGACCTTGGACATGATTTTTGGCGGTTTTACTAATGGACTTAATACGCCTTGGGTATTAAGCCGTCTTAGGCTAATGCTTAGATTTGGATTTGGTTTCGCTCTACTCTAGGTTGACTAGAATTGGTTGAGAAATGACGGTTACCCGAGTTGGACAAACAACGGGGTGAAGTATAATAAACGACGTTGGATGACCACAAGCCAACTATTCGTTTATCACTTCCAAATGATTTAACTTGTATTTTTTCTGAAGGACAGCCGTGGTAAGCCACGTAACCGCCTTTTTTCCTAATGCAGTCTATTTGCCGTTTGGCGGAATCGGGTGCCATGAATGCAATGACAGTTATATCAATTTAAACAAGTTGAGAGCAGATAACCAAATTAGCAATTAATACAATTAGTCAAACAAGTCAAAACTTATGGTTAGAACTTAATTAAATCCCCAGCAGAGTCGCCATTTCTGTTTTATTTAAAAAGATATGTAAAAGAAAAATGACTTAGTTTTTGAAAATCGATTAAACTTATAGTTTAAGAGAAATCGAATTTTCTAAAGGAACAGAGCCGCCACTTAATTTTTAGTAAAAATCAAGAAAAAGACTAAGGTTTTCAAAAGATTTAAACAGACAAAATCAATTGAAAACGGGTTCGAGTCCAAATGTACATTCCGAGAAGGTGTTAGGCCCTCGGAATGCCCGCTAACTTGCGGTTGACCGGCGATTTGACTAAAAGTGATTTTTGACTAATTTAAAATTTTAGCTAAGTAAAATAATTCATTTATTATGACTTATTTTGAAATTTTAACCAAACAAGAGAACTTACTTATTTTAATTAATTTGACATTTTGACTAAATAAAAGAACCTATTTATTTTAACTAATTTCTTGAAATTTTAATTAAGTAAAATAGCTCATTTATATTAACTATTATTATTTTTATTTTTTTTATTTTTTTATTTTTTTTAAACAAAAATTTTAACTTAGTAAGAGAACTAATCTATTTTAACTTGTTTATTTATTACCATTACTATTTTTATCATTTTATTTATCCTAAGGGGGAATGAACTAGGGGAATTTTTCTAAGGGAAATGTCTTAAGGAGATAACAAGACCAAAATTAAATAAAAGCTAAGTAAACAAATTATATGAATGAATATTTATTCTAAAAAATATAAGAGAGAAATGACTACCTTTGGGGTTTAATTAAATTTAACCATAAGAAATGAAAGCGTTAGTCAAATACGATAAAATAAATAAGAGAGGGAAAAGAAATACATTGAATTTGGGCCTTTGGCCCAAATTCCTAAATCTGCAAAAAATAGCAACTCATTGGGCTTTTGGCCCTTTTTCCCTCTTCATTGATCATGATATACATCAATTGTATATTCGAGGTATACCCCATGTATATCGCTAATTTTTAGACTCTCGGACCTGTAATTTTGTTTCAATTGTGTATTTCCGCCTTTTCCACCTGTAGTTCTCACGTTTTCCCTGTATATTATTATTTTTCGACTGTATACTCATGTATACAGCTGTATACAAGCTGTATTTCAGCTTGTTTTCGAGTTTCCGAAACATGAGAATTCAATTTTCAGCCCATGTACCACTCTCCAGCCCTGTTCGTCATTTCGGGATCCGATTGACTCGATAAAACAAGGTTGAGCCTCTTTGGCTCAAGGTGAAATGCACAAAATAATGAAGGAGTCCGATGGACTCACTCGAAGGTTCATGCAAAACAAAACAAGAGAAGAAATAATTAATGCATGTTAAAAGGAAGACTAGTTCACGCACAATTATCAATCCAAATGGAACCAGAGAGCGTGTAAGCACAAGGAAATTTTAATATCAAAGGAACAGAGAAGTAAGCAAAGAAGTTAGGACCAGTAGCTAACTGCCTTAAAGCTAGAACCATTCTTACCTTTTGAAATTAACAAAGAAGGCACTAAAGACAAAAGAATATTATAACTAGCTTAAAATAAACTTTATATACTAAGGTATACATTTTAAGGAAATCAACTGCATATATTTTAAGTAGAATGAGTCAGATAAACAAGGGTTAGATGACGAAGCAGACTATTGGCAGCAGGCAACTTACAAACGAAGGTCACTATCCTCGTCAACGGCAACAAGACACATTAGATCAAACCTAAAATCTCTATATAGTGACTTAACAGTAAAGAAGGAAACAAGGAAGAAGCCATACAAAATGAGTTTAAAAGGAACAGAGGTACATATCAACTCATGACTTCGGCTAAACGAACATCATAACGAGACAAGAAGCATACTATCGAGGTATTGCGACATATAAACACTAGAGGAAATCCATAATAAAAGAAAATAACGAATTTAGACAAGGCTAACTACTCGATTTCGAGGTTCAAACTGAAACAAACAAAGATCCCCTCATCAGATCAAGCAAACAAACAAATCATACTTAAAGTCTCAAAATTAAGACACAATTCTCAACCGACATCACGAGATTTAACAATGAAACATAGCGAGTAAAGCAGCTCGGACCATTCAAAGAGAAATCAAGACCTCTAACCAAATGAACTAAAGAAATAGATGAACAGAACAAAGATACCCTACTGATTTGGCAGTCGACAACAAGTCAAGTTATTTCCAAATTTCAACATTTTAAACAACTTGCAACCCTCAAGCCATGAACAACCTACACCCTAGGAAATAAATGACATGAACATAAGTGAGGTTTACCTTTCTAAGCGCAGCGGACCGGGGCGGTTACGAGCTAGGACGGGCAGCGACTTCCGATGACTCCGAGAGATTTCGGTGAACAAATAAGCAAGCAAAAGACTCGAGCAAAACCGTGTTTTCTCTCAAATTTTAGCTATTTTTTTTAATATCTTCTTTAACTATCTTTCTCTGACGCAAAAAATTTCAACTCTAAAAATCTCTCCCCCCTTTTGCAAATGAACGGAAAAGATGTTATATAGGGCAAATTAGGGTAGATTTTAGGGGGGAAACGGATAGAAATTTCGGTAAGGATAGGGTACATTCGAAATTCAAACCCTATGAATTTCTTGCACCATTTGGGATAAACATCTTTTTTCTGAAGATTTCACCCCATTCCGGAAGAGGAATGGGAAATGGGCGATTGGGATCGATCTTCCGTCCTTGGGACTCAACGTGGCATCATCTCACAGCCCCAAGGACGAAACCATGCTGCTGTTGCTGCTGTACGACGCCTTTGGAATTCCTGTCATTGGCGTGAAGAAGATGAACAGGAGTGGGGTCTGTTTTGGGTGAGTTGTACGCGTCTGTTTTGTATGTATTATTGTTGTTATTGTGAGGGGTTTAGGATTGGGTCAATTTGATAATGAGGGATGGGTTGGGAGTAATTGGAGAGGAACAAAAAATTGAAATGGGCTGCTGAAGGGGAATGGGTTGGGTCCTAAAATAATAATAAAGCAAGGGTGGGCTGCTGAAAACTAGAAGATAGAGCCCAAATCCTTGATCTTAAAATGGTTCGAAGAAAAGGGTTAGAGTTGGCCTATAATTGAGATAGAAATTAATCAACCATTTAGTCATACTGATCAAAGAGGTAACCAAAAGAATTAATTTTAGAAGATTCGGCTAGAATTCAAATAGGACGAATCAATATAATTAATTTAGGAACTTTCTTAATTTTAACGAAATAAAGTAGCTAACTGAATAATTTAAATTTATAATCACAACCTAAGTTATAGCAAATTAATAAAACAAGCTTCCCAAATAATTTTGCTAATAGACTAAATAGCTCCAAATTACGAATATACTTTAAACCCAATTAATTCTATTGAAGATTTAATTAAAATAAAATCTTTTGAAATGATTTTCGAATATTCACAAAAAATACTAATTATACGCGAAATTATATAAGAGACATATTACTTAAAAAATTTAACAAGTGACAAACTATTTAAAATGATTTGCAAACTATATATATTATTTTTATTTCGAAATTTCTAAAATTAATTATTTTAAATCGTTTAAAAAATTAAGAAGTTCAGAAATTGATTATCATCGGGGAGGGTCAAAATTGGGTGTCAACAATCCATGTGGAATTTCAAGAACATTAATAGGGATTTTCCACATCCTCCTTCAGATAAACTACTCAAGTACATCTTGTTATCAATCCCCAAATTTAAACTCCTGAAAGAGTATTTAAAGATGAAGATCATGGAATTTGAGTTGAATTTCAAGGATATTATTCAAATGGATGGAGATAATCCCAAGATGAACCGGCCTATTGATAGAGAAACTTTCCACTTGTGTAAGCTACTATGGGGTAATAAGCAACAACGACTAGGCGGTAATCAGCAACAGCGACGTAGTAATCCGCAACAGCAACAAGGCGGTAATCCGCAACAACGACTACGTGGTAATCCGCAATGGGTACTCCGTGGTATTCAGCAACAACAACTCGGTGGTAATGTCTGTTTGGTATATTATCAGCAGGGAGACAATGTTAGTACAAGACTCATAATTTTGAGATAAACTTTACAGAAGCATTAGGATATTTCTGACTAGAAGTTTTTCAACTCATTACAATGTTAATTTTGTGAGTGAATCTGATGTATGAAGTGTTTTGGTAATGACAGTAAGCATATTTAGCAAATTCTTTCCAATTTTTTTTTCATTGTACAAAGTCTGTGGAAAAGACTGAGATCAGAAAGAAAGTTATTGGTCAAAAATAGGTTCCGCTCTACCTTCTACTTGGTCGATCATCAGTGTCACTCACATTAGCATTTTCTAGCTCTCCCAGTTCTTTGGCCTACTAATTAAGTGTTCATTTTATTTAGTGGTTTGATTTAAGAGGCAGTAAGGTGATGGTTATTTTTTAGCTCGCATCACAGGCACTATTACCAACCTTTTGCTTTTGAATAATTCTGTTGAGCTTGTGTTACACAGTACACAACTAGTAGGAACAATTATATCCCATTTGCTTAATCCATCAACTGTGGCAAGTCTTTGATGGACGGCAAGCCACTATATAAACTGATGTCTTGGCAACATACCTTTTACCAGTGTGAGGAATTTCCAGGGAACTTTTTGGAATCGTGGTTGGAATGACATTTACATTTGCTTGATACTGAGCACCCGTTGATATGAATACTTCTGTAGCTCGTTAACTATATTCATATTCATAAACCATTTTCAAGCCTCAAGGATCTTTCTAACAAACCAACATGCTTGTTTAGGAATTGGTGCTTCATCCAGAGACCTGTCCTTGATGTAGAAGCTGTGAATCCAACGAACCCACAAATTGTCTTTTTTTAAAGCCATGCCCCACAAGATTTTACATATGGCTGCTTTGTTCCATAGGTGGTAGTGTATCAAACCCATGCCTCCATCAGATTTGGGCTTAGATAAGGTTTCCCAAGCCACCAAAGCTCTTTTAGACGTCTCAGTGCTCCCGATCCATAAGAAAGTTCGACAAATACTATTGAACGACTTTCTTTGGTAGGAGGAGCACTTGAGCCCAATACGTCTGCATCTCGAATATCACACTTTTGATAAGTTGAACTCGACCACTGTAAGGCAGAAATTTTGTTGTCCAACATTTAATCCTTGCTGTCATTTTCTCCACTAGTGGCATGCTATATAGTGATTTTCCTTGAAGACAAGGGAACTCCAAGGTATTTGGAGGGCATTTCTCCAAGGCTAGAGTGCATTTCATCTAATAGTTGATCTTTCAATTCTTGGGATACCCCAGTGATATATAATGAGATTTTTTCCAGATTGACCTGCAACCCCGAAACCTCTGAAAATGATTGAAAGCTTGTAGTAGTAGTTGGATAGAGGTTTTCATTCTGCTGCACTTACGATGGAAATTGAAGTTTGGGTTCAACTGGAGTTGTTTCAAGGATCTATTTCAGGTACTCCATTGCTAAGACAAATAAGTACTCCTTGCAGTAGACCTTTTTTTTCTTGAAATTTTGGAGTGAGCCCTCCGTTCATCAATAAAGAGTAGTTTACAGTGGTAACACACTCCATTATGAGATCAACAAATTTTCAAAAGATTCCACTCGAGTGAGTCATAGGCTTTCCTGATATCAATCTTAATTAGGCATCTAGGGGAGAGTCCTTTCTGGGAATAGCCTTTAACCAATTCATGTACTACTATGACATTGTCGAATATACTCCTACCTGAAATGAAGGCTGTCTAAGATTCTCCAACCAATTTGTCCACCACTTTCTTGAGTCTAGCCGTGATTACTGTTGGTGCATAAACACCAACAATTACTTTAGAAATAATTTTGTACAAGGTTGTGCAACAAGCAATAGGCCTATATTCCTTGACATAAGTTGGATTTTGAACCTTTGGTATCAAGGTTATCGTGGTACAGTTTATCTTTTTCAAGATTTTACCAGATTCAATGGATTGGGTAACCACTTGTATAACTTCTTCTCCCACGATAGACCAATTAGCTTTGAAAAACTCAACAGGAAATCCATCAGTGCCCGGGGACTTATAGTTTGGCATAACTTGGACAACCTGGTTGATTTCATCCCTTGTTACCTCTTGTACTAAGGCGAGTTGTTGATCCCTTGTCAAGCAGTAACCATCCTTTGCCACTTCTATATTGAGACAAGGGATCTCTACAGCACTTGATCCCATTAGCTCTTGGAAGAATGTTAGAAATTCACGTTGGACTTGTATAGGATCTGTTAGGAGCAAACCTTGTTCATTACAAATGGAAGTTATTGAATTTCTGCATCTGCCTGGCAGCACATTCAATCGTCTTTAGCTTTTTGCATACTCTATACATAGCATATCCATGAATTATACTCCTTTTGCATTTGCTTGGCAGCACATTCAATCATCTTTAGCTCTTTGCATGAATGTGGTGCTTCCAAACATTGCGAACTGTGCCAATGAAATATTGTCTCGGCAACAGTTCATTAAGGAGTCTGAAATGTCTAGGGAGACGTTAAATTTGTGTAACAATGTTGATCACCATAGGTGAGTGATCAAAGCACCAGGGTTTAGATAGTGCGTTTCTACTTGCTCATAGTTGTGGAACCATTCATCATTGCAGAATACCTAGTCAATTAAGCTATATATTCGATCTGTATCCTCCCTCTTGGAACTTACATCCTTTTCTCCTTATTTCCTGGAAATCAATTGTCATGTTTTGCTACATAAAATTTATTAACCAAAGTGTACTCCCTCAAGCCTATTTTACTTGTCATGTTTTCTTGAACATCCCTTGAGAAAATATTACCAACTAAGGATGTGTTTGGTATAAAAGAAAATGTTTTTCAATGTTCTTATGTTGGGTCGGCTTAAATGTTTTGGAAGTGTTTTCCAAATTAACTTATTTTCCTCAAATTTAAGGAAAATGACTTTCCTTTAAAAGGTAAGGAAAACCGTTATTTTAATAGACAAACGTTTCACTAATTGGTTTTATTATATAAACGGCGTTTAAATTAACCAATAACCATCTTCTTCAGTCACTTGAAACAAAAGTTTAAAATCTCTACTCATTTCATCTTTCTGTTTTGATTCTTTCTACAAAAAAAGAGGGAGAAGAAGTTCCTGAAAACGAAGAAGAAGAAGAAGGGAAAATGGAGATTGATGGACAGAATGAAAATCAAGAAACAGAGCATAGAAATCAAGAATCTGATGAAAAAATGGAGGAATTGGATCCAACTAGTGGAAGAAGAAAGAAGAAGAAGAGCTGCTGAAAAAGAAAAAGAAGAATGAGAAGAAAGAATCAAAACAGAAAGATGTGCTATTTTCAGTTTCATTTACCGAAGCATTACCATATTTCTGACTAAAAGATCAGAAACTCGATTTGATATCATGTATGTGCTATTTTCAGATTCATAATCTTTACAAAAGCATTACGACATTTTTGACTAAGATATCAGAAAAACTTGATTTGATATGATGTATGTGCTATTTTCGCCAAACTGTTTGATATAGAATAAAAGATGTGCCATTTCTTTTAGTAATGTTTCAGAGATGATCATTCTTTTTGTTGTTTGTTATTATTTTTGTCACTTTGATGATGCTTATTTATTCGCGCTGTTTACAAGAAAGAAAATGTAGATTGTTTGTTCTGCCACCGAAAATTATTTGAATTCATCTTTTAAAATGTTCCCCAAATTTTTTTCTTCCCAGTTTTCTCGTCTATTATATCGAGTAAGTACTGTTTTAGTCTGTCTGCAAGAACTCGGGAATAGCACAGAACTCCGGAATAGCATGCTGTTTCATGAGGCTGTTTTGGAAATTGACAATCGGATGATTGATGGAACGTTTCGTGGTGGTGCACAAGCATTTAAGCTTGACACTCTTATGAAATTATAAGATATAAATGGAATATGAGCTGCCTGTGCTGCCAGGGATCAACGGAGCTTGTATAACACCAAGTTCGATGATCTGGTCGAGCATTTGCCTCATGATTTAGAAAATCAGTATCGAAATACTGGCTTACAAGTCGGCTCCACTTTGTGTTGTGATCTTGGAAATGTGATGAAGATAGGTTTCGATAGACTATGAAGAATCATTTGATTCCACAGAAATGCTAATTAAGATGGTTTGCAATTTTCTGGTCATCTTGGATAAGGTATGCAGATAGGTAAAAAAAATGCTCCAATGAGGGAATATAATACAACTTCAGAATCCACCTTTCATCGCGACCTAGTCAGTGTCAGAAGTTTTTCCCTGCTATCGCAGACAGGCGGACTGATGATTTTAGTTCAGACGATGACCCTCCTTCTATTTTGCATAACTATAGGATGTTGAGGTTATGATATTCACTCAATGCCAGACTTTGATTTATTCTAGCAGCTTTCATATTATGTGTTTCCTAGGGATCTGAGTACAACAACTATTTGCCTCAATCCTAAGCTCGTTGGGGTTGGCTAAATGAATCCTTACTGTCCATGTCGCTCCATTTAACCCTCGTCTGATTTTGAACAAAGAAAATGGGATACAATATTCTTTCATTTTAGAACCCCAGTCATGGTAGATAGAAACTCAAAAGAGATTAACTTGCTGTTTGGTAGGCTAACTTGAGCAAAATCGAGGCCTAATAAAAGCTACGGTTTCAGAGATGATCTGTTAGTCTGTTAGATGGCTCTGCATCAATGTGTCACTTAAAAAGTAGTAGCTAGGATCATTCTTTTTGTTCTTTGTTATTATTTTGTTCAATTTTGCTGGTATTTCGTTGTTCGAATAAAAGTATCCCTCTACATTATTTATTCACGGCTAAAACTGTTCAGTGCCTTTCGTACAATGGTTTATGAAAGCAATTTAGAGTATTTCCATGGACAATTGGTTTCAATTCGAAAGAAGAGACATCAAGAGCTTTTGTCTGGATATCTTTTCCTAACTTGCCGCCGGAACTTTTTGCAAAACAATTCTTACTGTCAATTGCCTCTGTAAGGCAATAGCAGTTGATAAAGCCACTCAAGATATGTCGAGACCTAGAACGGTTAGAGTTAAATCAAACTTGATTTACTAGCAAATTTGCCACATCGAATGAGAATTCAATATGTCGACCTGAAAACAAGAAAAAGTGTGGAGCAATTTCAGAAGTTTGTGAATGATAATCTGCCGTCTTATTGCAACTTTTGTAAGCACCAAGGTCGCAATGAAAGTGAATGTCGACTATTATTGGGAAATAATCTAGAAAGAAACAGAGAAGAAGCATCAAAAGTAGGCTCTAGGATTAAAAAATACCACGGTGATGCTTGGGAGATACAAGATATTGGATGAAAAGAGGGCTGGAAATGATAATCTGCCGTCTTATTGCAACTTTTGTAAGCACCAAGGTCGCAATGAAAATGAATGTCAACTATTATTGGGAAATAATCCAGAAAGAAACAGAGAAGAAGCATCAAAAGTAGGCTCTAGGATTAAAAAATACCACGGTGATGCTTGGGAGATACAAGATATTGGATGAAAAGAGGGCTAGAAATAAATCCCTTGTGGTTGATAAAAGTGGTGTCCACGATCAGGTAGTTGAGGCACGAGATTTGGAATACCAAACTAAAGAAAATTCTGGACATCTCTTAGGCAAAGCAGTTGCGCACAAATCGGTGTCAGGGGATCTAAGTTTAACCACTAGAATACTTTGGTCCTAGAGTCGCAAGTTGATTTTGGGCAGCAATTAAATAGCAACACGATTGAAAACAACAGTGTTATTGGTGCGAGACTTGGCATTAAAGATACCGTAGAAATAAGCCTTAATAAAGAAGGTGGAATAATGGTTTTTTGCAGATTGATTCTAAGATTGTTGATGATGTCCATTCATCAGGGAATAAAGTTGGAGCTACTGAAACATTGGAGAAAAATTTGAATGAAAATCAATTTTCTTTGACTACAAATCCACTCTAGTTCACATTGATGATGATGGCCAAAACAATGCAGCTACAATCGTGGCGTCGACAATAGATGATGGGCAGCAACTAAATGGAACCATAGGTGATATGGTGCTTATTGGAAAATTAGGACATCATTGGAAATTAATGCAACCGTTGATTTGGCATTAGATTCTGTGAGTGCAAAGGTGGTGGCAGATGGAGTGCAACATGATGCCGGGGTGATGAAACTGTTGAATGCTTGGTTGACAACATGACGCAGCAGTCGACAATGCCAATATTTTTTTTTGAAAGTGATGTCAGAACTAATTCAATTGCCTTAATGAATGCCAAAAATACATGTAAAGGAGTGGAATTGGGACATGAATCTAATTGGGCTGTGGTGACGAAGAAAAAATCTCCAGGTATTGAAATTGGTTCGCCTATTCGTAACACAGAGCAACCAGTTGTAGATAGTCAAACTATGAATTCAGGTGTTCGAAAAATTGTTTCAAAGGAGGTTCTGTGTTTTAACACTTTTGATGCTCTTACGAATAATATTGTGCATGAGATCAATTCATCTCAAGTTAACTCTTAAAATGAATTAGTTATTTCTAAGGAACAACAGGGTGCGACAAGTACTCCGAGGTGGGCAAATATAGCAGATGAAGAGGAAGAGCAAGTCACTTCCCCTCCTATGCAAAAGAAATTGAGCCCAAGAACTCCTACTTTTGTGCCTAGTAGTGCCAAGTTAGTAACTCCCTGACAAGGTTTGTCATCATCAACAAATGTTGTTGCAATCTTAAGTGATCATTTGGTGAGTTCTAATATTGAAAAAAATGGTTTCTCTTACACCTATTAACACTAACAAACAACTACAAGTTGGTGGTAGTAGTACTTTGTCCCCAAATAAATTTTCTAACGTAGATGATGAGGACATCTCCGAGGATGGTGAGGAAAAGGAAGAGGAAATGCTAAATTATTGTTTTGCAAATGCAGCTAGGAATGCTAATATGTTTCCTAGGCAACAACACAACAACAAAATGAAGCATGGAAGAAAGCATAGTTGGGATGGTAAAGTGACCGAGGAGTTTGTTCCACGACACCTACCTATGTGACTGGCGAAACAGAATCATATGACAGTGTCAACAACTTCAACAAGATCCAATAAAGCCAAGAAGTGATGAACTATCAAGTGTTATTGGATAGATTTGAAGAAGAAGACAAGACAAACATAATTCAGGTTCCTTTAGAAGGTCAATCTATCTTTTTTAGTTCATACATTTGTATAAGGAAGTTTGAGGTTGTTAACTCAACTTTCTCCTTGGCTTTTATGATTTTTTCATTACTTAAGAATCCTCACTTGTAATATCATCATAGAGTGTATTATAAACTTTGTAATGATCATATAGTATCTAGTTCTCTCTAGCTCGTATTTTCTTCATGGTTGTTAATTAGTAGAGGTTAGGTACCTCATTAGGATTGGTAAGGTAAGGCTTAGCCTCCCTTGCTTGTACTTATTCCTATTGAGAATTTTTTATATTTTTTATTAATAAAAAGTCACTAGACCACTGTCTAGTGGTATAAATTTGCTTGAAAAAAATAAAAATCACGGTATTTACAAGAAAGAAAATTATTTGATTCGTCCGTTCAATCTTACAGGAAAGTAAAACTGAACGGAGGAGTAAGTTATTAAGGGAATTTTTAAGAGGACAAAAGGTATTGCCTCCGGTCTATTTGACTTGTGATATCTTTCTTTATACCTCCCTTTATGTAAATATTAGCAATAAAATGTAACTTGTCTAAAGTATCCTTATTTATCTTGGATTTATCTTTTTTTACCACATTAGTCATAGGGAGAAGGGGGCAAATATACCCTTGTTATAAAAGTAGTGCACATCACCGTTGTCTAACAAATGGTGTATATACCTTTGTTAACAAACTTATATTTATTGAATTAAATAAAAAATTACAACTTGTTTTTTAATTCCAAAAAGGTCACGTGGCTTTAGAAAGTTACTTCACCCATTTTTTTACCCCCTCCAAACATGACCTAAATTAAAAATGATAAATCCTTTGTTTAAACAAACGTACCAAAATGAAAAACTAGAGAAGTATGCTCGAATGTATTCCATGGGTTGTAATGGATAGTTGAATTCCCTCCTCCCCTTAACCAAAGAGGTTGAGTTTGAAGTCCATAAAAATGGAAAAGATCCTATTGGGAGCGTCATCCCATAAATGGACTTTGCATTGTGCGAATCCAAATTCGGTCGAGCTCCTATCCGAGTACTGAGTACTGAATGGAAAATCCCAAAAAAATAAAAATATAGAAAATAATCTTTTGCCATTAGTTTTGCCTAAGAATAAGTGCAAAGAAATTGAAAAAACGTAAAAGTAAAATACTAATTTGAATCTATCAGTGGAAGTTATAACTGTTTTTCTCTTTCCAGTAATTAGTTTTATTATATAATAACGGTTATTATTTGTTCACCATCTTCTTCGGTCACTTCATATTGGAAAAAAAGAGTGCATAATCTGTTTTGATTTTCTCTGCAAAAAAAAAATGTTTACTGCCGGAGAACCAATTCCTGCAATTGGACGTAAGCGAATACGTACTGATGAAGAAGAAGATGCTAATGCAAATGAAAAACGTAGAATTCATGAAGAAGAAGAAGAAGAAGAAGAAGCAGCAGGCCAAAAAGAGCTTAATCGACCGAATGGAAATCAAGAATCTGTTAAAAATGTGGAAGAAACGGAGGATGGAAAAACAGAGGGATTCGATGAAGGAGAAGCTGGAGGGAATCCATTAGGACGAAAAAGAAAACGCCAAGATGATGAAAATGGCGACAAAGAAGAAGAACACAGACAGAACGCAGGATCGGGAAATAACGTCAATCATTGAAATTCTGAACAAAATGGAAATGGAAATCAAGAATCAGTAGGAGAAGAAGAAGAAAGAAGAGCTGCTGAAAAAGGAAAACAACTAATGTCATGCAAATGTGAACCGATGGTGCGTGAATTTTTTGATTTCGAACAAGGAGAGTCATCTAAAACAAATGAAGATGAAACTCATAGTGATATTGATGATCATCGGGATTTGGCGATTTTAAGATCTATGTGGAATTTCAGGAATATCAATGGGAATTCCCAACATCCTCCCTCATATAAACTACTCAAGTACAGCTTGTTCTCGATCCCCAAATTTAAACTTATCAAAGAGTATTTAAAGATGAAGATCATGGAATTTGAGTCTAATTTCAAGGATATTACTAAAATGGATGGAGATAATCCCGAGATGAACCGGCCTATTGATAGAGAAACTTTCCACTTGTGTAAGTTACTATAGGGTAATCAGCAACAGAGACGTGGTAATCCACAACAACAACTAGGAGGTAATCAGCAACAGCGACATAGTAATCCGCAACAGCAACGAGGCAGTAATCAGCAACAACGACTACATGGTAATCTGCAATGGGTACTCCGTGGTATTCAGCAACAACAACTCGGTGGTAATTTCTGTTTGGTATATTTTCAGCAGGGAGACAATCTTAGTACAGGTCTCATAATTTTGAGATAAACTTTACAGAAGCATTAGGATATTTCTGACTAAAAGTTTTTCAACTCATTACAATGTTGATTTTGTGAGTGAATCTGATGTATGGAGTGTTTTGGTAATGACAGTTAGCATATTTTAGCAAATTCTTACCAAATTTTTTTCACCGACATCCAAATACACATTGTACAAAGTCAGTCGAAAAGCCTGATATCAGAAAGAAAGTTATTGGTCAAAAATAGGTTACTCGCATTTGAACTGAAACTAGTAGTCTAACTCAATGCTTGATTTGCTTGACTGGGACTTCCTAAATCCTTTCTTGAATTCCAGCTATCCGACTCGAGTAACTTGGAAACTGGACTTGGTGAATGGTGAAGACATCCGATCCATTTGCCCACTGTTTCCTGGGTTGCTCGAGTAACAGTAAAGTGTTTGCAAAGAGATGTCCTTCTGATTGCACTTGCATTAATTTTGAAATACAAAGCATCAGTTAACTTACATACGTTATTTTTTAGCTCGCATCGCACACACTAATTCTTTTTTGGCCAAACTGTAAGAAGTTTCATTCAACCAAATAGCATCTGTACACCGCTAGTTTGTTTTGGACTATAAAACTAGTCCTCGAGAGATCACCTATCTATCTATACTTAGTAATTACAGAAATTAGTCTAGGCAGGGATACATATTTAATTGATCAAGAACTGGTTTCCACTTCGGTATGAACTGTCCCCTGATGTGCAATTGGAGGCAGATTTCATTTAATCTCTTGGCAGTAGGTGTGCACTGTTGTGAGAATCGCCTTGAGTTCCTTTCATTCCAAATATGGTAGACACTTGTTGCGTATAACCAGCTCGATATTTCTATGAGTGGTCCATTTCTATGGGCTCTATTCGATACCCATTGTAGTTCATCCTCCTAGTTTCCTATCTGTCTAGGCCTTTTCATCCACGCCAAGAGTGAACCCCAACAATTACTTTTAGAAATAATTTTGTACAAGGTTGTGCAACAAGAAATAGGCCTATATTCCTTGACATAAGTTGGATTTTGAACCTTTGGTATCAAGGTTATTGTGGTACAGTTAATCTCTTTCAAGATTTAACCAGATTCAACAAATTGGGTAACCACTTGTATAACTTCCTCTCCCACAACAGACCAATTAGCTTTGAAAAACTTAACAGGAAATCCATCAATGCCTGGGGACTTATAATTTAGCATATCTTGGACAGTCCGGTTGATTTCATCCCTTGTTACCTCTTGTACTAAGGCGAGTTGTTGATCCCTTGTCAAGCAGTACTTGATCCCATTAGTTCTTGGAAGAATGTTAGAAATTCACGCTGGACTTGTATAGGATCTGTTAGGAGCAAACCTTGTTCATTACAAATGGAAGTTATTGAATTTCTGCATCTGCTTGGCAGTACATTCAACCGTCTTTAGCTTTTTGCATACTCTATACATAGCATATCCATGAGTGTGGTGCTTCCAAACATTGCGAACTGTGTCAGTGAAATCTTGTCTCGGCACCAGTTCATTAAGGAGTCTGAAAGGTCTAGGGAGATGTTGAATTTGTGTAACAATGTTGATCACCACAGGTGAGTGATCAGAGCATCCAAGGTTTAGATAGTGCACTTCTACTTGCTCATTGTTGTGGAACCATTCATCATTGCCGAAGACCCGGTCAATTAAGCTATATATTCAATCTGTATCCTCCCTCTTGTTACACCATGAGAACTGACATCCTTTTCTCCTTACTTGCCCGAGGCCCAGTTGTTCAATACTTTCCTGGAAATCAATTGTCTCAGATATTGCCATTCACTCTATCAGAAACTGAAAGGAGTGTATTAAAGTCTCCTAGAATTAGCCATGACCGGTTCACTGACCTTTGTATCTGCCATAGCTGGTTCCATATCTCTTCTTTGATGGATAGTATTGTATCTATAAATAAAAGATACTTGGATCGTGAATAAGGAGCTTCTATCACTCACTACACAGTGGCCCAATTGAGGATTGGACGATACTATGCGTACTTGAACCTGTTGATGCTTCCAACATACCCATATGTTTTCTCCTAACTTTTTCAGCACTTCTAGCTTTCACTTTTCTCCTTGAAGGGCTTGTTAAGCTCTCTAATGTTCCAAGCACACAATATCATGGAGGTAGAACCCTTTGCCACTCTTTGTGTGACTGCCTCTGGGTGGATTAAACTGATTTTGGTGAAGTATTTTTTCCGCAAGTTCCTCATCTATATACATGGATTGCCTCTATTTATTCCCATTCACTTTGACCATTTTTTCTTTCCCTTTGATCTTTGTTTAATTTGCCTGCTCGCAGCATTCAGTTCCTTTACTAGTCTGGTCTCTCTGGACATCACATTGCTGCACCATCTCTGCCTCGATGTCTTGTTTCCTCGTGACTTGTATATTATTAAGTGTGCTTGGGTGTTCAGCTTCCTGACTATTACAAGGTTTTGCTATCCATTGCTGCACTGGTTGTTTTCTTCTTCTGTTACACCCGGGGGAGGCTGATCTTTCTTACAATCTCCAGTCTTGTGGCCCAACGTTCAACAGTCTTGACAATATACCGACTGCCATTCGTATTTAAAAAGGTTGGCTCACTTTTATAAATGCAGTTCTGGACTCGCTACCCACATATGTGATGTCCCTGTTCCCCATTCCAATAAGTGTGTCAAGAAGTTGGACCGATTAAGAAGAAATTTTCTTTGGTTTGGGAACAGGGAGAGAAAGGGGTATCACTTAGTAAAATGGAAGATTGCACAATTACACAAGGAGGCTGGTGGTTTAGGAGTCAGGAATATGAAAATGCAGAATGATTGCTTGCTCATGAAATGGTTATGGAGATTTAATGGAAATGAACATGCTCTATGGAAGCAGGTTATCCTGAATAAGTATGGCCAGACAGATCAATAGTGTACCAATGCAGTATCTTTTTAAAAAAAATTTTAAGCCATCACCATCAGAGCTTAAAGCTATTAGGTGTGGGGGATTTGGCTTGACCCTTACCATGTCTATAATTTCCAACATAAGTGACACAAAAATAGAGGGGGGCATGTACCTAACCTCTGGCAAAAATAGAAAGTGGAAATTATGACATCAAAAAAAGGAAGGCAACAGACTTATAACCTTCCACTCGAGCAAAATACAAGATTCAACTAACAAAAAAATTACATTTGTCATATCTTCTTCTTATATAAGGTAATTGCCATCTATCCAGTTGAAAGAGTCCCTTCGCTTCTTTCGGGAGCTGTTGATAAGAGAAGTAGAAGGTTCCATTTCCACTCGATGAAGCTAATTTGGCTAGGAAGTCAGCCACCTGGTTGGCTTCTCTATAGCAATGTGAGATGCTCACTTCTGCCCCTTCCATAGCATTGACAGTTCGTTTGATTATGTTTTTCAGCTTCAGATTGTTGGTGTCTTTTTCTTCGAGCATATTTGTAATCACCATTGAGTCCAACTCCAGATCGTATTTGTCGTATCCAGCTCGATTACACCATTCTATTGCATAGAGTGCTGCCATTGCTTCTGCCTGATTGTTACTTTTATATTGAGTTGGGACTGAGAAAGCCATAATGAGATGACCAGTGTCATCCCTGAGAACCCCTCCAATGCCGGCCCTGGAAATACTTTCTTGCATATAGCTTCCATCTGTGTTGAATTTGATCCTTCCGGTCGCCTTAGTTGCGCGGACTCTTCACTTTTGATGCAGCACCCATGTCGGATTCTCCAAAAATACACTATATTTGGCGAATCCGACACGCACCCGTTGACATTTTTGAAGAATCCGAGAAACATAGGTCGCAGGCTTGGTCCAAACAATTTGCCTCCATCTTACAATAGGTTTGTACCTTTCAATTCTTGTGCAAATTTGAACCCATTTTCCTGTTAAGTCACAAGTTGGGAAGGCAACACGAATAGCTGCTTTGATGTTCCATAAAATTTGCACTTCCATTCTAGTTATCAAATATTTGGTCTGATCTCCATATCTACAAGATGCCCAATTTTTCCAGATTTCCCATGCTATACACATGGAGTGATTTGTTGTACCATTTTATGCACACTGTTGGCAGTGTTCATATTCCACCAAGCATTGATGAGAATTTTAATGTTGCCTCCTTGGTGATTAATTCCAAGGGGGTTTCCAAAGTAATTCCATATATGCTTAGTCATCTCACTATCACTAAACACATGTTGAATTGATTCATTTTGAGGTATTGTGCAGCATAGGCATTTGGTATCCATTGGATTACCAAACCTTTGGAGTACCTCATCAAACGGTAGATTTTTTAGCATCATTCTCCATGTAAGAAAGGATATTTTGAAAGGTAAGCACTTGTGCCAAACCTTACTTAGGATGCCATCTTTCTGTCTCACTTCTCTTATGCTTTGCCAAGCAGAAGAATTTGTGTATTGACCATCCTGAGTAATGTTCCAAACAACATAGTCATTATCATTAGCATCCCGGATAGGAATGTTAGCAATATATAGGACTATATGTTCGGGGAGATCTTCCCTTAATTTATTCATGTTCCAGTTACCACCATCAATATAGGCCATAACCTTGGCATTGTTGTTATGCACATGGTCAGGGTACAGAATAGCCAGCGGCCCTTTCTCACACCAATTGTCCCACCACATATTTCAACTACCACTATTAATTTTCCAGAGAATGTTAGGTTCAGCAACGTGTCTAGCATTGACCATGAACTTCCAAGCTTGTGAATTACCAGAGGTCCAAGCTTTAACAGAAGGGTGAACTCTGAGACAATACTTAGCTTTCATAAAATCAGCCCAGAGAGACTTATTGGTTCTAAATCTCCGCCATCTTTTAACGGCCAAGGTTTTAGAGATGTCATCCATGTTTCTAATACCTATACCACCTTCATCTTTAGGAACACAAAGATTTTTCCAAGATCTCCAATGGTGCTTGTCTCTGTTCTCATTAAAACCCCAAAAGAATCGTGCAAAATGCTTTTCTAACAGATTAATAGTACCAATGGGGGGATTAATCGCTGAGAGAGTATAAATAGGGAGTGATTGAAGAACACTTTTGATCAAAACCATTTTACCTCCATAGGTAAGCATCTTACCGTGCCAACCATTGAGTCTTTTTACCACTTTTGTAATCATATCATCAAAGTAAGAAATCTTTTTCCTACCAATATAGATCGGGCAGCCCAAGTAAGTAAAAGGGAATTTCTTTTCCAAAAAACCAGTACACTATCTCATCCTATTGATTCTATAAGCACTAGCCTTAGGGTTAGTCAAAAAGAAGCTTTTATTCTTATTGACTTCTTTCCCTGAAGCTTTCTCATAGTTGTCGATCCGTTTCATGATGAACTTAACATATTACTCTTACCACTACTGAAAATAACAATATCATCAGCATATGCTAAATGGTTAATCTAACGACCTCTTTGATGCATCGAGAAAGGGATAAAATTATCATGAGTAAGTAAACTATTCAAAGTTCTAGAGAGGACCTCAACACCCAAAATAAATAAAGAGGGGGACAGAGGATCACCCTGTTTTAAACCTTGAGCAGAAGAGAAAATACCATTTATAGATTCATTAATCAAAATAGAATACCACACATTAGAAATTAAATTCCACACTAAATTTATCCATCTATCTGAGAAGCCAAATCTTTTAAGAACATCCATTAGAAAATTCCAAGCTATTCTATCATATGCCTTAGCCATATCTAATTTGATGACAATATAATTTGATGACAATATTACCACCAGTATTATGCTTAGACATACCATGAATTATTTCTTGAGCAAGCATGACATTTTCAGTAATCAATCTGCCCGGAATGAAACCACTTTGATTAACAAATATGAGTCTATGCAAAATAGGATTGAGCCTTCTAGCTAGAATTTTAGAAACAATTTTGTTAGAAAAATTACTTAAGCTAATAGGCCTTAATTCAGAAAAATTACAAGGGAACTCAATTTTAGGGATAAGAGCCAAACACGTGTGAGTGAAGTATTTAGTGAGTTTTTTTCTAGAGAAAAAATCATCAACAAAGTCACAAACATCATATTTGATAATATCCCAACACGTATGAAAAAACTTACCATTGAAGCCATCAGGTCCTGCACTGCTACCTGCACTCATACTGAACACAACATTTTTAATTTCATCCTCCACGGGTGCTCTGTGAAGCATATCATTATCCTCCTCTTCAGTAATCAGCTTTGGTATGCAATCCAAAGTGCCACTGTCTAGGTTAGGTTGCTCCATATTGAAGAGATTCTTGTAGTGTCTAATAGCAACCCTTGCAATCATGTTGTCCCCTTCAATCCAGTTTTCTCTGTGGTCTTTGATTCTGTGAATAAGAAGTCTCTTTCTTCTGTCTCTTAGCACACTGTGAAAATATTTACTGTTGTAGTCCCCATCTTTGAACCAATTGATTCTAGTTTTTTGCTTTAGTAAAGCATCCTGCATTCCAAGCCATTTAACATATTCTGCATGCTCCCTGTTCAAATTTTCCCTGCTTTGTTCATTGTTGTTAAGAGTGTCCAGTTCTTCAAGAAGTTGGACTCTGGTCTCTCATTTGTTAACCTGCTCATGAATATCCCCAATGGTCTCTCTAGACTATTTACTGAGATTTTTGCTTAGAACCTTTAACTTACACTGGAGTCTCCACATTGCATTTCCTGTTACATTCATGTTCCAAGAGTTTTGAACAGTCTCCAAAAAGTTTGACTGTTCAGTCCATAAGTTTAAGAAACTAAAGTATCTGATGAAGTCTTTTTGATTGGAAAGGGTTTGCATGAGAAGAGGCCTATGATCGGAGCCCGTCCTAGCTAAATGCTTGATGGTATTGGTATGCTAACTTTGATCCCATAGATCATTAACAAAAACTCTATCAAGCCTTTTCCAAATTCTTTTACTAGGTCTTCTATTATTGCACCATGTATATTTAGGTCCAACAAAACCAAAATCAGATAGACCACAAGCTTCCATAGTGCTAATAAAGTCAAAACATCTGTTAGCCCTATGAGGTTTGCCTCCTAACTTTTCATCAGGGTCCATGATATCATTGAAGTCCCCTCCTACACACCATGGATCATTAATAGAGCTACTTATGTTTTCCATGCTGTCCCATAAGTCTCTTCTATCCCCGTCAGTGATTTTGGCATAAATAGCAAATACATACCTACTGTTAGCGCCATTTCTATCTTTGAATTTGATGGTAATGTGTTGTTCTTCATTGGCTATGACTTCAGCTTGATCTAGGTGATTCCAAAACCACCAAATCTTGCCATTAGTGTTAGCCAGACAATATTGGAATCCAAGAAATTTCCTGTATCCCTCAATCTTAGTCTTATTAACCAGAGGTTCTAGGATACCCAAATAAACCACCTGGTTAATGTGGACCAAGTATTTGATTCTGTGATTCACTTTTTTGGACCTCATTCCCCTTATATTCCAAAAGATTGTACTAATCATGGAATACTACGGGAGGGTTTTGTTTTGTTCTCTTCTCTTGGAAGTTGAGCTAGCTCTTTCTTAGAATCTTTTTTCTTTTTTCCTTTGTGAAGTTCTTCCTCCTGAATCTTTGACACTAATCTTTTGTTTATAGATTCATTTTTTTGAATCTGTGCGAATTTCTTCTTTCTATTAAGAGAAGTTCCAGAGTCTAGCAAGTCAACATCTTCACTGAGAATATCATCGGGAGGTTCTGTTGTTTCATCAATGATCTGGGGAGACCTCTTTTGAGCTTGTTCTATTCTTTTTCCAGGAGAGTTAGTCACATCTTTGTTTTTTATTCACCTTTTTCCTTTCCTTGCTTCTGCCTCTAGTTTCAGTGATATTCTCGTTTTTGGTTTGAGCTCCATCCTTTTGCATCTGTGTACCTTCCCCTTCCCTGTTACTGGATTCATCATAGTCTGTCTCTTCTATGTAAGTGTTGTTGTCCTCTAGGTTAGTAATAGGTTGCTTTGCTATCTGATTACCGACATGCTCACAGTTCAATTCAACAGGTTCTTGATTTATCAACTCACGATGAAGGTTTGTGGAAATAATTTTCTCATTGCCATCAGATTTTCTTTTTGATGAGTGTTTTCCACTCTTTTCTCAGTGTTATCAACCATAGTATCATCATTTTTCCTTGTGCCATTGCCCTCACTAATGTTGGTACTATTTTCTGCTACTACAGTTTTCTGTGATGGCCCAACCTCCACAAGTTCCACAGACTCACTAGGTTCTACAGTTTCAGTTCTCCCATCATTGTGCTTCTTTCTTCTGCCTCTTTTGATGCTAGATATAGCAAGTTTGAACATAACCTTGCTCCTCTTTTTTGGAACCTTATTCTTCTTCTTCTTCTTCTTACTTCTGATTTTGCTCTTGATCTCACCAAGTTTCTCTGCCAAAGTTTGCTCCTCATCAGATTTTTTTTGCTCTTCTTGTATAATCTCAACCTTGCTAGTATCCTCCTCATCAGATTTTTTTTTCTCTTCTTGTATAATCTCAACCTTACTAGTATCCTCCTCACTGTTCTCCAGATTCACATCAGCCTGATTCTCTTTCAAAACACTTCCCTTTTAGTCATTACTCCTGATTTTCTCCAAAATCCAACAATTTATCACATTATGTCCCATTTTTCTACGGTGCTTACAATATTTAGGGATATTCTCGTATTCTAGTTTTTGATTGAAGCCTCTCAATGAACATTTATCATCTTCCAAACCCACCCAAACAGTGTTGGGTTGAGGTTTAAGCAAATCAACTTCAACTCTAACTTTAGCCATGATCGGCGTAGTTCTACCATTAGTGGCCCCATCCATACCTAAAGGAGTTCCATCCTGAATCTTTATGGTATAAGGGTTCTTCTAAACTCCAACGAGTATCGATAAATCTGTTCATCTCTTTAAAAAAAATTTCTCATTCCTCTATCATGGTGACTCCAATTACTTCTGTCATTGCTGTTGATAATACTACCCACCTGGTTCAATTTAATCCAGTCTCCCAACTACCCATAAATCTTACGGGTCCAAGCAATTTTGTTATTTGGAAGGCTCAGGTTAAATCTCTCATGTTAGGTCATGACCTTTACGGTTATCTAGATGGAACCATGACAGCGTCGTCCAAGACTGTCCTCGAGAATGCTTTAGAGGTACCCAACCCTAAGTACAAAATCTGGTTTCAACAGGACCAGTTGATTCGCAATGCCTTGATGGCATCAGTCGACCAAACCATCACCTTTGCAATCACAAAAATTTCCACCTCCAAGCAAGCGTGGGATGCACTACATCACTTGTATGCCAACAAATCACATACACGAGTTTTCATTTTTCGCAACTTCTTAGCCACAATTACAAAAAACTCTCGTAGTAGGACTGCATATCTACAAGAGATCAGGAATGTTGCAGACGAACTTGCAACTGCAGGAGCTCCTATTCCAGATGATGAACTTGCTGTAAAAATACTCAGTGGCTTAGGACCACTCCTATCCAAGCATGCAATGCACCTATTTCGTATGAAGACTTGTATAACAAGCTTCTCAACAGAGAGCTCTTTCTTCTACATAAAGAGCCTCACCAAGCAGCGTCGTCCAGAACTGCTGCTATGGCGCAATGGTCTTCCCCAACCAATTTTGCACCTCGCAACCATAGGTGAGGCCAACCATGGCGTCCACAAAGTTCTAGACAGCAACCTGCATCACCCACCCATTCAAATTGGCGCACACCTGCACCTCCTCAACCACCTCGTCCAGTTTGCCAGTTATGTGGTCGTATTGGGCATACTGCCAATGTATGTCGTTCCTGCTCTCATAACCACTTGGAAGCCAAGGCACACTATGCTTCAATGCCTTGGATTGTTGATTCCGGAGGGTCACATCATGTGACCACTGACTCACAACAACTTGACAGTTCTGATGCCTACAATGGGACTGAGCAAATCACCATGGGTAACGGTAATAAAATTCTTGTAACTCACACTGGTAATATTCAATTAAATGCTTTCAACAAAAAAAATTCACCTTTCAAATACCCTCTGTGCCCCAGCTATTAAACATAATCTTATATCTGTGTCTACATTTTGTCAAGACAACCTGACATAGACGATTAGGACATCCAAATAAAAGAGTGCTTAAAACACTCTTACATAAGTTTTCAATTCCTGTTTCCCATTTAGAAAAGTTTGATTATTGCAATTCTTGCTCTTCTAATAAAAGTCATCGACTACCTTTTTCTCAGAATACTTTACGGAGCACAAATTCTTTGCAAATTATTTTTAGTGATCTCTGGGGGCCCTCACCAGTTTTGTCGATTGATAAAAAATTATATTATGCAATTTTTATTGATTAGTTTATGAAATATATTTGGCTTTATACGGTTAAAAACAAAAGTGAGGTTCAAACAATTTTTTCAAAAGTTAACAATTTTCTATATATTTTGTTTTGTCTTTAAAAAATCATTAAATTTTAGCCGGAACTATAATTTTAAGGTTGTATAACATTGCTATACATGTTTTGGGGTGTACATGAATAGGTTGGTTTACCTTAATTTAAGTGTCTATAAGTATAACTACAAAATATATCTACCTTATTATCAGCAATTATAACTGAAACAATACAAATACTACAACATCCTATCAACTCTAAATCATGAATACAACTATGCAAATTAAATCATCAACAAGTAAATTTCCATCCGAACACCAAAAGATATCGGCGCATTATATAAGGAGAGCACACATGGACACTCTTCAAATGATCTCTTTTCCTTTCCCCATTTTCATGAGCACAGTGAAGAGCACACAGGGACACCCTTGAGAAATATCAAGAGGTCCCTAGATGTCTATATATATGTAGAAAGTGATCCCTAGTTTCTTTCCTTAATCTTCACGCTGGGTTCAATTTTACAGAATTAGATAGAAAGGCAAGAGAATGTATAATGGATTTTAATTATTTATTCCCCCTAGCCAACAACTTCCCCAAATATCAAAAACATTAATTTCTTTCTCATCATATGGAAATCAGTTTCCTCTTCACTTTTAACTTCATATTATAACTCGTTTTGACAAAGAAAACAAATGGAAGTTATTGAATTTCTTCATCTGCTTTGCTGCACATTCAATCGTCTTTAGCTTTTTGCATACTCTATACATAGCATATCCATGAATGTGGTGCTTCCAAACTGTGTCAGTGCTTGGGTGTTCAGTTTCCTGACTATTACAAGGTTTTGCTATCCATTATTGTTTTCTGGCCCAACGTTAATTAAACAGTCTTGACAATATAGCGGCTGCCATTCGTATTGGTTAACACAAATTCCTTCAGGTAGTTCAATTGTCACATAATCAGCTAGGTCATGGGTAATATCCATCTCAATTTTACTTTTGCTACATAAAATTTAGTAACCAAAGTGTACCCCCTCAACCCTATTTTACATGTCATCTTTTTCTTGGACATCCCTTAAGAAAATATATTACCAACTAAGGGTGTGTTTGGTATGAAACAAAATGTTTTTCAATGTTTGGTTGACTTGAATGTTTTTGAAAGTATTTTCCAAATAAACTTATTTTCCTCAAATTTAAGGAAAATGACTTTCCTTTAAAAAGTAAGGAAAACATTTTCCAAAAAAATCTTTTTGAACCTCACACCTCAACTTTCCATCCTAACTTAAGTCTCGAGTATCGATTCCCAGTACTAATCCTGGATCCAACTCTTGTTTCTCAATTTGAGACCCGACTCTTGACCTTGACTCGAGATCCAACTCCAGAATTCTGGATTGAGTCAGGGTCAGGTGTCGAATCTCAAGTCTAGAGTCACGGTTTGGGTCTTAGGGTTGAGGTCGGGTCTCAGGTAAGGTCGGGGTCGAAGTCTCGGGTCTCGATTTGATATCAAGGTAAAGGGGGATCAGGTCTCTGGTCGAGGTTGGGTTCGAGATCGGGGTCAAGGTCTTGGGTCGAGGTCGAGGTCGAGTCAGGGTCAAGTCTCAGGTCTGGGTCGAGTCGAGGTCGATCTCACGTTGGGGTTGGGGGTAGGATGTCGAGGTCGGGGTTGAATCTCGGGTTATAGTCGGGTCTCAGATCGGGTCTCGTGGTCTGATCTCGATTCAAAAATTGGATCCTAAATCGGATGTTGGGGTCGGGAGTCGGGGTCAAGTCTTAGGTTGGGGTCGAATTCCGATTCAAAAGTTGGATCTTGAATGTTTCTTAAAATGTCAAATCATTGAATAAAGAGTGATTTTGTTCTTTTTTCAAACAGAAAAGGTTCAAATATGTTGTCGAACTTTGAGAAAAGACTCATATACGTCATTCATTGAAAATTCAACTTATCTATGTCATTTTCATTTGAGAAAAAGCTCATTCATTCCATTATTTATTAACTAAAATGACATAGATAAGTCAAACACTTAACGAATGACATAAATGAATTTTTTCTCAAAATTCGATGACATATATATTTTAGACTTTCCCCCTTTTCAAATAATGTAATTGTACTTTGAACAAAATAAATTAAACAAACAACAATAGTAAAATATATATTCTATTTACTATAAGCCATGTTCTTACGCGTTAACTTTGGGTGTAACATGGTGTAGCAACCAAAAATGAATGAAGTAACAAGATAAAAACTTACTCGTAAATTACGGTGCATATTGTAGATTGTGTCTAGTAAAATTGTTTTAAACTTAATATTTATATCAAATCAAGTAAGTTAATATTAATAATTAAGTTAAATAAAAAATATATATTAAATTGTAATGTATTGAACTTTATTTGAAATTACTCTGATAATGTTGAAAATAATTAAAAAAATAAAATCAGAATACATAATATTGAAGAATGCATACATAATATTCTACTGTAAATGCTTGCTAGCTGGAGCTTCACTAATTCTTATTCTAATGATGATATCACCAGTTGACTTTCAACGTAATGACCAAATCTATGTTACATTATTGGAAAATGTCATTCCATTATAATACAAAATACAAAATATATAATCATGAAGTTTTCTAGCTTGACAAAACTTAGGAATAGTTTCAAAATCGAATCAAAACTGATAGTTTGGATTGAAAAATAGTTATTAACTTATCGATAATGGGATCATTGGTTTAGCGATTTCGGTAACAATTTTGATTTTTTTTCGTCGGGCTATCGATCCTAACGGTTTTAGGTTTTTACTTAACGGGCTAACTGACAACCCGATAGTAAATAAAAAATATTATATTTATACTATCTGGTATATAAAGTTCTCGACTTAGAATTTAGTTTCATATATTTATTTCAGGTTGTCTCAAATTTACGATTATTGTACAATGTGACAGTGTTTGCTTTTGAGAAAAAGACAATCGGTCGATCAACTCCTGTGTATGGTTCATTTGATTTGTCACCTAGTTTCTAAGTGATTTTCAAATTTTTTTTTCTAGATCTTAAAAGTTAAATCGATAATGATTAATAACTAATAAACCAATAACCAATAAACCAATATATTAATAGTTCTATAACAGTTTAGTATTTCTACAATCTGATAATCGATAAGTCGAACTAATATACTTCAAAACCAAACTGAATCGACCAGTACACAACCCTAGCTAGGAATAAGTAAGATGTCACATAATTCTTTTTATACACTAGACTAGATTTTCGATATAGATTGTTTGTTTATATAAAATAATTTTTTAATATATAATAATTTGTAAGCTTATGTCAAATTTTTTGAATTCCTAATAATCATTCCCCTGTCCCCACCCCATCCCACCTACTGTCCAGTACAACAATAGGTAGCGAATAGTGACCAAAGAGATTAGAACAAGTCAAAAGAATAGCAAAGACGTGTTTTTATGCAATTGGCAGCCAATAGTGACCAAAGAGATTTAAAATAACGTGTTTTTATGCCTATAAATATTTGAGTGAAACATTATTATTCCCTCAACACATCACAAAGATAATAAACATCTATAATTCTTTCAACAAAGTTTGCATTTTAATTTCAAAATGACAAGTTCAAACAACTCTTTTGTTGCTATATTTTCTCTTCTTCTACTCTCTACCATGCAATGCCATGCACAACTTTCTTCCACATTCTACGACCGAACTTGCCCTAATGCTCTCACCACTATTCGTACAAGTATAAGACAAGCAATTTCAAGGGAACGTCGTATGGCTGCATCCCTCATTCGTCTTCATTTCCATGATTGTTTTGTTCAGGTTAGATATATACATTAATCTATATGTTTATATATCTAAGTACTTCTATTGGTTTGATGACATGCATAATATATACTAATTAGTTATAAATAATTTGCGGCTTTAACTTTTATAGGGTTGTGATGCTTCTCTCTTGCTTGATGAAACTCCAACGATTGTCAGCGAGAAGACTGCGCTGCCAAATCTTGGATCAGTTAGAGGCTTTGGTATTATAGAAGATGCAAAAAGAGAGGTTGAGAAAACATGTCCTGGAATTGTATCGTGTGCTGACATACTTGCAGTTGCTGCTAGGGATGCATCAACTCTCGTAAGTGAATTTCACTTTTTCACACTATGAAAAGAAGAAACTTTTTTATGCTCTTAACTATTGTTAGTATTTTTTTATTCTAACCAATCAATGTTACGTTAATAACAATCAGGTTGGCGGTCCATCATGGACAGTGAAACTCGGAAGAAGAGACTCAACCACTGCAAGTCATACTCTTGCAGAAACTGATCTTCCCGGTCCTTTTGATCCTCTTAGTAGGCTTATTTCTGGCTTTGCCAACAAAGGCCTTAGCACAAGGGATATGGTTGCTTTATCAGGTAAATCTCGATCTAATTATTGATATCGATCATATATAGATTTGTACATATTTATAACAAGTTCTAACTTTTTAAATTTTCCAATTAATTCTAGGATCACATTCAATTGGACAAGCACAATGCTTCCTTTTCCGTGATAGAATTTATAGCAATGGAACAGATATCGATGCTGGATTTGCTAGCACTAGAAGACGTCAGTGTCCTCAAGAAGATCAAAATGGAAACCTAGCTCCACTTGATTTGGTAACACCTAATCAATTGGATAACAACTACTTCAAGAATTTGAGGCAAAGAAAAGGTCTTCTTCAATCGGATCAAGTTCTTTTGAGTGGAGGATCTACCGATGATATTGTTTTAGAATATAGCAATAGCCCTCGGGCATTTGCCTCTGACTTTGCTGCAGCCATGATTAAAATGGGAGATATTAGTCCTCTAATTGGTCAAAATGGGATCATAAGAACTGTTTGTGGAGCTATAAATTGATTTTTCAAAAACCTATTACTTGTATAATTGCTAAGTTTATTTGTATTCATTTGATTTTTTCCCTATATATTTTTTGTATTGTTTCAGGAATATAATGAAATAAAATCTTCGTTATGTTTTAAGGAAGTAGCTAAGTTCTAGCTAATGTTTAGCAGTGTAATTACTTGGCTCCATTTTTAATATATATAATTAAACTTAAATATTTTGAAACACATTAATTATAATGATAATTAATCTGTTATCTCAATTTAAGATAATATAAATAAATTTTACACTATCAGCATATATAACATTACTATAAATTCTTGGACTATAAATGTGCAATTGGAATTTCGTTGTAGTTTTTCGACTACCGTAATCAATAAATTAAAATTTATATCATTATATTTTTTTAATTTTACCCTACCATAATGAAGTCAACAGAAAAATAACTACAGTAACCCATAACTTGTTAAAATAATTTTAAAATATTATTAAACAATGACTATGATAGTTATCATTATTAAAATGACTCTCATTCGTAATAGATTTTATTGAGCATGGAAAACGAAATGTTCTCCCAAAGTAATATTTTAATCCCATTGACTATTGATTTTGACATTTCATAATTTTATCCTACAAATTGTATATCATCAAATCATTGCTACGAAAGGGCAATGTCAAAGAATTGATGATATTGTATGACTACATAAATAATTATAATACTCACATTTGACAAATAACAATTATTTTGACATTAAACTATTAGATGCTATCCTTTCTGTTCAACTAGCTATTCCAAAGTCCAACTTTTATAGCGTGGTGTTCTACATAAGTTGCCTGCATCCACTTTCTCCGTACGTACCCACCAGTCTAAAAGTATCAAACATCAGCGGAGCGAGTCTTAATTTTCGTTAAGAAGATTCTTTATAAAAAGAAGTTAACGTACGAAGAAATCTGGGAAATTTAATACCTACAACGTCAAAATAAATTTGATCGAGTAGTATTTCAAGTTCCGTTCTAAAAGCTTCAACTTCTTCTTTTTTCAACCTGAAATTCATGTCCAAACACAATACTTCTTTTTATAACTTCAACACCTTAGTAGACATGTATTTTTGTAGGGCAGTGTACTTTTTAAAATATAGTTGATAATTTTAGAAATTGAAAAATTAATAAAAATAATAAATGTGATAGGCGGAAGTTTTTTTTTTCACCTGATGTCCGGTACTTATATTGGAGTACGACTATATCCGAATTTAATCGTGTAGACCCCTTTCGGAGGGAACCACTCCCTATACCGAAGATTTTTTCATAGCTAAAATTCAAACATGAGACCTTATTTATTTGAAGTGTATTGAATCTTATTTGAAATTATTCTCGAGTGTATAAAAAAATTAAAGCAAAAATATGTTGTAATGAGGTTTTAATTCATGTATAATTAATATTCTACGATATGCTTGCTAGCTGGTGCTTCACTACTTCTTCATATCAAAGTTTGATTTTAATTCTATTACTTTCAACATAATGCCCAAATGTATGTTATTTGAATAAAATTTAAGTTGATATATAGTTCAAATTGACCCATAAAAAATATCATTGAATTTGTTTTAAAGAAAAATATATTTGTTATTTGATGTAGTCCTATACTTCCTCTATTCCTAATTACTTGTTCACTTTTGAATTGGCACACCTATTAAGAAAACAATTATTGACATAGTGAATTTACCATTAATTTTACCCCTATTAATTATGAAGTGTCTCCCTCCATTTTATATTAGTTGAATTGATGAGGTGTTTCACACTCTTTAAGAAAAGAAGATTAAGACATAAATTAGGCTTAACTTTCCATTTTTACCCTTATTAATTATTATCAAAATTATGATTAATAAACCTAAACATTAATTAATAACTAATTCCAATACTAACTAATAAAGGGTAAAATTGGAAAAACATTCTAAAAGTAGTCTTGAAAATTGAACAATTAAGTTAATTTGAAAAATGAAAAATGTTTCAACAATTCAATTAATATGAAATAGAGGGAGTATGAATTAAAAAGTTAAGGTTTTCAAAAAGTTCTACCTTTTTCAAAGTAATTAATTGATGGTATAATAGGTTAAAAAAATTGTCCTTTCTTGATTTGTCAAAATGGACAAGTAAATAGGGACAACTAAAAAAGGAAAAGTGGACAAGTAATTAGAGAGAGAGGGAGTATTATACGGTCATAATAAAGAAAAAAATAATTTGATTAGACATATAAAAGATTATAAAAGAATAAATAAAAAAGATTATAAAAGTAATTAGAGACAGAGGTTGTGCATCGGTTGGTTTCGTTCGATTTTTATGTATTATCGATTTAGTTTATCGGTTTTCGATGTTTAAATACGCTAAATCAATAAGATAATTTTTATCGACTTTCGGTTTATCAATTTTTGGTCGTTAACAAATTGATTTTCGGTTTACCCAATAAAAAAATGCTCATAAAATAAATATATAACTTCTCAGTTCTTTAATAATTTGGCGTGATATAGTGAAACAATCAAATTAGCTGTAAATGTTTTGATATAGTGAAACAAGAAAGATAATATTAAGTTAGGTATATTGTAGTGTAGTAGAGCACTGATATAGTGTTTAACTAATCATGATAAATTATTAATATTTAATATTTTTGAAGGGTAAAGTAGTAAAATACTATTGTCTTAACGGGGTTATCGATTTACCCAATAACTCAATACTAAAAATCAAAATCAAATCGATAACTCAATAATTTTTTTTAATAAAATCATTAAAAACCCATAAATCTAATAAGATATTTTTTAATTTAATTTATTGGTCAATTCGATTTTTCACACCCCTAACTCCTATTAAGCCAAAACTGTGGCAAGAGTTGTCTTTGACAAATAATGTGAATTCTTTTTAATAAGTATTAGATGCTGCTTTAATTTATAAAACTTTGCTTTTAATTCTATTATATTATGTAATTGGATGTAGCCTGCTGACTTTGACTTTCAACTAATATAATACCTAAATATATGTTGTTGAAAATGACATTTAATGCCATTATTTATTATGACTATTATTATACTACTTAATACATGAAGCTTCCTAGTACGTATGATAGAAATGTAGGAATAAAGTGAATTGTGCAAAGAAAAAGTCTTCTACAAACGGAGACCATTTATTTATTAAATTAATTAGAGAATTATAGAAATATCTCTAGCTAGATATTAATCTGATAAAAAATAATATCCGAAATTATAATGTAAATCCACATTGTAATAAAGATAAATTAAAATGACTTTATATCTTTCTCAGTTTATTAAATTTTACCCAACTAAAAATAAATCTTCTCCTAAAATACATTTTTTAATAATGCCATTGACCTTTGACTTTTTTTTGACATTTCAATTCATAATAATTGTTCCTTTTGACTTTTTTTATTAAATAAAAATCCTGCAATAGAAATAAATATAA
Organism: Solanum okadae; assembly: GCA_036553675.1. Lineage (NCBI taxonomy): Eukaryota > Viridiplantae > Streptophyta > Magnoliopsida > Solanales > Solanaceae > Solanum > Solanum okadae. The sequence continues at coordinate 13,805,537 of CM071688.1, read as the reverse complement.
GCAAAGGTGTTGGACCTTACTTTGTTAATTCATAATAATTGTTCCTTTGACTTTCTTATGTCAGCCAGAACACAATTATAAATTAATCATTCAAATCATAACATTTTCCCAAAATAGAAAGGGATTTGTCAAAAGACAAGATGATGTATATATGACTATAATGATTAATGAGCAAGGAGCAATCATAGAAACCTGACAACAATCTTAATTTGTCAACACAAGTATATTATTATATATATATATATATATATATATATATATATATATATATATATATATATACACAATTAAAGACTGAGTTACAATTTGAAGTTAAAGTTCAAAATTTTAATTTGTTCAAGTTATTGATTTTAATCGAAATCTCACTAGTTCTGTTATTGATCACTTGCTACAATTAATATTTCATTATAACAATTAAATTATTTTTTGTTAGAGAAATGAATATACATAGTCGTTTAACAAAATAATAATTAATGAATATATGTTTTTTATATATTAAATATGTATATAATTTCGATACAAAATAATGTATATATGACTAGTAAATTTAATTATCTAAGTTGATTGGTTAAATATGTAACTTACTCTTTTATTTTATTTTTAGAATTAACTTTTCATGCTATATTTATTTGTCTATGTTAGTGTTTGCCTATAACAATAACAAGCAATATATAGTACAATACACACTTTGTAAATGCCTTACTCAAATATTAATCAGTTTGATTGACTACATTCATTATAAAGGAGAAAAAAGGATTTATCCCCCTATTCAACTACCCATCCAAGAGCATTTGGCTTCAGAATACTTTCTTCTTTTTCAGTTTTTTATTATTCCACTTTCGTTTATAGTCATGTTTTTATAATTAAATTAAGGGAAAACAATAAATATACCTTCGAACTATCGTAAATGGTATGCCGATACCCTCCGTCATATTTTTGGGACATTGGTGCCCCTGCCGTCCAAAAACTAGAGCATATATATCCTTTATACTAACACACATACATGTGTCATAATCTTATTCACCGATCCAACATTTATTAAATATCGGATCGACGGATAAGATTGTGTCACGTGTCCCTAATTAATCTTCCATTAGAGTGAAGGGCATATATGCTCTAGTTTTTGGACAGTAGGGGCACTTATGTCCCAAACGTATGACGAATGGTATCTACATACCATTTACGATTGTTCGGGGGTATATTTGTCCTTTTACCCTTAAATTAATGTCAACCATTTCAAAGTTGAACCTTTATAGCGTGGCATTTTGTCAAGGGTGCTTATTTGAAAAGAAAAAAAAAACTTGTTTTGACCTAGCAACATATCTTCCAAATATTATAATTCAGTTTCAATTCAAATACTCACTCCATTCATTTTTACTTATCACAGTTTGATTTGACACACCCATTAAAAAAATAGTTAATGATATAGGTTATCCTCTATTAAATGATGTCTTAAAAAATGATTTGGAAAATAAGTATTTAATACATAACATAAAAAAAATTATTATCTTTTCTTGATAGGTCAGAAGTGACAAGTAAAAATGAAAGTTTATTTTAGGAATAAGTGACAAGTAAAAGTGAACGGAGGTTAGTTAAATGAAAAATTCAAATAAAAAAGGATAGAATAAGTCAAGGAGTTAAGCTGTCGGGCTGTACGGATCCGTTATTCATTTTATTTGAAATATACTAGTATAATTTATTCCCTTACAATTATATAAAAAATTATAAATTTATTTATGTAAGTAATTATATATACGTTAGTTACACTGATAGTTTATAAATTTACACCACGAAAAAAAGGTTTAAAATCAAGGGCTAAAATCGACGGACAAGGTTAGTTTAATTTTTACGAAAAATTGGCATCAAATCGATGGATTGTGCATTGTCGATTTTACCTTCATCACTTTCGTGAAACTAATAGACAAGATCGATTAAAATTGAGGGACAAGCGATCGTGTCCGTCAGAAGGTATATTTGATTTTCATAAATATTCATAAAAATATAGTTAGTTGGAATTGTACCCAGGTATCACTACACCAAAATAGACTTTTAGTGACAATTAATTTTTCTTTAAGTGGCAATATTTATTGCCACAAAAATATTTATCGGCATTTAATCTAGAGCAACTTTCACATATAACAAACATAAAAAATCATAATTGTGCTCCATAACAAATTTTATGTTTGCTATGAAGCTTTTGATTTGTATAATTTGCTAGATACATTCAATTTTATACAAATTGTTCAGTTTTTGTATAAATTCATTTATAATTGTAATTTATATAATAAGATCTGTATTTGTATAATTATAAGTATATAAGAAGAAAATATATGTATTTGTATTTGTATATACACTTTTCTCTCGCTTTATACAAACACAAACACATTTTATACATTTTATATCGAAATGTATAAAATGGCTAATTGTATACCGAATCAGATGGCAAAAAAATGGGATGTTTGCTGTGAATTACAAATAAAATAAACTATGGTTATAGCATTTAATTTGAATTAATAGTTTGCTATTTCATACAATTTTCCCTTAATTTATTGTTATTGCATTCAATATCGCTAAAGGCTTTAGTGATATTTATTTAGAGTGCCGATAAACACCAATATTATTGCCGTGAAAAGTAAATACTTTTGGTGGCATTTTTTTAGTGTCAATTACTATTGCCGGTAAAATCACCTTAACATAACTTTAGACAATTTTACTGCTCAATCACACATGCTCTTTGACGAAATATTTTTGTCATTATTATTTATACTCTTCAACTATAATTTTGCACTTCAAAAGTTGACCTTGTCCATCGATTTTTATAAAAAAAATATAAAAAAAATAAAAAAAGAATAACTGTGTTGATTTTCTGTTTTAAAAGAAAAACAATGAACATCCAATATCAACCCAAAACCAATCAAGTTCAAGTCACCAAGGGAGCAAAAGGGGTGGAAGCTCCCAGGAAGGGTAAGAAAAAAAGAATCAAAAAAAAAAAACACCAAAACCAACGGACAAAGTTGAATTTCCCTCGATTTTTTGGACTGGCCTATCTGTCGGTTTTTTTCAGCTAATTATTATTATTATAACCAAGAATAAGTTAAAGATTGAATCCTCACTTAGTTCTTTTTTCTCGGTAAATTCGCCACTTAGTCAGAACAAAAAACCTAAAAATAGTGTGAAGTCACATTTTCAACTATAATTTTTATATATGATATGAAGTAAGTTGATTTTTATCCTTCGAAGATAATGTACTTGTTATGTTTCAATTTATTTATCTTTTTTTTTTGTTGTATTTTGTGTTTTAAGAAGAGTGTCTTTTCTTTTTTGTCAATTCTTTAATTTCATTTTTTTTTCACGTGATATATTTAAAATACAAAATTAAATGTCATTTTGATCAATTCTACTTATCTTTACTTTAATTAAGCCTATTATAAGATTCAATAGTTCTTTTAATTTTTTCTTAAATTATATATCATGTTAAACTAGACAAATAAAATAAATTGAACAAGACGGAATAACATAAAAGTGTAACTCATGAGAAGAGCCTTTCAAATATAGGTAAACAAAGAACAAGTCAAATACAAAAGCTAGCAATAACGCGGAATATTAATTTTGCAATTGGCAGCCAATAGTGACCAAAAAAAGACTTGCATTTGCCTATAAGTATTTCAGTAGCACATTTCTTCTTCTATCATCTAAATAAACATCTATTCTTACTTCTTGGCATCATACATTATACACACTTTCCAAATGATGACTACTTCAAACAAATCTTTTGTTGCTATATTTTCTCTTCTCTTTCTCTCTAGCATGCAATGTCATGCACAACTTTCTTCTACATTCTATGACCGCACTTGCCCTACTGCTCTCACCACTATTCGTACAAGCATAAGACAAGCAATTTCAAGTGAACGTCGCATGGCTGCATCCCTCATTCGTCTTCATTTTCATGATTGTTTTGTTCAGGTTGGTTATATTAGATGCTCATAAATAATCTTTATGTTTCTCTTAGTACTCAAGTTCAAATTATTGGTTTGACGACGTATTTATACTAATTGTAATTTGTGGATTTAACTTTATGTATAGGGTTGTGATGCTTCTATCTTACTTGATGAGACTCCAACAATTGTAAGCGAGAAGACTGCATTGCCAAATCTTGGATCAGCTAGAGGATACGGTATTATAGAAGATGCAAAAAGGGAACTTGAGAAAACATGTCCAGGAATTGTGTCATGTGCAGACATACTTGCAGTTGCTGCTAGGGATGCATCCACTCTCGTAAGTGCTCCTAGTTTTTAAAAAATGCTAGAAAAAGGTATGGTCGGTATATATATACTAATCAATATTATGTTTATTAACAATCAGGTTGGAGGTCCATCATGGACGGTGAAACTCGGAAGAAGAGATTCAACCACTGCAAGTCATACTCTTGCTGAAACTGATCTCCCAGGTCCTTTTGATCCTCTTGATAGGATTATTTCTGGCTTTGCCAACAAAGGTCTTAGCACAAGGGATATGGTTGCTTTATCAGGTAAAACCCTAATTAGCAAATTATTAAACAAAGAATTCTATCGATCATATACTTGTATGTATAGATAAGAAGATCTAACAATTTAAATCATCTTATTCTAGGTGCACATTCAATTGGTCAAGCACAATGCTTCCTTTTCCGCGATAGGATTTACAGTAATGGAACAGACATCGATGCTGGATTTGCTAGCACTAGAAGACGTCAATGTCCTCAAGAAGATCAAAATGGAAACCTAGCTCCACTTGATTTGGTTACACCCAATCAATTGGATAACAATTACTACAAGAACTTGATTCAAAGAAAAGGTCTTCTTCAATCTGATCAAGTCCTTCTTAGTGGCGGGTCAACGGATAGCATTGTTACTGAATATAGCAACAACCCTCGCACATTTGCCTCTGATTTTGCTGCAGCTATGATTAAAATGGGAGATATTAGTCCTCTAACTGGTCAAAATGGGATCATAAGAACTGTTTGTGGAGCTATAAATTGATTTTTTCACTTATAAGTATATTTATATTAATTATTTGGATTTATTTTCTCTATGTAATGTGTTTAAAGAATGAAATAAACTCCGTGTGATTCTCTAATGAAGTTAAAATTTCTACCTAATGTTTCACAAATATATTACACAAGGCAAAGAGGGAAAAAAGATCTAACCACAAAAAACAAAATAATTATAATAATGGGTCCATCGAGATGTGTGAATTCAAGATATGAAATAAACTCCGTGTAAAGATTGTACTTTATATTACACGTGAATTCAAGATATGTGAACAAGATACCGCTTGACAAAATGATATATATATATATATACTTAACACATATACAAACTCATGAGATGTACTAGTCAACCACATGTAAGGGACCGGATAGATAATACACTAAAATACAGTAGAAGATAATAAACTATAAAGTAAAAAAAAAAAAGCAAGGAGTTATACGTGAAAACCTCCTTATTCAAGGGAGGAAAACCACGATCAATCACACTAGATTTTCATCAGTTTTCACCATTTTCAAGCAACAAGTGAATACAGACTCCAAATACACATAAATAAATTAAACTCTTAATCTCACCACATGTAATAGCCCTATTACGAAGAGAGCCAAAACAATACCTCTATTTCCCACTATATTAACTAACTCTAATTAATATAGACTTCAATCACACACCACACAGTTAAATCTAATTATGCTTATTATTTTTTCTCACAACAAAGACTTGATGCGTTCCTTTATAGATTAGAAACAGATCTTACAAGTTCACCACAACCCAAGTGTTCAATAACAACACTTAGAAGACACTCTTGATAACTCTATCAGGTCTCTTAAGGTTGTTGAAGGTTTGAATTCTTTAAAGACAAAAAACACCTTTTAATATTTTTGCTTTTAATGTCTTAACTGAGTTGTTCCATGTCAAATGAAGATATATTATCCTCTGAACAAAACAATCTAGCGTTCTCTGATTGGTTGAGTACACTGTTCTCGTTTCTTGTGTTCACCAACCACGTCAGAGAGGACCACCCTTTATAGTTTTTCACTATTTGACTTAAGATACCTGATCACCTATGAGATCAGGTTGCAGATCACCTATGCATGGGATCAGGTTGCAGATTTCTGAGTATCATCAAAACTTCGAATTCTAACATTTCCCCCCTTTTTTGATGATGACAAACAAACACTTTATTATTTCCCTTCCATCAATATTTTCTAGCATACATATTCCTATGTCACATGTTAATTAGATTCCCCCTGACACCAATACCATTCTTCTCCCTTTTGACATCATAAAAAAATTAAAGTAGTAAACATAAGCAAGATGTCAAGCAAAAACACAATGAATCCATAGACAAAGGGCAACACAAAACATGAGTAACTAAGCACATAGAGAAGAATCAACACAGCAAAACAACAACGGAATGTATCATCAATAGAAGGAAAATATCCACCATATTGACTGTAAGTGAAACGACAAAAAATAACAAAGTCATAGAGCCACTACAAAAACAAAGGATCGGGAAGGACTTTAAGACGGAGGGGGTTGGGGGACAAGAGATTTTAGGATCAGGTTTATGCGGGTGTTCTCATCCTCATGGACTTGGATAAGCTTTTGGGTTAGAGACTTGACCTCAGCGTCCAATTTGGCATTTGATTCAACCAACTTAACATTGCGAGCCTTTAGTGCTTCAACATTCTCTTGCCCACATGTACTTGGACCTGGTCCTGAGATTGTTCCTTTTGAAGTTGTGCTTCAAGCCATATAATCTCCAATTCTTTTACATCCAGCAGGGTAGTAAGATCTTCCATTTCCCTATTTAGCACTTCTTGTTGTTGAAGAAGCTCAGACACCTAAGACTTAGATTTCACCTTTCCCTCAATGCATTCACACTTAATTAAGGTAGACATGGAGAAGGCCTGTTTTTATTGTTCCAGTAATTCCTTTGTCAAGGGGAATATTTAAATGTTTGAAGACTGAGTTCAATAGATACCCATAGATAACATGATGCCTATCTTTCGCCATCATAACCCAGTGCGTATGCTCCAGCATAATCCCATGAAGATTCATGGTTTCAAATTTGTTTAACAATTCCATGAGAAACAATTTTGCTGAAGAAGCCATAGTCCTTTTTTTCGGTGTGAGACAAAAGTACTTTGTTTACAAATTCAAAATACAATTGGTGTTCACCCGTAAGGATTTCTTCAGAATCCCAGAAGACCCGAGATCTTCTACTTTGACAACTGACTTAACTTATGAATCAGATGGCATACACCCTTCTACCGACCCGACCCTCTTACGTGGAACTTCTAAAATGATACTCTCATGATCTAAATGGATATCTACCCCATGAACCTGAGTGTCAATGATACCATCATCATTAAGTAGCATTTTTTAATAGAACTCACAAACTTCTGGTTCATGTAGGAAAGAAACAAGCAATTCAAATAGATGCTCTCGATCTTGTAAAGACACATGTTCAATAAGGCTTCTCATGCATGGTTTATCCAGAACATCCGGATCAAACACCCTGCCATTTAAAACCTTTTGGTTTCGAGAGTAGTTAGTCGCTTCTCCCTAGTTGAAACTTTACCACCCTTTCCCTTTTTTAGTAGGAAAACCAAGTCCCTTCACATAGTTAGATCTAGGTTCCACTATTTTTTCCACAAGTTCTACTACCTCTTCCGTAGAGTTCTTTTTATCCTTCTTCTTTCTCTTCGTCACACCCCTTGACTTTGATTCTGGTTGTCTTAATCTTTTTCCCATATACAACCTTTTTATCTTGTTCATTGCTTGTACTATATCCTCAGATTTAGTAGAGCTATTATTCGGCTTTTGTGACACATCGACTAGGTCAGTAGGCAGAACTAGTTTATCTTCAAAGACGCAGTAGTTTTCCTCTTGCGTCTGTGCTAAGTTGTTTGTGCCTTGTTGGCAGCCATGGCGTCATTTAACAACTTATTTTGAGCTCCGCAAGTGGGATAACTTTTGACAATTTTTGAGGGAGAAGATTCAATCATTTTCCCTTTTCCTTTGTCGGGACTTGAAATTTTCCAGAGAACCAACTTCTTAGACAACTATTGTTGTTGTGAATCCTTGGATGCCAGATAGGGCTGATCTACCATGTCTGTTGGAGCATGGTCTTGTTCATTTGCTCCTTGCCTACCCTTCATTTTCCAGACTAGAGGAAATTATCCTCATTTCCCACCACATCCTCTTGAACAAAATCCGGGTGTAATCGAGTGTCTGGAGTGTGATCAAACAAAGCAACCATGTTGTGTTCAACTGGATCTAGCGATTTGTATCCTTCTTTAGAAAACAGAGGTGGAATATCTCCCTTCATATCAGATAGGCTTTGCACGACCCAATCCTTCCTGCGACTAAGATATTCGACTCCGTCCCCTTTTCTATTGGGAGATCTCCATCGAATAGTCATTCTGACATAGTTGATGACACATGGCAAGGTTGGGATGAGACTTTTGATTCAATAGATAACTTCTGAACATGGGGTTGTACTATAGATCATGCCTCTAAATGAATAGAGCCACCAAAAGAGTTATCTTAGGAAGAAGTGAGAGCTAGAGTGGGAGAACAAGAGAGGTTTTCATTTGAGAGAGGAGTTGAATTATGGGGTCTACATTTTGAGGGAGTAAGACTTCGATGGTAGGAGTAGTTGACTCACCAGTTTTACTTACTCTGCATACTGGAGTAGAAAGAGAGGGAATCTCAGGCAAGGTTTGAAGTATTGAACTCAAAATGATTGGGATATTCGACTTCTGGAGCTATGAGTTCTTTGGGAGATAGAATGGATTTCGACATGTTTAAGAACATATGAAACTAATTTTGAAGAAAGAATTTCATCGATCATATACTTGTATAGATAAGAAGATGTAACGATTTAAATCATCTTCTTCTAGGTGCACATTCAATTGGTCAAGCACAATGTTTCCTTTTCTGCGATAGGATTTACAGTAATGGAACAGACATCGATGCTGGATTTGCTAGCACTAGAAGACGTCAATGTCCTCAAGAAGATCAAAATGGAAACCTAGCTCCACTTGATTTGGTTACACCAAATCAACTGTCTTCTTCAATCAGATCAAGTCCTTCTTAGTGGTGGATCAACAGATAACATTATTACTGAATATAGCAACATCCCTCGAGCATTTGCATTTGATTTTGCTGCACCCATGATTAAAATGGGAGATATTAGTCCTCTAATTGATCAAAATGGGATCATAAGAACTGTTTGTGGAGCTATAAATTGATTTTTCACTTATAAGTATATATTTATATTAATTATTTGGATTTATTTTCTCTATGTACAACAACAACAACAACATACCCAGTGAAATCCCACTAGATGGGGTCTGGGGAGGGTAGAGTGTACGCAGACCTTACCACTACCTCGTGGAGGTAGATTTTCTCTATGTAATGTGTTGAAATAATGAAATAAACTCTGTGTGATTCTCTAATGAAGTTAAAATTTCTACCTAATGTTTCACAAATATATTACACAAGGCAAAGAGGGGAAAAAAACCTAACCACGAAAAACAAAATAATTATTATAATAATGGGTTCATCGACTTGAATTAAAAAAAAGAGTAACTTTAGATACATGTTTGTCTGAGATCATGAAAACTAGAATCAAAGTTGATTAAGAAATAAACTTTGGAGCACTCTTGATTAATAAAATAAATTGGAATACATATTGTTTGTATCTGTTATTTCATGTATTCAGATTAGCAAATCAGAAAAATAATAAAAGATGAAAAGAAAAAATACAAAGAACTATCCGAGTCCACATAACCCACTGTGTGTCCTTAACAAATTTAATCCCCTCAAGTACCTGAGGTTGCAGATTAATTCCTCCCAAGATAAAACAGATTAACCATTAAAGAAGTAGCGGTACCTCAAACTTCGATAATTTCAGCTAACTCAAATGACAGCAACGAATCACACACACAAACACGATCGATTTTGTTTTGTAAGAAATGTATGCAAAAGAGGGGAAGAATTCAATGATGAAAAATGAGAGAAAGTCTCTCTATTTATAGCCAACAAAGGGTAAAGGTCACAACTCTTAGGAAAGAAGACAACCTTTCAGAAAGGTCACAAAAGTTTGGAAAAGGCACAACCTTTCAAATGGTCACAACCCTTTAGAAAGGACACAACCTTTCATAAAGGTCACAACCCTTCGGTATAGTCACAATCCTTCAAGTGAGTCAGTACCCTTCATTTCCTGTTCACACCTTTAAAACCCAACAATCCCCCACATGAATAGGGAATGACTATTGTTAAAACATATGCATGAAAAACTGTGTGATTTGTAAGTAAGGATTGATTGCATCGGGATAAGTGGGTTTCCCTCTGAAATTTTCATAGTGAACATATATCGGATATACTCGGTCAATCAGTAGATTTGATATCTTTGAACTGTCGAGCTTTGGTGTATACCTAGACAACATAAGTCACACATCAACCCTTGAACTGCTTTTGGTTCTCATTGTTTTGTTCGTTTAAGCCATGAACACGTCTTGGTTTATAAGTGTGTAGAGAACTGACCTTACCAGATTCTCCTTGAAGCGGCTTACACTTCACACTTACATAGGTGATTTCTAAATGTGTTATCCCGTAGATACACGATTTGATATACCCTATATCAAACTTAGAAACCATTAAAAAGTCCTAATGCCTTTATCCTTGTTACTGAACATTGTCTTATCATGAGAATGGACCATAAAAGAAATATTTTGACAATGTTGAATCGTCATTAATAACTTTGTTTGATCTCCTTGAAGCTAGATCTTGGGATCTCTAGTCTTCTAGGTAGAGTTACCGCCACCATGACTTGTCCTCGGCCATAGTCCCAATCCCTTTGATAATCTATCAACTCCCTCTCTAGTTCGGCCTTTTATAAGTGGATCCGACACATTATCCTTTGACTTTACATAGTTAATTATGATAATTCCACTAGAGAGTAGTTCTCTAACGATATTATGTCTACGTCATATATGACGAGACCTTCCGTTATACATCATGCTCCATGTCCAACCTATTGCAAATTAACTCTCACAGTGTATGCATACTGGAGCTAAAGGTTTGAGCCAAAAATCTTTCAAGAAATTTCGGAGTCATTCAAATTCTTCACCGGCCTTATCTAGAGTGATAAGCTCAGATTTCATAGTAGAGAAAGCGATACATTTCTGTTTGGAAGATTTCCAAGAGATTGCTTATCCACAAAGAGTAAATCCATATCCACTCGTGGATTTTACTTCATTTGACCTAATAATTCAATTTGCATCACTATATTTTTCCAATACTGTTGAATATTAGTTATAATGCAAAACAATAGTTGTTAAGTATGTTTTAAATACTCCAAAACTATTTTCACTGTCATCCTATGAGTTTGATTGAGATTACTCGTGAACCGACTCAGTTTACTAATAGCACGTGTCATTTCTGACCGCGTACACTTCATAATATATATCATACTTCTCAATACTCTAAAACAATCCAATTGGAGTCACTTTTGCCTTCATTCTTTTGAAGTACAAATCTCACATTTATTGGAGTCTTGACAATATTGAAATCCAAATCCTTGAACTTGTCAAGTACCTTTTCAATCACATCAGTAGCTTAAATGTATTTCATATTGAAGTTAATTTCTAACATATGCTTAGTAGCATTTATGTCAGAAATGTCTCTTTTAATGATCAACATGTCATCAACATAAAAATAAATAATGACCTTGTGATTTGAATGTCTTTAATGTAAAAACATTTATCACATTCATTAATCTTGAATTCATTTGCCAACATAGTTTGGTCAACAATCTTTCTTTTCTTTACCAGGAACCACAAAGCCCTCGGGTTGTTCCATGTAAATTTCTTCCTCCAATTTTTCATTTTTAAGAAAAATATTTTCACATCCATTTTGACGAATTTGAATGCCATATACTGGAACTAGCGCAATCAACATCTGACTTGATGTATCCTAGTTAGTGGCTATTACGTGTCAAAATATTCAAGGCTTTCTTATTGTCTAAAGCTTATAACAACAAGTCTTGCTTTGTAATTGTCAATAGTTCCATCAACTTTCTTTTCCTTTTGTAGATCCACTTTGAACCCAAAAGTTTATTTCCTGGAGGAAGATCAACCAACTCTCAAGTACGGTTGCTCAAGATTGAATCTATCTTACTATTGACAGCCTCTTTCCAAAAAAAAAAAAGATTCCACAGAGAGCATAACTTCTTCGAATTTATGAGAGTCATTTTCAAGAAGAAATATTACAAAATCAAACTCGAAGGAAGTAATTTGTCCATTGACATTTACTACGCCTCTAAATCTCTTTATTAAGTACATTCTCCTTTGGTTCATTCCAAGGTCGTTTAGACCTTTCACTTAACTATCTGATGGTTCGAACATATGAACCATAAATTGACATGTTTTACCATTTTATAGCATATCCAATGAACATACAATCTACAGTCTTAGGTCCTATTTTTACCAGTTTGGGAATAGTTCCCTCATTTCCAGTTCTCATATGGAATAGACTATATTGAAAATTGTTTGATCACTATCTTTCAAGAGTTATTGCTTGTATATACTTTAAGGGACGACAAACATTCTCTATCAGGATACAACAAAGCCTGAACAAACAAAACTTTTTGCTGCTCCCTTTCTTAAAAAACAAAAGTTTTTTTATTTGTTACTCCCTTTACTAACAAACAAAACTTTTTGTTTCTCTCTTTCTGAACAAACAAACTTTTTGTTGTTCTGTTTTGCTATAATGATAGCACCGCCCACAAATTTTGTGGTAAACTTGAACTTATAAATATGACATTTAACATTTCCTTCAAAGTTCGGTTTTTTTCATGTCAACAATTTCATTAGATTAAGGTGAGAATGTGCAGTAATTTGATGGATGATTCCATTTTCCAAATATATTTCTGCAAAAGAAGATTCATAATCTCCACATCTACCACTTCTAATTATGACAATCTTTTTATCCAATTGATTTTCAACTTCAGTTTTATATTGTCTATATGTTTCTATTGCTTCATCCTTACCATTTAGCAAATAAACATAATAATATCTAGTGCAATTGTCAATAAAATTTATGAAACATTTTTTCCCACCATGAGATGGTGTTGACTTCATATCACAAATGTCAGTGTAAATCAATTCTAAGGTATTAAAATTCCTTTCAACAATACATACTTGACATTTTGATTTATTGCACTAGAAGTTAGGCAAAACTTCTACGTTGATCAGTTTTTGTAAGGTTTTGTAATTGACATGTCCCAATCATTTATGTGACAAACAATTTGATTCAAGCAAGTAAGAACAAACAAAAATACTAAGTTTGAAAAGACCTTCTGTGAGGTAACCTTTTCTCACAAATATTTTGTTCTTTACTTTTTATAACTTTCTCAAAATATAGACATTGTTTTAGAGTCAAACACTTTGCCATATGTCCTTTTCAGAAGGACCTTTCCATAATATTCAATTTGTTATAGAATTACCCATGACCATAGTCTCATCGGTCCAATAAGGGCAATATGACCCAAATGTTTGTTTTACAACACAAACATAACATATCACTTTTCACCAATGTTCATGTCTATACAAAATAAATTATTTTAATAGACATATCTTTTCATGAAAAATCACAATATTTTAAGTGAAACTTTTTCATCAAAGAATACAATTCTTTTGAACAAGTAATATAATTTTGTGGTTTTATACTAGTCATATCATATACTAGTAAAGAGAGACTCAACGATCACAATATCAAATATACTCCAAGAATTTTGTGGGTCTAACATAAAGAAGATTGTCATCAAATTTCATATCTTGTACTTTCAAATTTAAATTAGATAGTAAGTCTAATTTTGTCTTTATCACAAGTAAAGCACCCCCACATTTTAAATATGTTCTCAAAAATATTTTTCAAGTATTTGAAATTATTTTTCACATTTTTTTTTCATGCTTTCAAATTGTACGCCATCAAAATACACATTGGCAACACGAAGCTTTCTTTTGGAGATTTAATCCATAGAAACACCCATTGCAAGCATAAAAAATCACTAACTTTATGTCACTAGTGTTTTTGTTTTCCCTTTCTGTCACAACTAGACAAACCACGTAGTATTTAGAATACTAACAATAAAGATTCAATCTTTATACCACTTGTTTCTAGTTTAAAGATGAAGTTTTTATATTCTTCTAATCGTTAACCGAATGAACCTTGAATTCTGATAAAGTTTTTAAATTCTTCGAATCAGTTTCACATTCAGACAAAGTAGTAAACCAAAAAGGTTTTAACCTCCACAAACCTCAAATACAACACGGTTTCTAGCTAACGATAAAGATTGTATCTTTTTCAAATCATTTAACCTTAATATTCCTGACGAAGATTTTGTACTCTTCAAGTCAAAATATTCATTCAAACAGAATATTTAACAAATTGGTGAAGTTTTGATATTCTTCAAACCAATGCACAATCTGATTTGTTCGTGAAGTTCTTATATTCTTCAAACCAAAAGAGAGAAAAAAATCAAAAGATTTTAGTCTCCAAAAGTCAAACACAATCAAAATTCACTTGGAGTAGAAAACTACAAAAGTTTTTTCTTCCTCTTCTAAACAGAATACATATTAATAATAATAAGACATATTTTGAGATCATCACATGATGACCATCTATCCTAACATTTATGAAATAAATTTCATAACTTATAAAGGATAGAAAAAAAATGATCAAGGGAAATAAAGATAGAACCTAATTTTTGCTCTCATTGAAACATATTCTATCTGTTAGCAATGATTCCATGCAAGTCACTTTTTTTGCTATTTTTTTTCTTTCTCAGTTTCCATCATATTCCTATTTTTCTCAAGAAAATATTTAATTTCAACAAGAAACTAAACTCATGTTCAAATATTGTTAGGAGACAACATTTGTTTATTTACTTCTTCTCATAGTTATATAAAATCAAGAATATAGGAAAAGTAATTAAAGTGCTCATCATCTTAGCCTTTATGCACAAAATAACTTTTCTCATTGAAAAGAAAACTAAAGGGGTGCAATGTTTGAATGCATTTGGGAAGAAAATAAAAATAATCTTACCCATCCAAAGAAAATTTACTACAGAAAATATACTCGAACATATTAAAATAGTACTAATTCATCCCAAATCTCTTTTATCGTATGATAAAATAATTCTCTTTTTCATCTTGTTTTTCCCAATAAGAAGAACACAGAAAATAGATGTAATTTCCTTACCACAGAAAATAGCAACAAAATTAAATTTCTTAAGCTTGTTATCTCCTGTATTCAGATTAGCAAACCAGTAAAATAACAAAAGATGAAATGAAAAAACACAAAGAACTATCTGAGTCCACAGAACCTACTGTGTGTCCTTAAGAAATTTAATCCCCTCAAGTACCCGAGATTGCAGATTAATTCCTCCCAAGATAAAACAGATTAACCATTAAAGAAGTAGCGGTACCTCAAACTTCGATAATTTCAGCTAACTCAAATGACAGCAACGAATCACACAGAGACACGATCGATCGATTTTGTTTTGTAAGAAATGTATGCTAAAGAAAGGAAGTATTTAATGATGAAAAGTGAGAGAAAACCTCTCTATTTATAGCCAACAAAGGGTAAAGGTCACAACTCTTAGGAAAGAAGACAACCTTTCAGAAAGGTCACAACACTTTGGAAAAGGTACAACCTTTCAAACGGTCACAACCCTTTAGAAAGGACACAACCTTTCATAAAGGTCACAACCCTTCAGTATAATCACAACCCTTCAGGTGAGTCAGAAACCTTCATTTCCTGTTCACACCTTTAAAACCCAATAGTATCAAGATATGGTTGGGAAATAAATTAAAGGAAGAAGACCACTTTGTTGTATTTTTAATTGTAGAGATAGAAGTGGCAAAGGGCTGATATTTATTCACATGAATTCAAAATATGTGAACTTTATTGAATCAAGATACCGCTTAACAAAATGATATATAGTCAATTTGTGAACACATATACAAACTCATGAAATGTACTAGTCAACCACATCTAAGTGACCGGGTAGATAATACACTAAAATGCAGTAGAAGATAATAAACGATAAAGTAAAAAAAATAACCAGAAGTTTTACGTGAAATCCTCTTAGCTCAAGGGAGGAAAATCACAATCTGTCATACAAGATTTTCATCAGTTTTCACTATTTTCAAACAACAAGTGAATACGGATTCCAAATGCACATAAATAGATTAAACTCTTAATCTCACCACATGTAATAGTCCTATTACAAAGAGAGCCAAAGCAATACCTCTATTGCGCACTATAGTAACCAACTCTAATTAATATACACTTCAATCACACCCAACACAGTTAACTCTAACTATGTTCATTGTTTTTTTTCAAAACAAAGACTTGATGCGTTCCTTTATAGATTAGAAACAGCTCTTACAAGTTCACCACAACCCAAGTGTTCACTACACTTAAAAGACTCTCGATAGTCTCTTAAGGGGTGTTGAAGGCTTGAGTTCTTAAAAGATAAAACACACCTTTCCATATTTTTGCTTTTAATGTCTTGATTAGGTTGTTTCACGTCAAATGAAAATATATTATCCTCTGAACAAAACAATCTAGTGTTCTCTGATTGGTTGAGTACACTATTCTCGTTTCTTGTGCTCACCAACCACGTCAAAGAGGACGTACCCTTTATATTTGTTCACTATTTGACTTAAGATACCTGATCACCTATGGGATCAGGTTGCAAATTTGTGAGTATCATCCAAACTTCGAATTCTAACATTTCCTCCCTTTTTGATGATGACAAGCAAACGATTTTTCCTTTCATTAATATTTCCCAGCATACATCCCCCTGTCACCTGTTAATTAGATTCCCCCTGTCACCAATACCATTCTTCCCCCTTTTGACATCATAAAAAGTTAAAGTAGTAAACATAAGCAAGATGTCAAGAAAAAACACAATGAATACATAGACAAAAAGAAACACAAAACATGAGTAACTAAGCACATAGAGAAGAATAAACACAACAATAGAAGGAAAATATCCACCATACTAATTGTAAGTGAACCGACAAAAAATAACAAAGTCACAGAGCCAATGTCAGATACAAAAACAAAGGATCGGGAAGGACTTTAAGATGGAGGGGGTTGGGGGAAAAGAGATTTTAGGATCAGGTTCATGCGCATGTTCGCATCCTTGTGGACTTGGAGAAGCTTTTAGGTTAGAGACTTGACCTTATCATCCAATTTGGCATTTGATTCAACCAACTTAACATTGTGAGACTTTAGTGCTTCAACATTCTCCTACCCAAAGGTACTTGGACCTGGTCCCTGAGATTGTTCCTTCTTCCTCTAAAGCAGTTCTTCAAGACTCGTAATCTCTAATTCTTTTACAGCCACCAGGGTAGTAACATCTTCCATTTTCCTATTTAGCACTTCTTGTTGTTGAAGAAGCTCGGAGACCTGTGACTTATACATCACTTTTCCCTCAATACATTCACATTCAATCAAGGTAGACATGGAGAAGTCCCATTTTATTGCTCCAGCAACTCCTTTGCCAAGGGGCAGATTGAATGTTTGAAGACTCGGTTCAATAGATACCCATAGGCCATAACATGACGCTCATCTTTGGCCGTCATAACCCAGATCATATGCTCCATAATAATCCCATGAAGATTCATGGTTTCACATTTGTCTAACAATTCCATAAGAAACAAATCTGTTGAAGAAGCCATAGTCCTTTTTTTTTGTGCGAGGCAGGAGTACTTTGCTTACAAATTCAAAAAAACAAATGGTGTTCATCCTTAAGGATTTCTTCGGAATCCCGGAGGACCTGATATCTTCTACTTTGACAACTGACTTAACATACGAATCAGATGGCACACACCCTTCTACCGACCCGACCCTCTTACATGGAACTTCTAAAATGATACTCTCATGATATAAATGAATATCTACCTTATGAACCTGAGTGTCAATGCTACCATCATCATTAAGTAGCATTTTGTAATAAGACTCGCGAACTTCTGGTTCATGTAGGAAAGAAACGATCCATTTAAATAGATGCTCCCAATCTTGTAAAGACACATAGTCGACAAGGCTTCTCATGCATGGTTTATCTAGAACAGACAGATCAAACACCCTACCATTTAAAACCTTTTGGTTTCGAGAGTAGTTACTTGCTCCTCCCAAGTTAAAACTTTACCGCCCTTTCTATTTTTAGTATGAAAACTAGGTCCCTTCACATACTTAGACCTAGGTTCCACTACTTCTTCCACAAGTTCTACTACCTCTTCCACAAACTTATTTTTATCTTTCTTCTTTCTCTTCGTCACACCCCTTGACTTTGAATCTGGTGTCTTAATCTTTTTTCGATCTACAACCTTTTTGATTTTTTTCACTGCCCATACTATATTCTCAGATTCAGTAGCGCTATTATTCGGCTCATGCGACACATCGACTAGGTTCATAGGTAGAACTAGTTTGTCTTCAAAGACGTGATGGTTTTCCTCTTGCGTCTGTGCTGAGTTGTTTGTGCCTTGTTGGCAGCCATGACGTCATTTAAAAACTTCCTTTAAGCTCCGCAAGTGGGATAACTTTTGAATATTTTTGAGGGAGCAGATTCAATCATTATCCCTTTTCCTTTGTCGGGCCTTGAAATTTTCCCGAGAACCAACTTCTTAGACAATTGTTGTTGTTGTGAATCCTTGGATGCCAGAAAGGGCTGAGCTACCATGTCCGTTGGAGCATGATCTTGCTCATTTGCTCCCCGCCTTACCTTTCTTTTTCCATACTAGAGGAAATTATCCTCATTTTCCGCCACGTCCTCTTGAACAAAATTCGGGTGTAATCAAGTGTTTGGAGTGTGACCAAACACAGGAACTATGTTGTGTTCAACTAAATCTGGCGATTTGTACCCTTCTTTAGAAAACGGAAGTGGAATATCTCCTTTCATATAAGTTAGGATTTGCACGACCCAGCCCTCCCCTGCGACTAAGATATTCAACTTCGTCTCTTTTTATATTGGGAGATCTCCATCGAATAGTCATTCTGACATAGTTGACGACAGAGGGACAAGTTGGGATGCGACTTTTGATTCAATAGATAACTTCTCAATGTGGGTTGTACTACAAATTGTGCCTCTAAACGAATAGAGCCACAAAGAGAGTTCTCTTAGGAAGAAGTGAGGACCAAAGTGGGAGAACAAGAGAGGTTTTCATTTGAGAGATGAGTTGAACTGTGGGGTTCTACATTTTGAGGTAGTAAGACTTCGATGGTAGGAGTAGTTGACTCACCAGTTTCACTTACTCCACATACTGGAGTAGAAAGAGAGGGCATCTCAGGCAAGGTTGAAATAATGAACTCAAAAATGATTGGAAGATTCGACTTCTCGAGCTATGAGTTCTTTGGGTGAGGGAGTGGATTTCGACATGTTAAAGATTAGATGAAAGAGATTTTGAAGAAATTGAGAGAGATTTAGGGTGTGTTTGGTATGAAGGAAAATGTTTTCCTGAAAAACAAGTGTGGGGGGGGGGGGGGAGGGGTGGCTGGGGAGGATCGAAGGTAGGGATGAAAAAATAAAATTTTGAAGTAGAAAATATTTTTTTAAAACTAACTTAAATTTTCTTTAAGGGGGTGGGGGGCTGATGGGGGGAGGGGCGAGGGCAGGGCGTGGGGGTGGGGGTAAATATATAAAAAATGAAAATTAGAAATATCTATTAAAAATAACTTTTAATATTTTTTTTTTGGGGAGGGGGTGGTGGTAGGGGCTAGGGTGAGGGTAGTGTAAAACAAATTGAAGTTAAAAACGAGCTTTTTTTTGGGGTGGGGGGTGGAGTAAAACAAATTGAAGTTAAGCAAATTGAGTTTATACCTGCAGAAGATACTGAGTCGAATTGATAAATGAATGCTAGAAAAAAAAAAGCAAACGTAGGGTAATTATGAAATTAATAAGACAATGAAATTATTTTAGTAATTAGAGCCAATGCTAGAAATTAAAACAAGGCATTGAGTGAAAAACAAAATTACAAAAAAGATATTTGAGACTTCTCATGGGACAAAAACTTTTTTCTTTATGGACCTAACTAAATAGGATCAACATTAATTATTTTTATAACTAAATCAAAGAACTTAAAAATATTCATATGATTTTTTGAACTTATCTACTCAATGATATGAGGTACACACACAAAGCACGTGCCCAGAAACTAATATTATTAAAAGTGGCAAGCTTTGAAGCACAAAGTTGAATTAATTTTTTACCCTTTATTTTAAAACTCTTTTTATAATATTTTTCTCTCTCTTTCCAACAATACTTGTCCACTATTAATTTTGCACACTTGTTAACACTCTATAAATAGAAGAGTACTTTTACTATATTACACTTTTAATATAGTAAATACAATTTCTTGAAAAATGTAATAGATTAATGGGAAAATGCATAAGTACTCCCCTGAACTATCCCCGAAATCTCAGAGACACACTTATACTATACTAAGGTCCTATTATCCCCTTGAACTTATTTTATAAATAATTTTCTACCCTTTTTCGGCCTACGTGGCACTATCTTCTGGGCCCAGCGTGTGTTGACAATTTTTTCAATGATAGTGCCACGTAGGCCGAAAAGGGGTAGAAAATTATTTATAAAATAAGTTCGAAGGGGTAATAGGACCTTAGTAAAGTACAAGTGTGTCTCTAAGATTTCGGGCATAGGTTGGGGGTACTTGTGCATTTTCCCTAGAATAATTAATGATAAGGATAAATTAGGAACTAAGTGTAAAATTATCCATTGATTTCATAAAATAAACAAGTATTGTTGAACATCCCAAAATAATATAGTGAACAACTATTGTTGGATAAAGGGAGTATTTACTAAAAGTAAATTGCTATTGCAATACATATTATTAGACCATTAAATATTTTATAATGAATTCTTTAGCTGAGAAATTAAATTTATATTAACTTTTTTCAATTTGTTGGATTTAATATTATATTTAATACTTATTGTGAATATAGAGTATAAAAAATTATCATTTAAATATCTTAATTGTAGTATTAAATGTGCTCAAGTGTTTCCCACTTCAATTTCCAAAGATGATTTAAACGTTGCATTGAAAATGGAAGAATGAAATACTATTATGGAATGAAAGAAACTAGAAAGAGAAATTAAAGAGAGAATGAATGATAACTCTTTGTATTGATTCTTGCATTGAATCAAATAGAAGAGTACATCCCTATTTATAAATAATTAAGGAGAATTCTTCTAAAAGGAGAATCCTTCTAGATACTAAACTAAAATAAAACTAAATATTTTGCAATTAATGTAAACCCTAGACTTGAAAGGAAATTAAATACTATAAAATATTTTTAGACTAAAAAGAAAAAGTAAAAAGATTCTACCAAATTTCAACAAATACTCCCTCTGTCCGTAATTATTTGTCTACTTTTTATTTTTTAGTTGTCCCTAATTACTTGTCCATTTTGACAAATCAAGAAAGAACAATTTTTTTATAGCTATTATATCCTCAATTAATTTCATTGAAAAAGGTAGAACTTTTAAAAAATCTTAAGTTTTTAATTCATTCACTTCATAATTAATAGGGGTAAAATGGTAAACTCACTATGTCAATTATTGTTTTCTTAATAGGTGTGGACAAGTAATTGGGAACCGAGGGAGTAATATTTAAGTCTGTACCAACAAAATTCATATGCATTAAACTTTATTTTCATCTAGCTTAATTTTTTTCTTAAGGTTTTGTTATTATTTCTTTTCTTTGTCTTAAAACTTAAAATATGATGTATTACTCTTTAAGATCAAGAATTTATTAATTTTTCTACTATATTTTCTTTATTTCTCTATTAGTTTTGTTTCAAGTAGATCAAAAATCATGTTTTTTAACAATAAATGAGGTATTTATTTGTTTTAAATTTTATATGCAACCTCTATTATTTACCATATCACTTGCCTTATACTTTTTAGTAGTTAAAGGGTATTTATTTGCTATGAAGTTCTATTGAGTGTGATATATTTATCTTCAAGTTAATTGGATTCTTTATATTTTTCTTTTGATTCTCTTGCAATGCAATCTCTTTTCCTTTTGATTTTTTCATTATAATTGTACTTATAATTTATTCTTATGCCTCTTAATATTATTCATTATGCACTATATATCCCCCAAATTGAATTTTGTACATACTTTAGTTTGCATGTCCAAATATACATTTTGTTAATTTTTAAGAATAGGTTATTGAAAATGAAAGAACTGAAGTTGTTTTTCTAATCATGTAATGAGGTAATTTTCAAGGTTATAATCTTAGGCATATCCTATCCGTTACAGAGAAACTTCTTATTTGATGAATCTAGAAATTTGTCATTTGAACAAGTCTTTACTTGTAAATTATCTATTGTGTATCCTTTCGAAGTACTTTCCTATATAAGAGATAAATGTGCAACACACATTTTTATAGACTAGTATTTTTATAAATATATACAAATAATATGGGGTACATGCGCAAAGCGTGTATCCAGAGACTATTTATTCATAAATATAAATAGTTAAAAAGATAAACATTAATAGTGCAGAATATAATTTTATTGGTCAAGTTTTATATTTGCAAAAAAAAAGGAATTTGAAATCCTACATTTTGGAGAATTCAGAATTTGAAATTACGCTTTGAAGTTTGACATACACATTTCAGGGCATATGAGAGAATAGCTCTAACATTGCAGCAAAGTATTCCCATTTGCTTGAATTTCATTTAAAAATCCACATACATAACTTTTTCATTTACAAATAAAAAGCTTAACCCAAAGTAGTCCTCATAAATTCGAATTCTGTAAAAAAAAATTGTTCCATCGTAAGCACCCCTCACTTTCAACCCGAAGGTTGCGAGTTCGAGTCACCAAGGGAGCAAAAGGGATGGGAGCTCCTAGAGAGGATTGAAAAAAAAAAGACTATGATCGCCCAACCATTATTTTGCTCCTGGAGACTCACATGACACACCACCAACACCTAGCAGATGAACTTAGTTTCATTGTTATAACTAATGTTCCGGCGATTGGAGGTTGTTGAGGAATGGCTTTATTTTGGAAAAATGACTTCATTGTTGTCGATGGACTTGCAATCAATAGCGAGGAGATGTATTGCACCATTAAGGTACAATGATGTTATTTTATGCTATTTATGTTAGTGCATAAAATAACGTCATTGTACCTTAATGGTGCAATGTATCTCCTCTCTATTAGTTGCAACTCCATTGACAACAACGGAGTCCTTTTTCGAAACTAAAGTCTTTCTCCACAATCTCTAATAGCCGGAACATTAACTATACCAATGAAGCTAAAATCATCTTCTAGGTATTCATAGTGTGTCCTGTGAGTCTCCAAGAGGAAAACCATGGTTGGACGATGATAGTCAAGCAAAGAGAAAAATATTTTATAAAAGTCGAATTGCTCAGAGCCACGTCCATTTCATATCATAAGATTCATTTCGGGGTTTATTCATTGTCGCCATCATCATATGTACTATGGAGTGTTGGTACTAAAAAGATTGCGACATTTTGAGGGCCCCATCTCTGGCCACGATTGGGGTGGCTGGTCAACAAAATCTGAAATAGTACTATTCAATATTAGCGGTTGAGGTATTGATGGTAGTGATGATGGTGTTTGTGTGGTGGAATTGTAGATGGTATCGTTGATATTAATGATTAAGGTATTGGTGGTGGTGGTGATGGGGTGGTAAAATCGTGAATGGTACTATTAAATATTATCGATTGAGGCATTGGTGGTGTTGATATGGTAAAATTGACAAAAGTATCATTGAGTATAAGGGGTTGAGGCATTGGTGGTTGTGGTGGTGGTAGAATCTTGAATCTTGAATGGAACTATTAATTATTAGCGGTTGAGGCATTTGTGGTGGTGTTGATGATGTCGATGTGGTGAAATTGGTAATGGTTCCATTGAATATTAGTGGTTGAGGCATTGGTAGTGGTGGTAGTGCTGTTGGGGCATCATGAATGGTACTATGGAATATTCGAGGTTGATTCATAGGTGGTGGTAGTGGTGGCGCTGGTACCATTGTATATAAATGATTGAGGCATTGGTGGTGGTGGTGGAATCTTGAATGGTACTATTGAATATTAGTGGTTAAGGCATTGGTGGTGGTGTATTGTTGGGATTACAGAATCAAGAATGGTACTGTTGAATATTAGCGATTGAGGCATTGGTGGTGGAGGTAGGGTGCTGGAATTTCAATGACGGTCTGATGAGCGTGATGATAAACGATAAGCATGATTGTAAGCACAAATGAAACTGGAACTTGAATGTGAGAGATGTTTTAATTTCCTTCTTATAATTTAGTGGAGACAGATATGATTAATGAGTATTTTCCTTCTGCTTATTTATATCTATAACTTGTATGCCCCAATTATGGATATCACTTTCAAATTATATTAGTAAGATTGGTAAAGATATTTTAATATTGATCAACTATATAATAATTAGGTGAAATATTTACAACATAAAGATTTTTTACACTCTGAATTTTTCTAGCTAAATATTGCATATTTCCCCAACTTTTCCAAATAATTTAAAAGCAAATTGCAATTAATATGCAAGTTTAGCAATAGGTCAATGACACAGCAATGATTCAACTAGATATCACATATTTTCATCTTCTAAACCAAATAATTTAAAAGCAAATTGTAATTAATATGCAAGATTTAGCAATAGCTCAATTACTCAACAATGATTCAGCTAGATATTGCATATTTTCACCTTCTTCTCCAAATGATTTAAAAGCAAATTGTAATTAATATGCAAGATTTAGCAATAGACCATGACTCGGCGACGATTAAGCTAGATATCACATATTTTTACCTTCTTTTCTAAATAATTTAAAAGCAAATTGCAATTAATATGCAAGATTTAGCAATAAGTCAATGACTCGTCAATGATTCAACTAGATATCACATATTTTCACCTTCTTTTCCAAATAATTCAAAAGCATGTTGTAATTAATATGCAAGATATAGCAATAGGTCAATGACTCGACAATGATTCAGCAAGAAATCACATATTTTTACCTTCTTTTCCAAATAATTTAAAAGCAAATTGTAATTAATATACAAGATTTAGCAATAAGTCAATGACTCAACAATGATTCAACTAGATATTGCATATTTTCACCTTGTTTTCTAAATAATTTAAAGGAATAAGACACAAGTACCACCTAGACTATGACCGAAATTTCATAGATACGCTTAAACTTAACTAGGATCTTATTACCCCCTAAATTAATTTAAAATGGAATGAATACACCATAAATGCTAATGTAGCATATAGAGTGTACACACTCTCTTGAAGGTAAGTAATGAGTGAGCAAATTGAACACATGTCTTTTTTTAATTGGTAACTTTATAATTAGTTAGTACACATAATTATTGATATTAAAACTTATATATATTAATTATTTTCAATTATTTCTTTGTAGAATATTTATTTTAATTTCTTTCTCACTTTAAACTTTTTGTTTTTTTCTTTCATTAATTTCTTATCTTTTTATATTTTAATTATTTTTAAAAAATTATGCGTATTTTTGTTTAAAAATAATTAAAATATGTCCTTTAATTCTAATGTTTTAATTTTTTTTATGTTTTATTTAATTTTCTTCACTTATTTTGATATCCTTTCAAATTTAACTTATTTGAAATACAACATTTGAAATTAAATTTGAAATCAAGTCAAAAGGAAAGACAAAGAAAATAAAAAAGAGTTAATAAAATCAATAGAAAATAAAAGAGAAAAAATAATGAATGAAGATAAAAAGAAAAACAAAGTTAAGATACAAGGCAAAAAAATGTGTATTAACTTAATTTAAATACATGATAAAGAAAATAAGAATTTTAAAAAAAAATTAAGAAAAAAAGTTTATTTTAAAAAATATTTACACACGTAGCAGGCGCGTGTGTACAAACACATCCACCTTGGATGATTGAAGGTGCCACGTCAACACAAAAGGTGCACAAAAAATGAAAAAAATGAGTTTAGGGAGGGGTGGGGGAGGGGGGGTAATAGGACCCTAGTTAAATCTAGATGTGTCTCTAAAATTTCGGTCATAGCTAGGGGTAATTGTCTTTATCACTACTTTAAAAGCAAATTGTTATTAATATGCAAGATTTAGCAACATGTCAATGACTTTTTTGTGAAACAACCGTTACGACCCAAACCGTCGTAATTGACACCCACACTAACAACCCGGTGGGAGAACCACTACTACCATCCAACTAAAACATATGAACTAAAAACTAAGACATTTAAATTACGAAAGCAAGTTAAATAACTAAATACAAAGTTCCATTACTAAATAAAGATCTAACGACTAACTAACTATGCGGAAGATAAACCTAGAATCTAAAAGTCAATGTACCAAAACTCTTAAACGATAACCAAGTCTAACAAGAGAATTCTATTGAACTATCTAAAACAATAGTCTAGGTCCGGAAATGTTGGACATAGACAAAGGAGAATCCCATGGCAGCCCGGACGAAGTGGCTCACCTTTGAATTCGAAGCGATCACTGATCTCCTAAGTGAGGTCTGTCAATAGTCGCGTGAAGATGCCCTGTACTTAACAAAAATAAGAGCAAGTGCAGAATCAGTACACAACCACAGTGTACTGGTAGGATCACGCGGCCATCCCACTAGTGCAACATAAACAAGTCAAACAACATTCTAATCACATGCATATATATATATGCATATATATATTAACATATTCAGTATCATCATAAGAAATCAACAACACACTTCATCACATAGTTGGTCCTCTCACAGAACCCAAAGTCAAACAGTTAGCTTGACGGAACGTGGCAATCCGATCCCCAATCACACGCCACATTCACAATCACAAGAACACATCAAGATCACACCTTTAAGTCATGATTTCATGGTATTGACAATCATATATCTCATTTTCAACATCTATGATCAATATTGCAACATGCATACATATACAAGTATCACAATGAAGCAAGAGCAAGTATATATCACACATCATAGAATCACAACCATCACCTAGCTCGAAACAAGCTTGAAACCCTAAGAAACTTGATTCTTGCCTTTTCGGATTCATTCCACTTGTTCGTGGTCTACAAACAATCAACAATATACCGGAATCAATGTATAGTTCACTACTTTCCCGGAATATTAACAATTCTATGAACCCTAGCTCAAACCCATGACCCCAACTAGTCAATTTAGGGTTAATTACACCATATGATTTATCAAGAAACCCTCCCGCATCAACATGGACCCATTCTAATATGTTCTACGGATCGAAAAGTGAATTCGGGAAGTGAAAAGCGTACCTTTAGCCTCAAGAATGGTGGAAAACGAGTTTGAAATCGCCCAGGGGTCGTTCTCTAACTCTAAAAGTCGAAAAGTGCCAAATAAGGTCGTTTGAGGGTTTAATTAACGATTTTAATTCCTGTCGTCCCGCTGCAGCGGCACTAATCTTGCTACAGCGGCACATATTGGACTAGTGAGCTCCCCTCTAAATTCATAACTTTTAGGTCCCGTTTCGTTTGCTACAGCGGCATGCGTCCCGATGCTGCGGCAATTTTCGGGGCAGAGAGTTCTTAGGGGAGAATCAATTCCCCCTCCTTTACAACACACCATCGACCCACTACACTCATAAAATGCCCTTAATGCTAAGATCGATTCCCGGCGATCTACTTATCCAAATTCAATTCCGTAAAGCCTTACGGATTCCTTAACGAGTTATCTATCCATTCATGTAATCAAATTCACATTTACTTCACCCGATTGTTACCAGATTTCCCTACACCTTGATGACTCAGAATTCCTCCAAATCTGGACAAGGTTGAGAAATCCTAGTACTACAAAAAAGTTTTTCCGTCCCCGATTTTTCCCTCGTTGGCATTTCTATAATGACGGAATCTGGTCGTTACAACAACTTACAAACATTTCTTGTAACATCTTTAATTTTATTACACTAATTGTACTCTACATTTTAAAAAAATGCAAAAAAAAAAACCCCTCTAAACTGTCTTCTTTGTTTTCTTAAAATATATAATCCTGATGATCGAGTAATAGAATTTGAATTAGTGTGGTAGCACATTGAATTTGAGTCAGTATTAAGTGAGTTACTATCTATAATAATCTATATATATATATATATATATATATATATATATATATATATATATATATAAAGGAGAAACATAGAAAGGTGATGTGGCACCATTCTATGGTCTCCATTCATATTCATCTATTTCTTTTTTGAAAAAACATTTTTCCTTTATTATTTATTTATTTTATTTTTAATATCTTAAATAGTTTTCACATTCAATTACTCAACTTTTCACCTATCACTATAATATATATTTACTATTCTCAATAAAACAAGAAATAACTACTAATGACTCACACATCTTCAACTTAATAATATGCATAACTCCTTCTTTTTAATCTTCATAACCCCCAAAATTTAATTTGTAAGTTTATATCTTATGGTATTCCTCCTCTTTGTCTATATAAATTCATATTTTGTATCAAGAAAATTGTCATTCAAAGTTATTCTTTCACTTCTTCATCACCATATCATATATTAGGGTGAGGAAGAAAATGGTAATCATCACATCATATGGTTGCTTTCAACAAAGTCATAAAGAATTTATGAGTAAGAATGCTTCTATTACGTTTTTAAATTTCATTTAAAAAAAATAAATTTCACTATATTTTAATTTATTATTATTATTATTATTTAAAAAATGTCAATTAGTACTCTCTCCATTCATTTATATTATTTATTGTAAAAACTTAAATGTCTCAAAATTTATTATTCCACTTATTCTTATTCTTTGTTGTAAATTTAAATACCTAAATATTTATCACTCAACCCTTTCATTTCTCTATAAAGAATAAAAAATCTATATCTATCTATATATAATATATAAAGCAAGATATTAAAAAGTGATTTGACACCTCTCTTTGGTCAAGGATCCTATTTATTTATTTATT
Source organism: Solanum okadae (assembly GCA_036553675.1). Taxonomy (NCBI): domain Eukaryota; kingdom Viridiplantae; phylum Streptophyta; class Magnoliopsida; order Solanales; family Solanaceae; genus Solanum; species Solanum okadae. The sequence continues at coordinate 13,776,435 of CM071688.1, read as the reverse complement.
TTCTCGTTTTTGTTGTTGTTGTTGTTGTGATTTTCACTATATTTCTATTTATTATTACTATTTTAAAATGTCAATTACTATCCATTCATTAGTTTCTATTATTTATTGTAAGAATTTAAATATCTCAAAATTTACTACTCCACTTATTTCTATTCTTTATTGTAAATTTAAAGACATAAATATTTATCACTCAAATATTTCATTTTCTCCCAAAAGAATGAAAATTTATTAAATTAGAGAAGTCTAATGAAATATCCTTTTAACTCTCTTAATTATGAGATTTGTCTTTTTTTCTTAATTTTCAAAAATATAAAAAATATTTACATAATTAGTCAATTAAAAATAAGATAATTACTCACTAATTTTTATTTTTATTTTAAAAAAGAGAAGTTGTAACTCTCCCAAAAGAATTCACAACATCCATTTATATTTATTACATTTCATGATGAACCATGACTAAAGTTAAAAATAAGAAAATATTGCAACAGGGGAAAAAACATTTTTTTAAACTCTTTTTCCCTATTTTCCCTTTTATTTTATTAATTTATAAGAATAAAAGTCACAATTATTATTATTTATTACCCTAACTTTTCATATTATTTACTAAAAATCAAAACTCATCTGCATATTGATTTATGAGATCATTGGTATTCACTTTTAACTTCTTCATATTTATGTAGTGTTTGGATTAAAAAATTCATTTAGTTTCTATATAAAATTGATAATTTGGCTCTCTTGTGTATTTATTATTTTAATGCAATTTATTTTTACAAAATGTTAATTAATTAGTAGATGTGTGAATTGAATATAACTTCTACTTCCTTTTTTGAATTTAGAATTACACTTTCTATACTTTTCATATGAAAGTTTTGTGTAGATGTATAAAAGGTTTAGGCTATTAATTTTAATAATTGCACTAATTGATATGCTCATATTTTAAAGTAATAATTGTGAAAAAGTTCAATTACAAGTAAGATAAATTACATAAAATCTAAATTAAATAGTTAAATAAATTTATAAGCGTAAATAGCATTTTATAAAGAAAGTTATTAATAAAATCACATAAATAATTTAGAACACCAAAAAATGAGATACCGGTGTATTTAAAATTGACGCATAAAAATATGTCTTTGTATTGCTCCAAGGCAAAATTATAATTCTCTTTTTTTTCTTGAAACTAATTTAATTTTATTGTTTTTGTTCTTTTATATATATATATATATATATATATAGAGAGAGAGAGAGAGAGAGAGAGAGAGAGAGAGAGATATTTTGGTATGAAAATTTCTTAACTTCCTTGACATCGACTAAATATAGAAAAATATGACCGCGCGAAGCGTTGTTCAGTTAACTAGTAACTAATAATCTTAAATATATTTGAGCTTTATTCGTTTTAAATAGAAGGAATTAATGATGAATTTCTCTAATGTGTTATATTTCATAAGTATTTTTCTAAAGGGATATGCAAAAAATACACATAATTTTTTTAAAATAATTGAAAGCGAAAAGATAAAAAATTAATGAAAGAGAAAAAACTAAAAAGATTTTAAAGTAAGAAGAAAATAAAATAAATATTTTACATAGAAAGAAATGAATATATATATATATATATATATATATATATATATATATATATATATATATATATATCCCTTGTTGAAATGAATATGTATCATTGGGATGTCGGTTATAGTCTAGGAGGGTACTTATGCACTATTTTTTTTTTAATTAAAAAAAACATAAGATTTATTTATTAGGGATAATTTCAGAAACCTACCTTCATGTTTGTCTTCATTTCACTCACCTCTCTGATGGTTTTTGTTATTACTATTAGCTCCATTACTTACCTCTTTGTAACAATTCTTTTAAAATATTTATCATTAATATAAATATTTATGATTGGACAATATTTCCCCTTCTAATATACTTTTTTAATCTTATTAATTCTGTAAATTTTCCTGGCACAGGGAGTAATATTTATTGTCAAAGTTCTAACTAGTTATATCATATATAAGATAAAGAAAATAAGATCTTTTTAAAAAAAATTGAAAATATTAAAAAATTCTTATACATGTGGCAGATGCGTGTTGTACAAACGCAACTAACTTACCTGGTTGAAGGTGTAATAGATCCTGATTAAGTTAAAATATGGCGCTGAGATTTTGGTCATAATTTAGAGGATACTTACGCATTGTCCCTTTTGAAATACTTTTGCAAATGGAAAGAACACTAATGTATTTCTTCTATCCTATGACTTCAATGCCTATTTCTTCTAACAATAATAATCATAATTAGAGCTATCAATATGAAATGACGCACCCCATTCAAACTAATGCATACAATCTTTAAAATTTGGCGGCTTAGGTCGGGGCTGATCCATATTTTTGGCCAAAAAATAGTCAGTCCAACCCACAAGTACGTGGGCTACGAGCTATGCTAGGGCAACCAAGTTTTTGATAAATATATTTTCATAATTTTTAAATCAAATAATAATTTTAAAATATTATTATTAACATCGATTAGACAATATTTCATGGTATTAGTGTTACTCTTGTTAATCAGATCCACAAATCTTATTATCTTTATAATAATTTATTAAGTTTGATTTCAAGTAAACATATAAATAGCTAAATAGAAATATTAACCTAATTGTTTTCTAATGATCATAATAAAACACAAAAAATATGACAATATTCCATATGTTACGGCCTACGAAGTGATTCCCTAAAAATTATAGGGAATTTTTATTTTATGTAGTATATATTCTATAAATATAATTTGTATTTAAATTTTAATATTTAAAACTTTAAATAGAATTTGAGTTTGGACTCTTGATATTTTTAATACCCTATTTTTATTTTTTTTTATTTAATTTTTATTTGGCTCACGGCCGGCCTTACCCATATTTTTCAAGCCCCACAAATTACAGGCTTAACCCTCCCTTCTTAAATGAGCTCCAAAAATGTTAGTTGAACCCTATCAAATCACGAGTTAGGCCAGGCCGGCCAAACATGCATAGCCCATATATTGATGGCTCTAATCACAATATTACTAATATATGCTTTGATTTGCATACCAATAGTAACAAGGGAAAATTACGTGTATAAACAAATATATACTAGTTAATTTTTTAACATAACTATAGTTTGCCTTAATTATAATTCGTGATCTATTTTTAGCTATTATTATGCGGCTCGCCTTTTTAGTTTTGTATAATATTCAGAATTTCTATAATATAATTTGAATAAATTTTGTATAATTCAAAATTTATATAATATAATTTGTATAATTGTTTACACTCTAATGTTTGTAATTGTATAAATTCGTTATTTCGAGTTTATACAAAAATAATCAAATTATACAGGTGTACCCGCGTATTATACAAACCTGTGAATTATACAAATCCATGAATTATACAAACGAGGTAGCTTAAACAGTAGCTACAGCCCGTAAATATGCAAATTATAGCTATGGAGCGCAATTAAGTTTATTATAATGGCTATTTGGAAAGTTCCCCAAAAGTTAAAATTACCTCCTATATATATATTTAGAAAGAAATCAGTAGCATCTTAAAAAGGGGCAGAGTAGTCTAATCATAATTTTTTAAACTAAAAATAATTAAATTAAAAGAATTGTTATAGAAAAAGAAAATAAGAAAGGTAAATATAATATCTAAATTCACAAGGGAAGTGAGTGAAATAGAATCAAATCTGAAGGAAGATCTCAAAAATTATATTTATTTATTTATTATTTACATACGTTTACTTTACACTACGTATGCAATGAATATTTTGAAATGCATGTCTCATGCGCTAAGTTGATCCCCTCTCGTTCCTGCTTGCCATATGTCTAGGTAAAAATTGATGGTTGTGATTCATTTGCTATCAAAATACTAAAAAGAACAATAATTTTAACCAAAATAAAGAAAAGAAAATAAGATCAATGTCAACACCTACAAAAAAAACCTTTCCGTCACATGATTTATTAAAAAAAATATTGGTATTTCAAATCCTACATTTTGGAGAATTCGAGATTTGAAATTATGATTTGATGTTGACATCCCTAAATATATTCATTCACACACATTTAGGGCATATGAATTGCTTTTCGTTAAGGCATGAATGAATTGTAGATGGAGAGAATAACTCTAACATTGCAACAAAGCATTCCCATTAGCTTGAAGTTCATATCAAAATCCACATACATAACTTTTTCATTTACAAATAAAAAGCTTAACCCAAAGTAGTCCTCATAAATCCGACTTCTGTAAAAAAAAAATACTCTATGCTTGACTATCATCGCCCAATCATTATTTTGCTCCTGGAGACTCACATGACACACCACCAACACCTAGCATATCATGAACTTAGCTTCATTGATATAACTAATGTTCCGGCGATTGGAGTTTGTTGATGAATGACTTTATTTTGGAAAAAATGACTTCATTGTTGTCATGGACTTGCAATCAATAGCGAGGAGATATATTGCACCATTAAGGTACAATGATGTTATTTTATATTATTTATGTTAGTACAAGTAAGGTTATTTTATTTCATATATATTGGGGCAATTACAATATTATAAAGTTATTTCATGCTATTTGCAACTATAGTATTAGGTACCAATTTTATGATAATTTAATGAATATTGTTATTTTATGCAATTTAGGCTAAAGTTTCAGAAATGTTAATGCTTGGGAAGGTAAGCCACTAAATAATAAGTATTCTGGCTAACACATATGCTAATTGCACTAACGATTTCCAACTAGCTGACTTAGGGTTAAAAGGTCAAGCGACTATTTATGTTAGAAGTGGCTATATTGTGGACCTTTAAATCCTAAGTCGACTAGTTGAAAATGGCAAGTGCAATGAACACATGAGTTGAGTACTTATTTCCCCAAGCGTTAAAATTTCATGAAAATCTAGCATAAATAGCAAAAAACAACAATCTTCTTTAAATTATCACAAAACTGGTACCTAATATTATAAAATGGTCCATGTGGCCAAGCCAATTAATTAAAATAAATAAATAAATAAATTATAATTGCACTAGCATAAAATAACCTTATAATTTATTATTGCACTAGCATAAATAGAATAAAGTAACCTTATAATATTAAAATTGCACTAACATAAAAAGCATAAAATAACGTCATTGTACCTCAATGGTGAAATGTGTCTCCTCGCTATTAGTTGCAACTCCATTGACAACAACGAAGTCCTTTTCCAAACTAAGACATTCCTTCACAACCTCCAATAGCCGGAACATTAGCTATATCGATGAAACTAATTAATTCATCTGCCAGGGGTTGGTGGTGTGTCTTGTGAGTCTCCCAGAGCAAAACCATGGTTGGACGATCATAGTCAAGCATAGAGCAAAATATTTTATATAAGTCGGATTGCTCGGAGCTAGGAGTGGCAAACGAGTTAGTCGAGTCGAATATGAGTCGATAAAAAATGAGTTAAATAAAAATGGATAAAGTACTCTTCTCGACTCACATTTTAAATGGGTAAAAACAAGTTACCCAATAAATAATATGGGTACCCATATTATAATAGAAATCTTGTTATAAGCTTTAAAAATAAAAATAAAATAATTTTTTTTATCACTTCACTCCACCCCCTATCTGCCCTCCTACCCCTCTGTCCCCAAAAAATGTAAAAAAAAGGAATAATTTTGTTTTTTATATAAAAAAAAAAACTTTAAAGTTTTTTTATCACCCAACCTCCCTCCCCCTACTTGCGCCCCCGCCCCTCCCCCCACTCTATTCCAAAAATTAAAAAGTAAAAAACTTTTAAAAAAATTCAATCTTTTTATAAAAACAAATTAACCTTTGTTACCACCCTACCGCCCTACACCGCCCACGCCCCCTACAACCGATCCCCCACGCCCACCCCCATCCCAAAAAAGTAGTAAAACAAAATTAAATTTTTTATTAAAAAAAAATAAAAACGTATTTTCTACGACCCCCACCCCATCCCCCCCCCAAAATTTTTTTTAACAAAATTGTAAAAAAAAAATCATTAAAAAATTTAAAATAATTTACTATCCCACCACCCTACCAGCCCTCCCACACCCCTACCTCCTACTAGCCCCCCCCCCCCCACCCCCATCCCAAAAGAAAAAGTTAACAAAATTTTAAATTTTTTCCATTAATTTTTTATAAAAAAAAATTGCAACCCCACCACCCTACCCCCCCCCCCCCCACATCCCATCCCAAAAAATATTAACTAAATTTTAATTTTTTTTTACCACCCCACCCCCCTACGAGGCCCCGCACACCCCATCCCAAAAAAAATTAACAAAATTTTAAATTTTCTTTTAAAAAAATACCACCCCACCCCTACCAGCCCCTCCCTCCCCCCACACACACCCCTACCAGCCCATCATCCCCTCATCCCACCCCATCACCCTATCCCAAAACAAAATGTAAAAAAAAAATTCATTTTTTTATAGATTTTTTTTTTAAAAAAAAAGACTTTCTTACTACCCCACCCTTTATCACTTTTTTTTTTCTTGTGCTATCTTTTACCCATTTTATCCATTTAACTATCCACTTTTAAATGGGTAATGTGAGTATTATTCGTTTTTACCCATTTTTAAATAAGTTGGATACCCAACCCATTTAAAATGGGCAAATATGAGTGGATACCCATATTATAAACCCATTCTGCCACCCCTACTCGGAGCCATGGCAATTCCATATTATTAGACTCATTTTTGGGGTTCTTCATCGTCGTTGTCATCATCGTATGTACTCTAGAGTGTTGGTACTAAAAAGACTGCAACATTTTGAGGGCACCACTCTGGCCACTATTGGGGTGGTTGGTCAAGAGAATCTGGAATGGTACTACTCAATATTAGCTGTTGAGGCATTGATGGTAGTGATGGTGGTCCCTGTGTGGTGGAATTGTAAATGGTATCGTTGAATATTAATGATTGAGGCATTGGTGGTGGTGGTGATGGGGTGGTGAAATCGTGAATGGTACTACTAAATGTTATCGATTGAGGCATTGGTGGTGTTGATGTGGTGGAATTGCGAAAAGTATCATTGAATATAAGGGGTTGAGGCATTGGTGGTTGTGGTGGTAGTGGAATCTTGAATGTAACTATTGAATATTAGCAATTGAGGCATAAGTGGTGGTGGTAGGGTGGTGGAATGTCGTCGACGGTGTGATGAACGTGATGGTAGAAGAGGCATGTTTGTAAGTACAAATAAAATTGAAACTTGTTTGTGAGAGATGTTTTGTTTTCCTTCCTATAATTCAATGGAGACTGCTTTGAATAATGAGTTCCTTCTGCTTATTTATTGCTATAACTTGTATATCTAGATTATGTTTATCTCTTTCAAATTATATTAGTAGGATTTGTAAAGATATTTTAATATTGGTCAACTATATTATAATAAAGTGAAATATTTATAGCATATTTTCACCTTCTTTTCCAAATAATTTAAAAGTAAATTGCAATTAATATGCAAGATTTAACAATAGGTCAATGACTCGGCAATGATTCAGCTACATATCACATATTTTCACCTCTTTTCCAAATAATTTAAAAGTAAATTGTAATTAATATGCAATATTTAGCAATAGTTCAATGACTCAGCAATGATTCAGCTAGATATTGCATATTTTCACATTCTTTTCCAAATAATTTAAAAGTAAATTATAATTATTATGAAAGTTTTAGCAAAAGTTCAATGACTCAACAATGATTTAGCTAGATATCACATACTTAACCTTCTTTTCCAAATACTTTAAAAGCAAATTGCAATTAATATGCAAGATTTAGCAATATGTCAATGACTCGACAATGATTCAACTAGACATCACATATTTTCACCTTCTTTTCCAAATAATTTAATAGCAAAGTGTAATTAATATACAAGATTTAGCAATAAGTCGATGACTCAACAATGATTCACCTAGATATAACATATTTCACCTTCTTTTCCAAATAATTTAAAAGACAAATTGTAATTAATATGCGAGATTTAGCAACAGGTCAATGACTCAACAATGATTCAGCTAGATATTGCATTTTCCAAATAATTTAAAGGGATAAGACACAAATACCCCCCTAGACTATGACCAAAATTCAAAGACACGCCTAAATTTAGCTAGAATCATATTACCCACGTAAATTAATTTAAAATGAAATAAATACACCAAAAATATTGACGTGACATAGAAAGTATGCACACTCTCTTGAAGACAAGTGATAAGTCAACAAATTGGACACATGTTGCTTGAGAGGAATTGACTAAAAAAAAGACTTAAATTGAGACAATAACACATCATCCCTTTCTTTATAGGAAAATACTCAAATATGTTATTGAATTTTGAGATTGCATCATCTTTTTCTTCCTCCAAAGAGAAGAACAACTAATTATTAGTTGTGGGGTTCAATCGGTTAATTCAGTTGTGATGGTTTTGGGTTCTTAAATTGTCATCTTGTTGCTTCATTTATACACTTAGAATTCCTATTATATCTTCTTGTTTCTCTTAGAATTCTCTTTTTTATTTTTTTTTATTTTTTTAACATAACGAAAATCAAGAATTTATAGAAGGGAAAATTGTATATAATAGCAAATTATTAATTCAAATTAAATGTCATAATCACGGTTTGATTTAACTGTACCCCGTAGCAAATTGTTGCTATTTCGCCTCTCTCCCTGGTGAATCTCGCTCTCCACTCTCGGAAGTCTCTCCCTTGCCTCTCTCGCTTTTATACAAACGCAAATGTATAAAATGTGTTTGTGTTTGTATAAAGCGGGAGAAAATTGTATATATACATATATTTTTGTTCCCCTCTCTCCCCTCTCCAAGATCTCGCTCGCCACTCTCACTCGCCTCTCTCACTTTATACAAACACAAATGTATACATTGCGTTTGTGTTTGTAAAAAGCGAGAGAAAAAATTATATAAAAATATATATATTTTCGTCCTATACACTTATGATTATACAAATACAGATTTTCCCCTACCCAATTTTTTTTTGTCTTTCTCTCTTTTCTCGCTTTATAAAAACACATATTATACAATTGAGACTTCTCTCAACAACAACTGACATGGTCAAGAAATTAAAACAAAGAGGGAGGGGGCAACAGATCCAAGTAGAATACACAAGTAATATGATGGGGAAAAAGAAAGTGCCGCAATCAGGGGATGCCCGGCAGACAAATAGCATCAATGTATTACAAGGAATTGCGCCGCTCAATTTGGTATAAACACCGCAACAAATGGGAAATCCAGTAACGGGAAGCCCTAGCTCCTGGGTAGATCATGTGGAGGAGAAGGCTATGTTGGAAAAAAAAATCTGGTGAGTCGCACTTGTCACCCCCGAGTTCTGCTCACTTGTGGAGTAAAATTGTGGGTAAGGGGAAGCAACTGAGGGTTTTGACTTGACTGGTAGCAAAGGGGTTTCAAATGTTAAAATTACCCTAGAAGACATTAAGGAAGAAGTGGAATACTGGAATACAACAGTGATATGCTACGTATTAGGATCCAGTCCTCCACAATCAGTCATGGAGGGGTATTTTAATAGGATCTGGAAGGGAATGAGGATTGAAAAAATTGTGCAGGTCAACAGAGGGGTTTTCCTTGTTAGATTTCACTGTCAGGAGTGTAGAAGTAAAGTTGTGGAGAGTGGGGTACAAATGTTTGATCGGAAACCAGTAGTTGTGAAGCCATGGAGGCCGGAGATAGAGTTAAACAAGGAAGTTATAGAGAATGTGCCCATCTGGATTAGGCTAGTAGGGCTGGACATTAAATATTGGGGGGAAAATGCACTCACGAAGATAGCGGGATTAGTGGGAAATCCTCTAAAGGCTGATACAACAACAACAAATAAGGTGAGACTAACATATGCAAGAGTGTTGGTGGAGATGCCGTTGAACAAAGAATACCCAACGTGAGAAATGTTTGAGAATGAGGTTGGGAAAATTGTAGAGCAAAAGGTGGAATATGAATGGAAATCAGTGTGGTGTACTAAATGTAAGAACTATGGGCATGAGCTGAAGGAATGTAGGAGACAACAAAGAGAAGTTGTTGCAGATAACAAGAGAGATGATGGGCAGCAAAGAGGCATGCAAGTTCAAGAGGAAGCACAAGTAGACAAAATTGAAAATGGACAGGGGAGGGAAGTACCGTTTCAGAGAGTAAATTCACTTGTAAGGAGAATCATGCATACTCCAAATATAAATATACCAACAGGGAACAATTATGAAGCATTAAACAAGGATAAAGGAGAACTGAATCATCAGGCAATTAGGGAAATGGAGAAAGGAGCGAGGTATGCCAAAATTGGGCAACAAGGGGAGGAGGGATTGCACTTCCCTAATGGATAAAATAGGATTTTGGAATGTTAGGGGACTAAATAGGGTAGACAAGCAACATGCAATGTCTGTGTTCATGCATAATTCCAATGTTTGCCTATTTGGTCTCCTAGAGACAAAGATTAAGAGAATAAAAGCTACTCAAGTTGCTCTTAATCTTTGTAAAGGGAGGTCGTTTACAACAAACCTCTCACATCATCTGAGAGGAAGAATTTGGATGGTATGGAAACCAGAAGTATATGATATAAACATAGTGCACTGTGATGCTCAGATGATCCACAATGCAGTAACACATAGGGGTACAGGTAGACTTTTTTGGTTGATAATGGTATATGGGTACAATGATCAAGGGTTAACAAGAGCACTCTAGATGGAAATGGAGAAAAATAGCTCTCAATTGTCGGGACCATAGGCAGTGATGGGGGACTTCAATTGTGTGTTTAATATGGAAGAGAGATTGGGTAGACAAGTCACATTAGCAGAAGTCAGAGATTTTAGACATTGCATAAGGGTGTGTGATCTACATGACATGAAATCATCAGGGGCTTTTTTCACGTGGAAAAATAAACAATTAGACGATGATAAAGTGCTGATCAGTGAATGGGTGCCACAAATGCCAGCAACTGAGGTATATTTCATGAATGAAGGGTTATATGATCATTGCCCAACAATAATTAGATGGGAACAGGGTAACGGATGAGGAAGAAGACCATTTCAATATTTTAATATGTGGAGTTTAGCAGCAGAATCCAGAATAAGGTTAAAGAAAGTTGGCAAGAGAGAAGTGAAGGACGACATAGGTTTAGAGTTGTAGGGAAATTGAATAGACTCAGGAGAGTGCTTAAAACACTGAACAAAGACAAGTTAGTGAAATAGAAAAAAGAGCAGAAATGTCAATGGAAAAGCTGGGTTAATGCCAAGAGAAAATACAATTAAACCCCTTGAATAAGGACATGTATAGTGAGGAGAACAAGCTAGCATAGGAGGCAAGAATAATGGAAAAGGCAAAACTCCAATTCTTGAGACAAAAAAGCAAAACGCAGTGGCTTAAAGAAAGGGATCAGAATACAAATTTTTTCATAGCTATCTCAAGTCAAGGAGGAGTACCAACAGGATATTCACAGTCAAAGATATTAATGGGGTGCTGCATACTGAGATTGCAGAGGTGAGTAAAGCATTTGTGGACTATTATACAGGGTTGCTAGGATCTAAGAATTACAACAGGAAACATGTGTGTAGTGCTATAATTCAGAATGGCAATCTGGTACTAAGACACAGAGAGAAGGCCTTACGAAAGAGTTTACGAAAGAAGAAGTGAAACAAGCATTATGGGCGATAGATGGTAATAAATCACCAGGACCTGATGGGTATGGACGCAAGTTCTTCAAAGACTGCTGGGGAACAGTTGGAGAGGATATTACGAAAGGGATACTAGAGTACTTTCAAAATGGGGAAATGCTAAGAGGGGTGAATGACATAGTGATTACATTGATACAAAAAGGGAGGCATGTTGAGAATGTGACTGATTATAGGCCCATTGCATGTTGCAACACTACATATAAGGTGTTCTAAAAAATGCTTTGTAATAGACTGAAACAAGTACTGCCAAGCATCATCTCAGACAACCAAAGTGCTTTTGTTGCTGGAAGAACTATTGTCCAGAACATCCTAATATGTCAAGACTTGGTGAGATTGTTTAATAGGAAGAATGCCTCAAAAAGTTGCCTGCTCAAAATTGATCTCAGGAAAGCGTATGACAACGTCGAATGATATTTTGTAGAAGAAATGCTATATGGATTACAATTCCCATACAAATTCATAAAGTGGATAATGGATTGTATTACTACTACTCAGTTTGTGATTGCTATAAATGGAGGTTTATATGGAAATATAAAAGGAAGAAGAGGGTTGAAACAAGGGGATCCCATATCCACTCTCCTATTTGTACTATGCATGGAGTACTTCTCTAGATTGATGAAATGGATTACTGCTCAAGAAGGATTTTAGTTCCACCCTAAGTGCAAAAGGCTGGGAATGAATCACATGTGCTTTGCTGATGATATGCTACTTGTAACACCCCGTATCCGAAAATAGACCAGAATGCAGATTTTGAAAAGTTGCATGTGCAACCCACGGTTGCCATCCACGGACCGTAGGTCAGACCACAGCCCGTGCTGGTGGTTCGTGGTTCACCACTGCAACCCCTCCCAGACCCAGCTCAGAAATTTGGCTAAGTCCCGACTCACGGACAGACCCACGGTCCGTAGATCAGACCACGGTCCGTGGTCTGTGTCCGTGGATTGAGACCTCCTTTACCCAGCCTCTGACACGAACTACGGTCGACCAACACGGACCATCAATCGATCCACGGTCCGTAGGTCTGACCGTAGATGAGGATCAGCAGCCAGTTAGCTGAAAATTATTGATGGATCAACTTCAGATGGTCATAACTTTTATCACAAAAGGAATTACATGCCCCATGACCTATGGTATCATAGATAATTGAATTATCTTTCCAACGCCACCGAGTTTGCTGAAATCTGACCTTTGAGTAAAAAGTTATGCTCGTTTTAGTGAAAGCCAGTCGAACAGGTTTGACCTACGGATCCAATCGACGGACCGTCGATTGAATGACGGCCTGTCAGTCCATTCCGTCGATCACTCCGACAACAGTTAATTCAGGGGTCTTTTGGTCTTTTCCTATTTTGTTTAACCCCTTAGATACGTCGTTTAAACCCTAAATCATGAGGTTTTAATCAGTTTAAGCCTAGAAACATAACTAGAACTTACCTTAGTCAAAATCATTAATCAAACTTAGAAAATTAGAAGCAAGAGAGAAGAAAAAGGTCAAGAACCCTAGTTTAAGAACGCAGCGAGGTTTCTTTAGTTCCAGCCCCGAAATTTAAAGATTTCTCCGTGAAATTCGTCACTAGGTATGTGGGATTTCACTAGTGGGTTCCTTTCGCCCATTAGGTCCCTAGAATTCAGTTAGATTCTTGATTCCATGATTATGAACAGACCTAGGGTTTCTAGAATTACAGCAGATCATCATGAATTAGTTATTTAAATGTTCCAAATCAGATTATCATGTTATTGCTCAGTTTATCGCATAAATTTCAAAACCCTAGCTATGTATTTCCTTAGTTCTTGAATTACACATGCTAGGTCAGATATTTCAGTATTCAGTTTTACATGCCTCAGTTTATGAATGCATCATTATCAGATTAATTGTTGCATTCTCAGTTTGCATGTTCAGTTTCGAGCTATCCAGTATTTACAGAAATTCAGTCATAACTAGTTAACCACTTAATTCATTGGGAGTAGTATAATACCGAGTTGGACTAGGGTTCAGCGTACCCATATAGTCCCAGAACTACGAGCCACGTAGGTGTAAGTCCCCTCTGTGGGCAACATTAGTTTAGTGATCACGCCAGCATGCCTCTATACCTCTGGCAGGGTATATTGGGTCCTCTCGATGGGGCATATACATCGGACTCCACATTTAGCTCATGTGGTTTTATGTCGGTTATTAGTAGCTCCCACAGTTCAGTCAGACTCTATTGCATTGACCATATTTTAGTACAGTCATTATTCAGTCTCAGCATGTTATAAATTTGGTCATTGTATCAGTTAGCTCAGTATTCAGTATTTTCAGTATCTATATCATGTTCAGATTATTTCATTGCTTTATTGCTTTGTTAAGTTATATGTTATTTCAGCTTTACTCTATCCTGCATGCTCAGTACCTCTCAAGTACTGACGCATACGTGTGCTACATCTTCTCGTGATGAAGGTTCAGGTTCTCAGCATCCAGATCACGCGTAGATCGATTCTCGATCTTCAGTTCAACAGCATTAGTGGTGAGTCCTCATTCTTCGAGGACTAGTGACATGTTTATCTTTATCGCTTTTAGTCTTTAGTTTCAGTTTTGCTAGATCTAGTTGGGGCATGTCCCAACATTTCTAGTCAGTTTAGAGGCTTATTTCAGACATTTCAGCTTAGTATTTTGAGTTTGATATTTCTTTTGTATTAAACTCTCAGATTTGATATATTCAGTTATAGTATATGGGTATTCCCCATCTTTTCAGATTTATTTATGAATTAGCTTCCGCATCAGTTTATTATCTTTAGTATGCTCATGATCATGCCAGCAGGGTTAGCTTGGGATCACTTGTGGTCCTAGGTCCCGTGTCCGCGTCTCGGGGGTAGCTCGGGGCGTGACACTACTGTTATGTAAAGGAGAATTTGTCTCGATTAAACTGATGCTACAAGGATTGTTAACTTTCTCTGAAGCATCTGGGCTAATTACGAATGCAGGCAAGTCAAACATTTTAGTGCTAATATTGAGAGGAGGTGCTTAGAAGATATATGTGAGATCACTGGGTATGCAAAATGATCATTGCCTTTTAAATACTTGGGGTCCCCATTTCATTTAAGAAACTAACAATTGTAGATTGTGAAATGCTAGTGGACAAATTAGTATGTCGAATTAGAACATGAGGGACAAGGAATCTATCATATGCGGGAAGAACACAGTTGGTAAACTCAGTTCTGCTACATATACATACTTACTGGTCATTTATTTTCCTGCTACCTAAGAAAGTTCTGAAGAGTATTACAGCGGTTTGTAGAAATTTTCTATGGAGTGGGCAAGAGAATACAACTAAATCACAACTCATAACTTGCGAAAAAGTGTGCAGAAGTAAAAAAGAAGAAGGGCTGGGTATAGTGGATTGCATGATATGAAATGAAGCAGCCATAGCAAAATATGTATGGAACATAGCAAAAAAGGCAGACAACTTATGGGTAAAATGGGTGAATCAGATATACTTGAAAGGAAGAGATTGGTGGCAATATCAACCAACTACTGACAGTTGTTGGTACTGGAGGAAAATATGCATCATTAAAGAGAAGTTTGCGCCTGGATATATGGGTACCAAAGAAAGGAGTATACACGATTCAAAGTGGCTACCAATGGAGACGAGGGAATGACGGTCAATGGCGATGGTGGAGGGATGTCTGGAACAAAATGAATATACCAAAACATAGTTTTTTCTGCTGGATTGTCATGCACAGAAGGATTTTAACCAAGGACAGACTTGCAATTATGGGCATTTGCCAGGAGAAGGAATGCCTACTATGTGGAAGTAAACCAGAAAGTATCAACCATCTATTCTTTGAGTGTGAGTTCTCAATAGAATGTCTGAAGGGAGTCCTTGAATGGCTGAAGATTGGGATAAACAACACAAGCATTGATGGATTATGGAGAAGAGTAACAAGAAGAGCTAAGGTAAAGATTAACAGATCATTAATCAAGGCAATCATTGCGGCACTAATTTACCATATATGGCAGGCGAGAAATGTGGCCTTGTGGAACAAAGCAGTTACAAGACTGGCAAAAATCCTGAAGATGATTAAGGAGGAGAGTAGAAGCAGAACCAGGGGAAGCACCCAGAAGAAACACACCAACAAAGATGCGACATGGATAGACAATTTCTTTAAATGATGTAGATAGAAATACAGTTACATAGGATGTAATAGACATAGAGTTGGACTTGGTGCAATATATTGTAATAGTGAAACTTGATGGAATTCAATAAAATATGTTAGTTCGACAAAAAAAAAAGATTATACAATTGATTCTTTTGAATATGTATACCGAAACATATTATATAATTGTTTCTTTTGTATATATGTATAGCGAAATATACATATTAATAGTCATAGCAAACATAAAGTTTGTTATGGAGCGCAATTATGCAAACTATAGTTATGACATACAAATATGATTTTTATGTTTGCTATATGTGAAAGCTGCTCTTTATACAAAAGAGGTTGCATAAGGGGTTGTTTTAGATGTTAAAATCTAAATTTATACTATAAACTCAACTATCGGAGAAAAGTTTTTATTTTATCAAAATGTAGGTGTATTTATACAAGAGAGTAAAATATAAATAAGAAAAAATCAACTAATAAAGTATTGTGATCTTCTCCTAATCATAATAGAAACTAAACCACTAATGATATAGTAAGATATGGAAGATCAATCAAGACATATCACTAATATGCCTCCACAAGATGGTAGATCCAATATACCAATCTTGGACCTTAGTGCTTCGAATGAAGCTTTTGGAAGTGGTTTGGTAAGAAGATTGGTTAGTCTCGAAATGAAACATGATAAACACAAAGCAGGCCTTGTTGGCAGAGACTTCAAACAACATGATGATCAATCTCAATGTGCTTCTAACTGGAATAAAAAAACGGTTCAGGTAGCACCAAGATTATCACAATAGATAAATGGTGGTTCCTTGAGAATAACAGATCACTCCTAAACTAAATTACGGACCCAACAAATTTCACCTGAAGCTGAAGTCAATAGCTCGATATTCAGCTTTTGTGGACGAGCGAGCAACAACTATTGACTTCTTAGAACTACATGAGATTGTATTGGAGCCTAAAAACACAATCTATGTTGTAGTAGAGGAGTGATCTTCACGATAACCTGCCTACTATGAGCCAGAAAAGGCATGCAAATTTGGTGACTTTCCTTTACAAGGTAGTGAAGAACGCATTTGACCATAACCCAATGTGTAGTCGTTGGAGCACTTGTAAACCAAGACAATTTGCTTACAACAAAGGCAACATCCGTTCTGATAAGGTGAAGATGTTGTAAACTTCCAACTATACTATGATATCCAAGTACTAGGAAAGTTAGTAAGGAAAGGTGGGACAGAGAGAAAGTCACTCCTCCATTAGGCGGTTAGAGCGTTGATTATGAATTGTTTGAGAATTTGTGATCGAAATGAATTGTTACTAGTAATTGTGGGTTGAGGAGCCGAACCGTTACTAGTTATTTCAATATTGGACGATTAAGCGAAAGAAGTTCCGATCACAAACAACTTCTAGAAGAAGAGAAAAGAGGAGGGGCAAGGGCGGAAAGAGCCATCACTCTTTTTTTCACATGATGTAAACCAAGAATTTATCTAAAGAGGTTACATAAAAGGGTTGTTTTAGATGGTGAAAATTAAATCTAAGTAGTTTATAGTCTTATCCATAGTTGTTTAATAAAAATGTTAAAAGCACATCATAATATTAAGAGTGTGTTCCATACCAAGGAAAAAAATAATCACAAAATTAAGTAAGGTTCTTACTTATTTTTCTAGTACCAGATACATAAGTAAAATATATATTTCTTAAAACAAGTCTCCTAAAATTCACGTTGTATCATTGATACAATAATTTCATTGTATGTATTCACTCAATTAAGTTGGACACACTTTTATATGGAAAAACAAGACAAATATATCCTTAAACTATTGTAATTAGTATTTAAATATCCTCTGTTATACTTTTAGGACACTAATGATTTTATAGTCTAACTTTTGGGCTGTGCAGGCCCTTTGGGTTGACGAAGAAACATATGTCATGATCTTAACGATCTATCTAATATTTATCCACAATTTTGAAAATCCACCCGGATAATTATAACCCAACCCCTCCCCTCCCCCCAGACCCACACCCAAATAAATCTCATTTTTCCTTTCTTCACTGTTCCACCAACCAAACACTCCATGAACTAGACCCATCCTGGAACTGCGCGACATGACTCCATCTTCTCTGGCGAAGCTCCACAAACAAAACCACCTCTAACTGCTACTAAACTTAGCCTCCCTCGCTCTGGTGAAATCAGCGAGGTAGCGACCCACACCCAAATAAGTTACAGGTGCATGACAATGGTGAATCAATAAGCCAAAATCCAGAGAAATCATAAAGAACATAACCACAAAGTCACCCAACCAATCTAGAGAACCAAATAATATATTCAAAGCTGAATTAAACACCCAAACTAGTTACAATCACAAAATTACCCAACCAATTCAAATTGAGATATACCCACACAAAAAAATGCACAACAATTGTCTCAATCGAAAATCTTACCGCATAAACAAGATAGAAGGTGGAATAACTATTTCTATGAAAATCTTGTGTAGGTGTTTTACGTATGTATTGTTATCATTTTGAGTCTGTAATAGAGTTATTGTCTTGAAGTCTTGTAATATAGTTGTTACAAGGGGAAGGGATTAAGGGGGAGTTTGGTAACTGGATAAGAAACAAATTATCCATATATCAATTTTTGTATAACTTATACGAGATGTTGGTAGGTAGATAGAAAATAAGTTATTCATGTATAGAATTAATATGATGTTTGATTGACAATTTAGAAACCCGCATGATTAATCATATCATATATCATCATATCATATATTTATATAAAAGAGAACCCTAGGCCCGCCTATGTGGCGCCACCACAAACCAAGATCCCCTTTTAATTTATATTATTTCCAAAACTAGCCTTCCTCTTTCATGAAAAATTGTGACTTTTATAAAAAGTTGCGACTTTTATGAAAAGACGTGACTTTTATGAAAAGTTGTGACTTTTATGAAAATTTGTGACTTTTATGCAAGGTTGTGACCTTTCTGAAGGGTTGTAACTTTTCAAAATAGTTGTGACCTTTTCGATACGTCACAATAAGCATTTATTCACAATACTCTTTGTTGTCTTTAAACAGAGGAATTTTCTCTCATTTTATTTTAAAACAACGAAAATTGTGAACTTTTTGTTCTGGACAATTAAATATTTGTGTATTTTTCTCCTGTTGCGTGGCTCAGTGACACTATTTTTTTTTTTAATTCACTGGCGAATATAATTGTTCTAATCCTGAGAGGATTTCTTTAACTTACTTGCAATTTTCCAGATTTCATTATACTTTCTAAAAATAACTATTTCCAGATTTTAAACTTCGTTCTAGTTCTTTTTAGTTGCGAGATGTTACAATATCTCCCCCTTGGGAACATTCGTCCTCGAATGAGATTTACTCTTACTAAGCTAAGGGTAGTAACATCAAGTTCGAACACCCAACAAGCAAATGCAAACAAACAACATTCTTACTCATAATTTAGATAGTACTAAGAATAAAATTAGTACTTTGGTTAGCATCTTCTCCGGTTTCAAAGAGATGTGTATATCTCTTCTTCATATCCTCCTCAGCTTTCCAAGTAGCTTATTCAACAAATTGGTTCCTCCAAAGGATTGATGCTACTTCCTTAGTCCTCAACTTGGAAACTTGGCAATCTAGAATCTGAACATGAATCTCCTTATAAGATAAGCTATCCTTGATCCTAATATTTTCAGTTGGTATGATCAATGAAGGACCGCCAATGCATTTCTTCAACATAGAGATGTGAAATATCGGATGAACCGCTGCCAACTCTTGTGGTAGCTCTAACTCATAAGCTACATTGCCAATCCTCTTTGATATTCGATAAGGTCCAATATACCGGGGACTAAGTTTCCCATTCTTACCAAACCTCGTAACTCCCTTTATGGGTGAAACTTTTAAATATACCCAATCATCTACCTCGAACTCTAATGCCCTTCTCCTAACATCAGTGTAGGATTTCTGACGACTCTGTGCTGTTTTCAATCTCTCTTGAATTACTTTCACTTTCTCCATAGCTTGGTGAACTAAATCTGGTCCTATCAACTCTGCTTCACCAACTTCAAACCATCCAATAGGAGATCTGCATCTTCTCCCATAAAGAGATTCATAAGGAGCCATTTGGATGCTAGAGTGATAACTGTTGTTGTAAGCAAACTCAATGAGAGGTAGGTGATCATCCCAATTCCCTCTGAAATCAATCACACAAGCCCTCAACATATCTTCTAAAGTATGAATAGTGCGCTCTACTTGCCCATCAGTCTGAGGGTGAAAGGCAGTACTTAAGTTTACCTTTGAACCCAAGCCTTTCTGAAAAGATTTCCAGAACTGTGCAGTAAATTGTGTACCTCTATCTGAAATAATGGAGACTGGGACTCCATGAAGTCTTACCACTTCTTGAATATATAACCTGGCATAATTTTCTGCTGAATGGGTAGTTTTTACCGATAGAAAATGGGCTGATTTTGTCATTCTGTTGACAATCACCCAAATAGAATCATGCTGTCTGCGAGACCTTGTCAAACCTGTGAAGAAGTCCATATTAATCATCTCCCACTTCCATTCCGGAAGTTTTATATTCTGAGCAAAATCACCGGGCCTTTGGTGCTCAACTTTCACTTGCTGGCAATTTGGACACTTAGCAACAAATTCTGCAATGCCCTTCTTCATTTTATTCCACCAATACATTTCTCTCAAATCACGATACATCTTTGTGGAACCCGGATGAATGGAATACTTGGAGTTATGAGCTTCCTTCACGATCCTCTCTTGAAGCCCATCCACCGTAGGTACACACAATCTATCTTGATATCTCAATACACCATCTCCCCCTTGTTCAAAAGCTAAAACTTTTTGCTTTTGAACATATGCCTTCAACTCAAGCAAAATGGGATCTTGGTCTTGCTTGCCTTTTACTTCTGACACTAGTGATGATTCAGCCCCATTCGTCACTACTATTCCTCCTTCTGTGGAATCCATAAGTTGGGCTCCTAAGCATGCAAGTCTATGCACATCTTTTGCTAACTCACTCTTTTCTTCCTCAACATGGGCATTACTGCCCATAAACAACTTGCTCAAGGCATCACCAACAATATTAGCCTTACCTGGGTGGTAAAGAATACTCATGTCATAATCCTTGAGTAATTCTAACCACCTCCTTTGTCTGAGATTAAGCTCTTTCTGAGTGAACACATATTGAAGGCTCTTGTGGTCGGTGAATACATCCACATGAACACCATACAAATAATGGCGCCATATCTTCAAAGCGAAAACTACAACAACCAACTCTAGATCATGGGTTGGATAATTCTTCTCATGAACTTTCAACTGTCTGGAGGCATAAGCTATATAACTTTGCCATTCTGAATTAAAACACAACCCAAGCTAACTCTAGATGCATCAAAATACACCACAAAACCTTGAGTACCTTCCGGTAAAGTCAACACTGGGGCGGTAGTCAACCTCTTTTTCAATTTCTGAAAGCTTTTCTCACCAGCTTCAGACCATTGAAACTTCACTATTTTCTGAGTCAACTTCGTCAAAGGGGACAAAATAGATGAGAAACCCTCTACAAACCTTCTATAGTAGCCAGCCAAACCCAAGAAACTCCTAATATCAGTTAGAGATGTGGGTCTAGGCTAATTCTGCACTGTCTCAATTTTCTGAGTATCCACTCTAATTCCATCACCGGAAACTATGTGGCCCAAGAACGCCACAGACTCAAACCAAAACTCACACTTAGAGAACTTGGCATACAACTCTCTATCTTTCAAAGTCTGAAGAACCATTCTGAGATGACTAGCATGATCTTCTTCATTCCTTGAATAGATTAGTATGTCATCAATGAAGACGATAACAAACATATCTAAATAAGGTTTAGAGACTCTATTAATAAGATCCATGAACGTTGTTGGTGCATTAGTCAAACCAAAGGACATGACCAAAAACTTAATGACCATATCTGGTTCTTAAAGCTGTCTTTGGAATGTCACATTCCCTTAATCTTAACTGATGATAGCCTGATCTGAGGTCAATTTTTGAGAAACAGGAAGCACCCTGAAGCTGATCGAAAAGATCATCAATTCTCGGAAGAGGATACTTATTCTTGATGGTAACCTTATTCAACTGACGATAATCTATACATATCCTATGGGAGCTGTCTTTCTTTCTCACAAACAAGATCGGAGCGCCCCAAGGTGAGACACTTCGTCGAATGAAGCCCTTACCTAATAGATTCTTTAACTACTCTGCTGGTACCATTCTGTATGGAGGAATAGAGATAGGACGAGTATCTGGAATGATGTCTATACCGAAGTCAATTTCTCTCTCAGGAGGCACTCCGGGAAGATAATCAGGAAATACTTCTGGGAACTCTTTTACTACTAGAACTGACGGAATATGAGGTATCTCAACACTAGAGTCATTAACTAGGACTAAGTGATAGACATAACTCTTCGAAACTAACTTCTTTGCCTTAAGGTACAAAATGAAACGACCCTTAGGCACTGCTGAACTGCTTTTCCACTCTAACATTGGCTCATTTGGAAATTGAAACTTGACTACTCGAGTTCTACAATCAACTGAGGCATAACATGCATAAAGCCAGTCCATACCAATAATGACATCAAAATTTACCATGTTTAACTCAATTAAGTCAGCCATGGTACTCTTGTGATTGACAGAAATGGGACAATCACGATAGACTCTCTCTGCTAGAATAGACTCACCAACAGGCATAGAGACACTGAATGGTTCACTAAGTTGCTCAGGAAGAACATCAAAGTTCATAGAAACATAAGGAGTTACAAAAGATAAACTCGCTCTTGGATCTAGTAAGGCATAAACAGTAAAGTCGAAGACTCGAATCATACCAGTGACAACATCTGGAGAGTTCTCTTTCTCTTGGCGACTAGTGATTGCATAGAGGCGGTTTGCTCCTCCGCCAGTACCAAAAGTAGCTCCTCTAGGTGCAGCCTTGTCTGGTGGAGCAACTAATGAAGACTGGGCTCTATTGCCCGGATTTCCACTACCTTGCTTATTCTTAGGACACTCTTTCATGAAGTGCCCCTCTTGCCCACACTTGAAACAACCTTCCTGGCCATCACGACACTTACCTGAGTGGTTTCTACCACACCTACCACATACATGAGCCCAATTACCTCCTTGGTCCACACTACCTTGAGACTGTGCTGGTCTAGGTCTGAAGTTCTGCGAATTCTGGCCATTATACTCACCTTTGTGTCTGGGTGCAGGTGCACTAGCAGATGATGGTGCAGGTACACTAGCAGATGATGGTGCAGGTCCCTTTTTCTTTTGAAAAGATAGACGATTCACACTACCCTTCTGTTGCCCTGACTCATTCCCTGTCTTCGCTTTCCTATTTCTGAACTCTTCCTTGTCTCTCAGCTTCTCTTCTTCAACCTACTGCACACAAACCATCAACCTTGATATGTCCATGTCACCTATCAACATCGCTGCCCTGCCCTCTTTGCTTGATAGATGGCCCAACCCAGCAACGAACAAGCTCATTCTACTTCTCATGTCCTTAACCATCTCCGGAGCATAACGAGATAGTTGGGTGAACTTCAACCCATATTCATGAACACTTAGAGAATCTTGCTCAAGTGTGAGGAACTCACGTACCTTGGCCTATTTCAGTTCCCTGTGAAAGAAACTCTCCAAGAAAGCTTCCTCAAAACAGGCCCAACTCGCAGGTGGTGCATCCTCAGCTCTACCCCCTTTTCACTTATCAAACCAGGTCCTAGCAACATTCTTCATCTGGTATGCAGCTAGCTCAACTCTCTCATTATCAACAATATGCATCACGTCGAATACCTTTTTCAGTTCCTCATTGAAGTTATCTAGATCCTCAGTAGTGCTGGAACCAGTTAAAGAGGATTCATCCTCAAGAACTCACAAATCCTTGAAGTATCAGCCTCTTCTTGTCGAGCCCCTCTTTGCTGCCCAACCTGGTTAGTCACAGCTTGGCTCAACATCCAGATAGCCTCACGGAACTCAGCATTGGTGACTTTGCCTTGAGGTTGCACTTCAGGTGCATTGGGTAACTCTTGCTCTTCAACATTTCTCCTAGCTGGAC